>CM021109.1:106244998-106296476 GCA_007115665.2 Sequoiadendron giganteum
GAATAGGTTGACCCTTTAGAGCACAAAAATGGGCATGTAGAACAAGGCGAAGAAAAAAGGACCCAACAGGAAAAAGAGGGAAGAGAGGGTCCCCATTCCAAACGGGGCATGTGTGCAACAAGCACAACACTATGCAAAACAAGATAGCAAGAGATGAATGCAAGAGCCAAGGCTATAATGAAGATAGAAAGCATAAGATAATCTAGAGGAACTTAAAATAATCAATGGAATTGAAAAGGTAGCATTAAAAGAGAGAATAGGAGGGAAAAGAAGCTTCTCGGGTGGTTATAAGGTATCTTGAGCCATTACCACTGATAAAAGACAGACACAAGTGGAAAAAACACATGAAAATGATCATTTGAATGTTGAAACATTGGAGGATGCTAGCATTATGTGTAGACATCCATGTGACACACTAGTGTCCAAACACATCACACTACAAAATGACATGAACGGGAAAAACACAAGGTTTGACGCAAAGCTAACACATGAAGGGTAGCTGCTGAAAAGGGGTGTTGAGCATCCTGAGAGGAGAAAGGGATGATGCAAGGGCTAAAATAAGCCTACACAAGATGCTAAGGGAGTGGACACTAAATCATATGCAAGAATGTATGTGAAATTGCAAGGGGTGCAATTTTACGACATTACATTTTGCCCCCACTTTAGCAGGCATATGAATCTACACTAATATGGATGCTAAAGGAATTCTACTAAACATAGATAACATCATTATGCCAAAAGGATACTGTAGAGGAAGTAGAAAACTCTTCAAACCAAGGAAACATGCCTCTAGGCTAAAGACCTGCAAAACAGATGTGTTAGATAAGAAAAACCTGCACCAGACAACAATGTTACAACATAAAACTAAAGGATTTGAGTTAGCAAAGTGAAAGAGACCTCAATGTAAAAGGTTGTCCCAGTACTATGTGTCATCCCCAAATTAAGAAATAATACATAGAAGAAATCTAAGATGTCAACGAGAGAAAGAGCATATACTCAGGATGAAGAAGATGCAAATCTTTGATCCAGTATACACAATTGACAAGAGAAGAGAAGAGAAGAGAAGCGAAAAAGGAATGAAATTTCCAATAGATATGGCTCCATAGGTCCTCGAACCCAAGGAGGGTTTAACAAATGTGTCGCAGATCCGCAGACCTACGGAAGGTGAACAAAGTACACTTAATGACCTTGAACCAATGATGGACAAATCCCGCATGATGAAAGCATCTTACACGCCCGTAGACCTGTAAGAAGGTGTCCCTCAAGATCTCTCACATGAAGGAAACCCAAAGAAGTAAGTGTCTCACAAGCCTACAAACTTGCAAGGAGGCAGCCCCCAAGATCTCTCACATGAAGGAAGCCCCATGAAGTATGCACCTTATAGGCCCGCAAAGCTACAAGAAGGTATCCCCCAAGATCTCTCACATGAGGGAAACCCAGATGAAAGTGCCTTATAGGCCTACAAACCTGCAGGGAGGCATCCCCCAAGATCTCTTTCAAGGAGGAAACCCAAAGAAGGAGACTCTGTAAAGTTGAATTGGAAAGCATCTTTACAGGTGCACCTGCAAAGCGACATGTTTACCCGTAGATAAAGCATGTCTGAAAACAAAGTGGCCACACAAGAAATCAAGTAGACATTCACACAAATTATCAACAAATTGGAAGGATCTCAAAGGGGTCCCTCGAGGAACCGACGTGAAGAAGGGTCCACTCAAGGGACATGTTGTTTGAAAATTGAGGTCTAGTTAGGTTGCCCCTAAGCTAGATGCAAAGATATGAGACAAGTCTAGTAGGGTTGTCCCCAAGCTAGATGCCATAGAACTCATTTGAGAAGAAGCTTTCAAAGGGGATCCCTCGGGAACCCTTCAAGAGAAAAGAGGTCCACTAAAGGGATGCTTCATTTGAAAGACATAGAGAAGAAAGGGGGTCCTTAAGAAGGACACACATCTCCCAAAACAAGTTATCACTGCCCCCGACATACAGGGGAGGAGAACCATGCAAGATACTTAGAACATGCAGGATAGAGGTAGACCTCAATATCACTTGTCATTTGAAGAAAAGGCAGGTGCATCAACAAACAAATAAGTGATGGCACCTGAATCATGAAGTTTTTGTATTTTATCTTTCAAGTCCTTACATTCACAAGTGGAATGGCCAGGCACTCAATGGTATGCACAAAAAGGTTGTTTTTCTTTATCATGCTCATGAGATTTCTTGCGTGTAGTAGGAGGAAGAGTAATTAATCAAGCTTTAAGAAGCCTCAACAACATATGCTCTTGCTCAGACAAAGGATGAGGAGTAGGAAGCAACCCTTTCTCTTGTGGAGAAGAGTTTGACTGCTCACAAGAAGCAAACAAAAAGATAGAAGACAAAGGAGGATGGACCAATCCTGAAGAACGAGGTTGAGCAGACATCATGTCAACATTCAACTGTGGTTTCTACTTAGATTTTTCATTCAAACAACCAAGCCCCAAATTATTCTTACGAGGTACAAATTCTATAGGGACCTGAATGCCTTATTCATTATGCCCGCAACCTTTATGCTCATAGCCATATTTAGATACAAGCTTAAAGCCCGGGCCATAACGTGTTTGCAAATATTGAGAAGGAGGAGGATCTTCATAAAGAGAATGGTCCTAGCAAGGGGGATCGTACTCCTCTATGGGATCGCCACCATCCTCTTTAAAAGGATTACCAACATTATCCTCTTTAGCGGAAGCGTAATCGTCTTCCTAAGAAGGAGGATCAACACTAAGAATATTATAGTTTATGTTCACACTATCCCGTGATGTAAAAGAGTAATCATCTTTGATAGCAGGTTTAGATGGTGTTATTGGAAGGCTCAAGTGGATCGGGTTGACTTTACATTCTCCAACGAAGGGTTCTGTAAAGTCTAAAGAACCCCAATAATCACTAAGACATGCATTATTTTGAGAAGTAGGAGGAATAGATTTAGGATTTCTTGCTTCAGAAAGATCTTCTTCAGGTACATCTATCTCGAGAGTACCCTTTGTAGTAGGTACCACTGAAGTAAACATTGACACATTGGAAGACATTGAAGGAATAAGAGTAGGCACAACCAAAACCTGACCGACAACTGCCATCTCACATAACTGCATAGCATCAGGGTCAGTCTTGACTGTGACTACTTGATTATTGCAAATGAACTTAATATATTTATGCAAGGTAGACGAGACTACACCCATAGCATGAACCCACGGTCTACCGAGAAGAAGGTTATATGGTAATTTTTCTAACATAAAATATACAAGGGTGGGTACAGTAATGGGTCCCAACCTTAAAGGCAAGACTATCATGCCTAAAGGTTGTCGACCGACACTATCGAACACACGAACAACAATAGAAGAAGCATTAAGAGAGGATGGATCAATATTAATCTTAGGCAATAGATTAACACTACACACATTGAGCGTCGAACCAACGTCAACAAGAGTACATCTAATGCTAATATTATTAATGTTGACTATAATCATTAGAGGATTTGCTTTCTTATGTACTTCCAAAGGCTGGAGTTCCTGTGGATAGAATGTAATATTCAGTGAATCTACATGAATATGAGCTATCAATGCATCATCATCTATTAACCTAGTGGAAGAATGTAAGAGGATCTTTCGTAAGGCTTCTTGAAGCATACCTTGAGAAATCAGAGCAGACTAAAGCAAGTCCCACAATGAGATCTTAGTCGAAGTAACACAAAGTTGCTCAACAAGATCGTAATCACTAGGTGATTTAGTTGTAGGCTTAGGAGCTTGAAGAAGGCTTGGTTGTTTATTTGTTCTATTCTTATAAGTATGGGCTACCGCTCTGTAAGTGGGAGCCTTAGAAAGATAAGAAGAATCATTATCAAACGAAACACCATCAATAGAACAAACCCTTTTAGGAGGACTAGCTGGAGTCACGTAAATAACTGGTCTCTTAGGCCTTTGAGGGGCAGTAGAGACAGATTACATTTATAGACTCATTACAACTAGTGGAACAATTATTCGAAGAAATATTCTCAACATAAATCCAAGGAGGATCAAATGTGGAATGAGATTGATCATTCAATAATGCATCATCTCTGGAAGAGAGTGCACTAGAATAGAGACAAGATCCAACATTCGCTAATGCATCATATCTAAAAGAGAGTGCATTGGAGTGAAGAGTAAATTCATCATTCACAAATGCATCATTTCTAGAGGAGAGTGCATTGGAATGGAGAGAAGGTAGAGTAAAATTAAGAAAGGTATCGATGATTTCATCTTATTGCAACAAGATATCCTCTGAAGCAAGAGGAATCTCACGAGAAGGATCAAAGATACCAAGTGACATAGGCAAACCCAAGTCACCATCACATGCATGGAATGGAACATCATTAACATCTTGAACAAATTAGATACTGAACTAATAAAAGAAGATATTTAGGGTGATAGAACTGAGAAAAACCAGAAATTCAAATTTTTGGATTTTTTTGGTATTTTCTAGGTTCTAGTAAATCACTTTTTCAGAGGTCTTTGGAGCAGAATTTGGGTTCGAGACTTGCATTGGTCCTTAAAATTTGATAGTCAAAGGCATAGTATTTTATGGATTGAAGTAGTCCTCTTGGAGACCTTTCCAATGGTGCAAATGGTTCTGAATTTTGAGCACCAAGTCAAAAGTTATGACCCCACCAAGTAGGGGTAAATAAATTCCTAGTTTTTCGATTCTTTTTAGGTTCACCAAAATGTAGAGAAGGGGGATTCACTACTCACAAGTTCTCTTCATTCAGAGAGCCTCATGGGGCAAACCTACCTAAACTATCTCAAGGAACAACGCGAGAGTTCTAGAATCAGAAGGAGTGGGTCACAAAGATTCTCTGGACAAACTGACAAGCTCTTGACCAAAGGATGACAACAGGGAATAAGGACAACAACACAATGCGCTGGCATCCTAGAGGCCCGTTGGCATCTCATATGGACCAAAGAACGAGGATATCACATAAAATAGCTAAGTGACTACTTATAATCTGATTGCTAAGAACTTCTAGAATGCAATAAAATAATAGAACTAAAATGAAGTGAAATATAAATGATAAAGAGAATGAGAAATAGAAAGGAAATTCTCACAACCACACAAGCGATGAAGCCTCCAACACGTGAACATCTTCAATACCTGCATGCGTAAGATCTGGAGAAAGTGTTGGGGCTGTATAGGGGTTTGCCTCAGTCAAACCCCTGTTTTGGTGTTCCCACCTCTATGGACAACCAAATAGAAAGAGAGTGCAACTAAAATGGACAAAACATGTGGTGAAAGCAAAACCTACTCTAGGATTAGAACTTGCACCATCAAGTATGAGTGATAAAAGCAATCCCCACTTGAGGAGGAGAACCCATATCACAATATGTAAAATACAATAGGTAGGGGATATGGAATCCCAAGATGCTCACAAGCATGAGATAAGGGAGATAGAGTTGTAAGAGCCAAGGGCTACAAAGAGTGTTGCCAAGAGAACTTGAAGGTTTTGTTGTAGCAAGCTATATGGATCTATGCAAATAAGATAGCAAGAGAGGAATACAAGAGCCAAAGCTAGATTGAAGCTAGAAAGCAGAAGAGAAGCTAGAGGAACATCAAAGAAGCAATAGAAACTAAAAGGTAGCATTAAAAGAGAGAATGGGAGGGAAAAGAAGCTTCTTGGGTGGTTACAAGGCATTCTAAGCCATTACCACTGACAAAAGGTAGGGACAAGTGACAAACACACATGAAAATGGTTGTTTGAACGTTGAAACATCGCAGGATGCTAGCACGACACGTAGATGTCTGCACGATGCACTAGTGTCCAAACACATCACACTGCAAAACAACACAAACAGGAAAAGCACAAGGTTTGATGCAAAGCTGACGCACAAAGGGTAGCTGCTGAAAAGGGGTGTTGAGCATCCTGGGAGGGGAAAGGGTTGATACAGGGGCTAAAATGAGCCTACACAAGATGCTAAGGGAGTGGACACTAAAGCAGATGCAAGAATGTATGTGAAATTGCAAGGGGTGCATTTTATGATATTACAGTAACCAATTCAAAGGGGGTATATAATAACATTCACATTTTTTAATGATCATGATAGTTAACTCATGGTTATGATGGTTTTATACCATACTTAATAGTTATTTATATTGTTTCCTACCATTCCCAATGGATTTTTGCATAGCTTCCTTGTGTGCCTAATGGATCTTCACATGGATTCCTACCATGTCAAAGGAATCTTTACAAGGCTTCCTACCATCCCTAACAAATGTTTACATGGCTTCCTATTGTCCCCAACAAATGTCATATTACTTTTAATTTTTTATTATATACATTATTGAGCAATTATTGATTATGCCCATTTCAAATGCTTGTTTGATGCTACTCAATGAAACTTTGTGTGCTTCTAGATTTTGAGATGGAGCACTCATTACAAGGAGAATGTATAGAATCATCATCCTTATCAATATCCTTTATATAAGTGTTTAAACATTTACTTTTATGTTGACCATTTGTTTTCTTTTGACATGGATCTTCATACTAATTTACATGCAATTTAAATTGGGGACAAAATATAATGATGAAAATACATACCCCACTCTTTCCCCCTTTTGTATTAGAGTTACTTTGATTAGGTTGTCCCTAATGCATTAACTAGTGTAAAAAATGATATATTTCTACATTATAGTTGGCAAAATTTAAATAACATGAACCCTCCTTTGAAGATCCCAAGGGTCTAGACTCAATTTTTAGTTTCATATGTTCATTAGTTTAGGTTGATCCACAATGCAAATTCAACCCTCAAAAATTAAATTTCAATTTTAAGATGGGTTTAAATTGATCCCTTTCTAATTTGCATTCATGAGATGACTTAAATGTTTTTATGATCATGTTGATGAGAGCATAACATCGACATAATATCAACATCTTCATCCACTAGACATATTGCATCTTCAATCATTATTTCAAAACCATTAAATCATAAACATGTGTTTGACCAAAAAAGATCTTTGCCTAGCGAACTTCCAAAGATGTGTCAATACAACCTATTTTTATATACAAACTCCAAACAATAAAACAAACAAATTATTAATACCAAAAAATGGACATATCATTTTCATACATTAGAATTGAATTTGTAACCCAATTTCAAATTTATGAACATAAAATAATCCAAACAAAACCCATTAAATTTAATAGTTTGCTATCGATCATTTCATTGAATCTAAGACTCTCTCAAATAATGACAAATCAATTAATGCCATTTAACTTCAAGCTAAATGTATAGTTAATGTTTATAGCACTTCAACAACTCCTGCTGCCAAGCGGTTCGATTTTTCGTTTTAACACTGCTACGTTTAGTCCCACATGCAACGTAAAGAAACGTACCCAGGCAAAAGAGTGCTATATAATACAATAATGGATGTTGTTATAGTTATCTTTGCGCTTGGGGCAATGACGCAGCTAGTGAGGTTATAACCGAGGCGCGTCAATTGCTGGTTGAAAACTATTTCCAAACCCCCTCTTTGGCCTTCCTCCACGGGAGGCCATCGAGAATTTTTAGAGGGACGGCTAAGGCTTAGGCCCACACAAAACGAAAAAAAATTGAATTGAAAGGAAAATATAACAAAAGTATATTTTAAATATCTAGGATTTACAGTAAATCCTTTAGTGTGACAAATTGTAAAAAGTATTTTGCAATTAAAAATAAATTGGAAAAATCTATGAAGGAGATTTCGATTATAGTTCGATTATAGTTGAGCATGTTTCAATAGTTGTTATAACATTTGTTGATTTGTTGTTCAATATTTTTGACAATATTGAATCAATAGTTGTGACTTAAAAGTTGTTGTGTCGATTATAACTATCAATAATTGAATAATATGTATTCTTTAGATTTGTTGATTTAATATCCAATATTTTTGACAAATATTGAATCAATAGTTGTGACTTTAAAGTTGTTAGTGTTGATGATAACTACCAATAATTGAATAATATGTATTCCTTAGATCTAAAAAGCAACAAATCATGTGATGCCCACATCAACGCATCAATAAAACATATGATTATGATTTAGTGCACAAGTATCAATCTTGCTTTTTTTTGGACCTTTTTGGACACCTCGACAAAAAGCATGTTGATATGGCATCATATTTGATGATGTGGCCTTGAAATCTTAGTTATAAGCAGGGGTGTTGTAAAAATATGAGATTTTTTTGAAATTTCCATGTAAGATTTTGAGAAGCATGAAGTTAGGGTGCTCAACTATCGGATCCTCCCCCCTATTTGTGATTTGTGCATTGTTTTCACCCTTTATCTATAGTCTAAATCATCCCGAGTCATCCATGTCCGTTTTCCTTTGTTTATCCCATGACTTTGTTTAATGTTTTAATTTATTCATTCCATTTAATTTTATCCCCTTTCCATGTCTTCCCCCTCTCTTTAATGATTTACATTGTTTCCTTTACCTTTCTCCCACCACACTTGGTTTACATTGTTTCCTTTACCCATTGACATAATTACTAACACTTTTCTTGTTTATGCTTTGATTATGAATGATTTCATTGCATGGATGAATTTATTAGTCTATTTACTATCAAAATATTAATGTGGATTAAAATTAAAATCCCACAAGGGAGCTAAGTAAGGAAAATTCTCCTTTAACCATTTATTTTTGTAGGGTTTCCACCCACATTATCAATTTGTAGGTCATTTACAAAAAAAACGTTAAAAAAATAAGTTGTAGAAGGAAAGTACCCTTTTAAATATAATGCATAATCTTCCTTGAAAGTTGTAATTGCCTATTAGATAAGATCAACATTGCCTTGTTGGTTGTCAAACAAGGTCTAGGCATCTCAATAGGTCACCACCTCTTGATTTGAGGCCCATAATAGATGTTTTTAAGGTCTAATTGTTTTATTGTAGGCCAATTCAATTTTTAGAATCCACACATGATCATAAATCACATAGAGTTAGCTTCATGCCCAACCTTTGTCATACATTTTTATCAAACCCTTGATCAATACTACAATAAAATCTTCATCACCAAGTGGTCGATTTCTAGGGTTTTTTTATAGGTGAGCAATTTTCATTTAATGTTTTTATTTGAAATTCATGTAATTCTCTAATATTTTTGTATATTTTCCTTTTTAACTATTTTCTTCATACATTCAATCCATTCTCATCCATTTTCCTTTCCATTTTAGTCCATTTTTCATCTCCTACCCTCTCCCTCTCCATTAACAAGCCATAGTTTGAATACCCCTTCCATTTCTTTAAAATCCTTCATAGACCAACTTCAATTTTCTATTTTTAGATCTCACTTCATCCCTCTCCATTGTCATTAAGTATTCACCTTATTATTTACATTTGTGTGTTGTATTTTATATCACCTTTTGTCTTGCCTTTGTGTAAGCACTTCCTTGTTTACCACCCTTGGAGTGTTTTTTCTATTCTCCCATTAAACCCATATTTTTGTGCTTTAGAATTATGTTAAATTCTTCCCATTTTAATCCACTTTGTATTAACATAAGTAATTTTTTTTATGTTATCACCTTGTTTCTAAAACATTTATCCCACCCTACTTGGATTGCATCATTTCCATTACCCATTTGTATCATTACTAAGGTTTTGCTTGTTTATTTTTTGATTATGGATTATTTCATTGCATATATCAATTTATTAGTCTATTTACTATCAAAATATTCATTTAGATTAAGCTTGAAAATCCACAAGGGGAAAAGTTGAGGAAAACTCCTTGAACATTATTTTTATAAGATTTTCACTCACACTATCAACCTAGGAGAAAATAATTTTGAACACTTTAAAATAAGTTGTAGTTCAGGAAATAATTAATTATTGTACACACACACATGTAATCCATGAAAAATTAAATATAGAAGGTTTCATACATCATCCAACATAATCATCATCTCCCTTGTCAAGAGCATAAAAATAATCATCAGAGTTCTACTACTCTATTGAGGTAGTGAGCATGGCCAAATAAAACTCTATATTCCTCAAGTCCAACATTGACCGCAAACCAACTTGAACCAATAACTCTTGATATTTACCAACATCTACCATGTCGAGAATCAACTATAATAACTATCAACACTTGTGAATAAAGATCAAATCCTAGAAAAGTACATAGAAAATTTCATCAAATACCAATTGTCACATTGTTACCCGTCAATTATTCTATCAATTTTCAAACTTCTCTTATAAATGTATCTCTAAGTGATGTCGCAGTCCTACCAATTTCCCTAACCTAGAAGTGGGGTTCGTTAGTTTTGAAACTTCCCAACCAACCAAAATACTTAATATCCCCGCCGTGTCGTGGCTTTTGGTTGATCTTTTATGCAGTCGGCTTATCGGGAGTTCTTGAAACCTTTGAACTTCCGACTTATGGTTTGGAGTTTCCATTTTTCAATGACAGAAAGACCTCACTAGAGGCACATTTCTCTATGTGTCAGCTCATTTAATATACTGTACGACATCTTTAAGGAATGTCTTCTCCAATGCCTTGAAATGCCAATTCGAGGTTTAAACATAATATTTTGGATCTTTTGAAAGGATGGCTCTTAAATGAAAAGTTGGTGGAGAAGATATAGTAACGGATTTGGACATTTTTCCTTAATAAATAACTGCTTTTCTTCGCCGTCACCTTCTAGTGAACTTAAACGAAGCAAAGGTGGTAGCATTTTAATTTCAGGTTTTCTTCGACATGGTGCTTCCTAGTGAAGTTGCAGAATGGGAAAATGAGTTGGTGCCAATCATACAACCAAATTTGATGTGGCCCGAGGAGGAACAACTCAACATTATTCTTAGTTACGATCGTTAACGTGGAAGGAAAAGACTAGCTATGCCGAATATCGCAGAGTGATCTTTGTTTTGGACAGAGAGGAAGAGCGAGCTGAATTTAACAATTTGGTTATGGAGATGTTGATGGAGCTGTTTAGAGCTTTGGCTCCTCCGGTGGTTTAGTGACTTGTTTTCTTTATGCAACTGCCAGTGGAAACAATTTCTTCCAAAAAAAGACTGAATCTTGATTTTGCATGCATGGCAATTTTGTAATCATGAATGATAACCGAAATTTTGGGGCGTAATAGGAATGTGCATGTTTCTTGATAAATTATTTCGATATCAGTCATTTTCAATGATCATTATGAACAGTCACTGGGGGAAGATAAAAGGGGAAAGAAAATTAAAATAAAGGATTCTCTGGGGGGGGGGGAAGGGAAATAGGCTTAGTTTTCTTGAAACACAGTTTGATTGTACAAAAGGTGTGGAGTATATGAACTCTTATTCTGGCATTGAAAGAATTAAGGGAATATTTCCAAGTCTTTGAATTTGTAAATGTTTTTCTTTGATTACATGAACTTTGTTCCATGATAAAAAAAATTCAATGTTCTTTTGTTTAATTGAAATTCTTATGCATTTAATTCTGAAGCTTTGAATTCAGTTTAAATAATTTGTTCAAAGAATTCACTATTCTCTCTCCCTACACATTATCGGTGGTTGTGGAATGAATGGCTAAGTGTTGTGTCTTTCCTGTTAAATCATCTTTCGTACTTACTTTCATGTTTATGAGTAGGTGTTGCTTACCTTTCCTGCTTTTTGGTTAAAAGCATACCCTGTATTTAATTCATTGCATACATTCCGAAGGTAGTTGCACCTTGTAAAATAAGAAGAGATCACTTGCGATTATCATCGCAAGTGACTCAACTGTTGGCTAGATTATCATTCGTGTGGGTGTGGGAGTATTTATTGATGTGACAAATTTGTCAACCAACACACACTGAATGAATCTAAAAAATAACTACTAATTAGGAAAAAAACAACAAAAAAATAAGAATAATTTCCCAATCTCAAACACCATCTCAAAACATAAAATTTAAAATCTAAGAAAAACATCAATTTTGGCCATAAACACCCATGTTCCTAGAAACTCCTTGATGAAACCAACCTTGAAAAGTTTAGATCCTTAGATCAAACTTGGTCTTACCTAGACCCTTTGTCCCAACTTGACCACTCAACCTAGACTAAGCTATTGGACTAGCTTCCCCAATTGATCATTTGTCCATCCATTGGCTTGGGACGATGTTGATGGGTTGACCACCCCTTATGAGAAAATTGCTAGGTTAGTGTCAACATGTGATGAAAATGATTGGAGTGGCCCAAATCCTAAACATCACTAGTTGACAACCCCTAGGATAACCTCATTTGTGACCCATGTTGGCTTGGATGACCTAACCCAAGTGGTTTGAGCACCTCCCGCCCCTAAATTTTTAATTTCTTTTACCCCTATCTAATTCTTAATCACTTTAAAAAAATAGAGATAGTAAAAAAATAGAGATAATAGAAAAGTTTGTAAATTATGCACGTGCCTTGATAAGTGAATGGGTAGGAAATAGGTTGCCTTGAACTTAGTCCAAGTGATGGGGTTGGTACCCATGGTGCTTCAACGTCTTCTCAAGATCCTCTTCTCAACACTTCACAATTGCAAGATATCAAAATGAATATTTTCCCTCCATGGTTCTCCTCTAATACTAATTCAAAGTGGAATATTCCTACTCTAAAAGGAGATTCCTTTTTAAAAAATTAAACATTTATTTCACTAAAACACATTTTTAAGAGCTATACTTATTCATTTTTTGTGAATTCTATTTTGTGAGATTTTATTTTTTTCTCTAGTTACTTTGAAAACAAGCATGCCCATGTCATAAAGCTTTCATTTTTATCACTTATTGGGTATTTATAATTTAAATTTTTAATCTATCCTTTGCTCAAGTATGTTTTATAAGACCCTAATTTATTCATTTTGCATGAAATTAAATTGTTTGAATCTAATCTATATTGACAAATCCTTTTCCAAAAATTCACTAACACTTATTTCTAAATCATTATTCCACCCTATATTTATTCTTTTTATAATATTTTTCACACATCTTTTGTCTTCCCTCAAAGAACATAAACCATTCACCTTGAGATATTAATTTCAATAGTGACACCTAGTGTTTATACACCAAAAGTGATCAAGAATTTATCTAATCTACTTTTCAACACATAATCACTTTGTCTCACATTTTACACATGCCATCCATCATCCATGCCACAACACATACATATTTGAGTCTACTTTTCCATATCACACATTAGAACACCATGATATGTTTTCCTACCATAGTCATATGAACTTTTGACACTTGATCCCTTTGCATAATCACAATAAATGTCCCACTTACTCTTGTCCTTCTCTCATATACTAGGAATAATGCACAAAATCAAGTCCATGAGTGATATTTATTCTCTATTTTTCTCTACTATCTAAAATTCAATAGTGGCTCCTAGAACCTCATAAGTGGATAACCCTTCCCTCTTCCTTCCTTGTATAGATATTGATCATAAGCATGCCAACATTCAAAAATAAAAAGAGATGTTTATAATAATCTTGTGTTATATTTGGTGACGAGCCCTTGCATCTTACTAGTTTCATGGGTTAGATTATGGGGGTGGTATCAAGAAATAAAAAAACAAAATTAGAAAAGAAAAGAGAAAAATAAAAATAAAATCATCCAAGCATAAGAGATGCACATAAATGGGTCGAGGGGCCTAGCTCGATTGGCTAAAGCATCCTGTTGCAAGAAAGATGTCATGAGGTCTAGTATCCCCCTGTCCCGATGGTACCGAAGGGCATGTCATGCTAGCTGCGTCACCGGTCACATGAAAAAAGTTTACGAAGCGCACTGTAGATTAGAGGGGGCTACCTGATTCATGCATTTAAAAAAAAAGAGATGTACTTAAATGTTATATCAAAACAAATTGAAGGCATTATAAAATAAAAATAAAAATAACTCTACCAATTTTGAGGTCTCCCACTTATCCCCTTATCAACCCATTGCCTATTCCCATTTGTTGGTCCACTATGATTCATTATACAATTAGATCTTGAGATAGGATGCATTCTTTGCCTTTTCTCTTGGTGCCCATGACCCGAAAGTGCACACATACTTAAGTGTATCCCCTCCATACTTTTATCTCCTGATCCTCACACAACTAACTATTCCTCTATTCCCTCAAAGTCTACAACTCTTAATGACTAAAAATTGAACTAATTCATGGTAAAACACCTCTACAATTCATTAACTTTCCTTCTATTTCAAAGAGTATACAATGAACGTGTACCAAAAAAAGTTCATGCTTAACTTGTATAAAATTAGGAAGTCACTTTTAAATTCATTGATTCAAATGTTTAAACTTGGATGTGATAGAGAGTTTCTTTTTTATTTGTCAACTTTTCCATTATGATTTTCCTATCATTTTTCTATCTCATGTTGTTGCCTTGTTTTCTTTTTCTTTTTTGCATGTTTGAATCTAGTCCCACTACCATTATTTGGAGTGATAATCCACACTTAGTCATTATTACTTATTACTATCAAGATTGACTCCAATCAAGTAGCAAGACAGAGTTGCATCTATATACTTTTTATCCATTGACCACATGGTTTCCTAGCTTGTGTTTCCTAAATGATACAATTGTAAGCTTGTGCATCTTTCAATTTTATTTTACAAAAAATATTGGTATCTCATAGAATCTATTTTGGTTCCTTTACTACCTATCATTTTACTTTATATGCTTTGATGTTGGTCTAATTTTTACTTCTCATCTCATATTAGTACTACTTATTACTTATGTTGGAGTTTGAATCTATTGACCATCCTTGGGGGCATGAACCTTGTTTCCCCTTATTGGTACCATCATTGATTTATCAATCGATCTCATGGTGGTCTCTCACTTTGACTATCTTTGGGGGCATGAACCTGGTGTCCTCCTTTCCACACATCGTTATTGTTGACTATTTTAATATTTTATTAGTATCTTAATGTTTCATCACTTGGACCACCCTTAAGGAATCACATTAGAATCCCTTTTCTACACATCATCATTAATTAATTTCTTGATACATTAGCATGTTGACACCCTTAGGGGAATGAAATTTGTGTTCCCCCTTTTGATCCTCATCATTGCCATATCATTTTGATACTTTATTAATTTTTATAGTGGCATGCCAATTTTTCATCATTCAACACTCTTTGAGGCATAACCATGATTTTTCCCCTACCTATTGTGATGCCACCTCATCATTTTGGGGCATGCAACATTTTCTTCCCTTGTGAACCTCTTGGTGGCATGACCTTGGCCCTTCTTATCATAATCATCCTATCCCATCATCATCTTATCCTTGGCAACTTTATCCCTAATTACTTTCCTTATATCGGATGGCTCTATTCATTCTATTCTTTCACCAATCAACTTAAGGGGAAATGTATTCTACATCACTCATATTCACTCATTTGTATAGTTGAGCATTACTCTTTGACTCAACAATGACCAAATATTTTATCACATACAACTTATCCAAGTCTATTTATCCAATTAGGTGGTCATCTCATAACCATCAATGACGTCACCAATTTATATAGTTTGACTACCATATTTAGCTATAGGGTGGCTCCTACCAAATAATCAAATCGCTAATTTCCATTAGATCAACTACCATCCCAAGATTGACTCTATATCACCAAATAATCTAAATTATATTGGGTTGGCCACAATATTTAGCCATGGGGTGGCTCCCACCAAATCACTAAATTACCTAATTATCATTAGGTAGGATACCATATTTAGACATGGGGAAACTACTACTAAATCACCAAATCATCCAATTTCATTTGGGTTGGTTACCATCTTTAGCAATGGATGGCTCCTACCAAATTTCCAAATTTCTAGTTTTTAGCCGTCATCATTAATACTTTATTGTTTTCTTGGCCTAGCCTCTTCCATAGGTGGCTCCTTGACAACACTCATCACCATTTCCATAATCCCAACCATTGAAATTCTAATTTTCCAATAGCAAGGTATCCATTCCATTATTTTTCATAGGTCACTATCATGCTTCCTTCCTATATTTTCTTAGGGAGTGGATCTTCATGTATTTATCCTACCAAAAATATATGGTTAAGAGTTTTCTTGCTTCCACATGTAGTTAAATTTCTAATTTATGCTTAGAGATCATGCATTTTAATTGTATAAACATGTTGGATCCTAGTGATGATTTCATTCCTTTTTTTGTGTTTTCTTAATTTGATTTATTAATGTACAAAGACTAATTTCCTTGGGTGCTTTGTAGGAAAAAATACAAGAACAAGAATGAAGAACAAAGACCAAGTCAATGACTGTTATCTCTCCTTTTTAGTATAAAGTATCCTTTATATTTCATGATTTATATAGATGTTACTATACTCTTCCTTTAGTTGACCTTCTCCTATATAGCCTATTGTAAATCAACTAAAGTGGGGGAAAAGTATAATAATGAAAATTGCATAGCCTAAAACTTTATCATTATTTTTTATGCCCATTTTAGCTCAAGTCCATTTGTGTGATTTTTTGGGTTTCTTCAAGATTCATTATCCATAGCTTAATCCATCCCTATTCATCCATGTAACCTTTCCCTTGTTGCTCTCATGAATTTTCTCAATGTTCCCATGTTTTGATTTTATTTATTTTTTATCCTCTTTCCATGTCTTTATCCCCTCTTTAATTTTACTTTACTTTACTCCCCCTTTCCCCTTTGTTGAACCATTAAATTTTGAGCCTAGCCATCCCATGCCAAAATCACTTATTTATTCTTCCCTAAATTTTCCTTTTTGAGCTTATATTCAATGTGACCATAGCCTCATTCAAGCTTAATGTTTCCTCAAACTTGAGCCTATTTATCATTCGAGGTCATTCCCATAATTGGACACCCACTAGGTTGTCCTTGAAATTGTTAGAGTAAAAGGCTCATTACTTAATTATTTAATTAAGTCACCTTTTATTATTTCATTTAAGATAAACTTAGAATGCATTTTGTAGGCATTTAATAATTAATTTAATTATTAAATGCACCCTTTAGGGTTTCTCGATCTCCTTTTCTAAGGACTGATCTCATTGTATATTGATTCATTCTCTACGACAACATATTCAATGCAGCAGTTGTTCACATAATGCATATTTGATGTTTTATTAGATCTGAGTTGTTGGGCAATAATATCTTGCTTATTTCTTTATAGTGTGATAGGTTTATCATTGCAGGTGATTCTTGGAGCTGTGGGAGTACATTCATCTACTCTAACATGGTATCAAAGCACTAGATCTGTAGCCGCCTTTATTTTTTTAAAATAAATCAACTCATGCATTAATATATGTGATCTATGGTCAAATTTTGAGCATTCCATTGAATCCAGAGCTGCCAAAACAATCAAGTTTGTCTTTCGTTTCGTCAAAAAAGGCCTTCATTTGTCAGATCTGTGAGGGTTCAAATTTTATGAGGGTTTCTAGATCCAGAGCATGCCTGAAATTTTGGAGCGTTTTCAGCCCAAATGGACCTCACCATTGTTTTCAAAGCACCCAAAAACCCCTAAATCGACTGTCAAATCATCAAAATCGGACATAGTGACTTTGGGAGGCAATTTTTTTTCAAATCTGGGTCATACGACATGCAATCCGAGGATTTTTTTTTTAAAAAACAGTGTTTAATGGCCACCGCCCTCAGGCTAGCGATTAGTCTAACCACCAGGCTTTCCTCCAAACCCTCTTGGAGCAGTTTTGGCATTTTGGCCATAACTTTTGCATACGAACTCGGTTTTTCGAAAACAAAATATCGTCGGAAAGCTGATTCGAAGCCAGATCTAGTGGTGCAGGTTTTATTTTCTGGTTTTTTCATTTTGATTCCTTTTTTCAGTCAAAGTCAGAACATGTTTTTTGCACTCGTGGGGGCGTAACTTTTGCGTCCGATTGTAGTTGCATTGCTTTCATGCATTTAGTTTGTAGCTACTCTCTAAGCTCATCTTAAGGGGGGGTGTTAGAGTAAAAATCTCATTAATTAATTATTTAATTAAGTCACCTTTTATTATTTCACTTAAGATAAATTTAGAATGCATTTTGTAGGCATTTAATAATTATTCTAATTATTAAATGCACCCTTTAGGGTTTACTTTAGGGTTTTTCGATCTCCTTTATAAGGATTGATCTCATTGTATATTGATTCATTCTCTACGACAACATATTCAATGTAGCAATTGTTCACATAATGCATATTTGATGTTTTCTTAGATCTGAGTTTTTGAGCAATAATATCTTGCTTATTTCTTTATAGTGTGATAGGTTTATCATTGCAGGTGATTCTTGGAGTTGTGGGAGTACATTCATCTACTCTAACATGGTGGAGTGATACCATGTTAGAGTAGATGAATGTACTCCCACAAATCCAAGAATCACCTACAACGATAAACCTATCACACTATAAAGAAATAAGCAAGATATTATTGCTCAACAACTCAGATCTAATAAAACATCAAATATGCATTATGTGAACAACTGCTGCATTGAATATGTTGTCGTAGAGAATGAATCAATATATCAATCCTTATAAAAGGAGATCGAGAAACCCTAAAGGGTGCATTTAATAATTAAATTAATTATTAAATGCCTACAAAATGCATTCTAAGTTTATCTTAAGTGAAATAATAAAAGGTGACTTAATTAAATAATTAAGTAATGAGCCTATTACTCTAACATAAATTTTATCCTCCCACCACCAAATTAAAATGAAAACTCATTAATTAAGTTGTACTACTATGATTTTATCCTCTAATTCTCTTAACAAAATTGTTAAATTAAAAAACTTGGAGATGTAGAAATGCAAAATAAATAAATAGCTAAAATGAATGAAATACAAAAAATACCTTTCCTTTTACCTTCTCATCTCATGGATTGAGTTGAAGTAGAGGAATCATTCTCCACTCGACGTGCTCCTTTGGATGAATGATATGTGGTGGAATGTGGTTGCTAAGACCCACAATATGATGTTGAGATTAGGATTGATAGATGAAAATGGAAAAATAAGGATAATGAAAGATGTAAAAATGAGAACAAAGTCCTTTATTTATAGATTCTTGATGGTAAAAACGGAGGGTAAGATACCATGTCTAATGGATGGATAAGATTGAATAAGAGTGAGGGCATGGATTGATGACTTAGCCTTGTGATAAGTGTCATGAGAGGAATGGAGGTGTAAGAGCTAGGTGTGCCCACAAATGTGTGAGCACACATAGGAAAGATTGTGAAAAGGACAAATGAGGGAAGTATGGTGGCTAATTTATGACATGTGTTAGAGGTAGGATGGATACCTTATGACATGTGTTAAGAGGTAAGGTGGCTTCACATGTGTGAGATATGTGCTCACTCATGTGTAAGAAATGGGTAGGGTAGGTAGGTTAAAACACTTGTCACATGATGACAAGTTTATATATTGATCCATGTAGATGGGTTCAATGGTTATGATTGAATGGAAAAGGATTGAGATGAGATGAAATTAAATATTATGGAAAATGGTGATGAAGGTTAATTAGACTAAATCAGTTATTTAAGTAGGTATTAATTAACTAATTGATTTAGTTAGAGGATTTGGGGATAAGGATAAATTTAATAAAATAAATATAAATATGTTTAATTAAAGGCGAAGGATAATGAATAATTAATTATATTTTTATTTAGTTAATGGCTAGAATCGAATAAAGTCAAGTGTGTTTGGGTATGGACAAGTTTAAGTGTCTACACAATCTTTGCCTCATTTAGTTTATCTTTGCTCATAGAAAACACCTCTACAAATTTTATTTTTATAGGAATGAGCTATCTTCATACCCAACCTTTGGGATTGTCAACAACTAAAATTGTCCACATCTTGAACACGCTTTATTCATTCAATTATTTCTCCTTCCAACGTTAATTAAGTAAAATCAATTATTTAATTAAGTAGCCCGGTCATCATCCTAACACTAATTAAGTAAATTTTAATCATTTATTTAATTAATTAATCCTTTCCCCCCTTTTCCTTTATAGTCCAACCTTGAATAAATTCAACATTTATTTAACTAAGTTCACCCTTCATATTCCAATATTCCAAAAATTAAATAAATACAAACTATTTATTTAATTCCCAAAATTCTCCCTTAAACCATTAGTTGGTTGAAATTAATTAGTTAACTAATAAATTCAATTACACATTCCTAAACATGCCTAAGCCATGGTCAAAATGCATATGTATTGCATGTACATTACCCACAATTCTCACTTCTCCATAAAGTCCTCTCATGTAATATAATCCATCCATTTAATCAAGAAGATATTGGCTATTCACACAAATCTAAAAAAGGGCCTTTTGATTTTCCAAAAAGGCCCTTTTTTTATTATCACCATCTATCTTCTCCCAAGAAGATGCTCACCATTTGATTCCCTTGAATCATGGGGCAAATTTTGTGCACCAATTGCAAGGTGCCACCTGGAGGTCTCTCATGGCTCTAAAACTCTCAATCAATTCCATCCATTGATCTTCAAAATCATTCCTAACCCTTAATTTATCATGCCTAAACTCTATAAATAACACATCATATGAGCTATTTTGATATACTCCTTTAATGTAAGGTTATTTTTCTAGTGTGAGAATCAAAATACCATCACTCTATCTCCAAAATATTGAGCACATCCACACTCTTAGCGTGGAACAAGAGGCCTTTGAGAGATTTGTTTTGAGTCTTTTATGTGGGTGTACTTTCCTCTTAGGCTCAATTAGAGGTGACAATTGAGCATGGACTGTAGGTTTAAATTTATTTTTTGTCTTTTATTTTTCATTTTCTTGATCACACAAATAACTCTTATTAGGTTCTCAAACAATGTTGTGATGGAATCTTCATCACTAGGTGGCTGATTTCTAGGGTTTTTCATGGGTGAGCAATTTTTATTTATGATTTTTATTTGAATTTCATGTAATCCTATGATTATTTTTTAGGCTCCAATTCTTTCCTCTTTCCTCAATCCATTCAATCCATCCTAATCCATTTTCCTTTCCATTTGAGTCCATTTTCTATCTCCTACCTTCCCCCTCTCTATTGACAAGCCATAGTTTGAGTACCCCTTCCCTTTGCTTTGAATCCTCCATAAAACCACTTCCATTTTATAATTTTTATACCTCACCTCATACCTCTCCATTTCTATTAAGTCACAACCTTGTCATTTTCCTTTGTGTTTTATTTTTTATCACATTTTCTCTTACCTTTGTACCCTTGAGTGTTATTTTCCATTATCCTATCAAACCCTTGCCATTGTGCTCCAAAATTATGTTTTATTATTCCAATTTTAGTCCCCTTTGAAGCCACATAAACAATTTATTTGTTCTTTCACCTTGCTTCCAAAACCTTGCTCTCACCCCACTTGATTTACATTATTTCCATTACCCATTGTCATAATTACCAAGGTTTTGCTTGTTTATGCTTTGGGTATGAATGATTTAATTACATAGATTATTTTATTTTCATATTTACTATCAACACAATGATGTGGATTAAGCTTGGAATTTGACAAGAGGAATTATTGAAGCATACTCCCCTTTAATCATTTATTTTTATAGTTTCTACTCGCATTACCAACTTGTAGGTCATTTATAGAATTCTAAACACTTTTAAAACAAGTTTATAACGGAAATTATTGTAAAGACCTAACCCTTTGGTAAAGTAAAATTTTCTTAATTTTACACCAACAAGTAAAAGTAACGAGTAATAAAACCATTGCAATAAATTTTTTCTCTCTTTTATTGAAAATATACGAACAAGATTCCATATCATATTACAATAAATATTCCACTTCATTATATTAACTTCAGAAGAACACGCAACAAGAATACATACCTTTACAAACATAGCTCCAATGAGATTTAGAACAAATAGTAGTAAGATGGTCCAGGTTCATTTCCTTTCAAATCTTGGTTCTTCTATTGGTTGTTGTGGAGGAGAAGCATCACTCAGGCACTTTTCTGCCAACCACAGACTCCCAATATGGTCCCCCACACATCTATCATTCAATAAATGGCCCTTCCCTTCAACGAAGAGATTGGTAGAGTAACCAAAAATGACAACCAACTGAGCATAGTGTTGTGTCCTACATAAGTAAAACCTATGCAATTCGACAACTCTCGAACTAGTATGTAATACGAGATCACGATGAACTGAAAATGTAGTCTCAAGCATCACACAATCTAAGTGTATGTTGTACATTGCACTACTTTGGCAAAAGTGTTCTCATTCAATACTTTGAATGAAGTCATTTATCATAAACACTACTCAGGGCTATCTTACACTACACATAGGTATTGTCATTCAATGGGTAAATTTGTCACCCCATACTAACCTACAACATACTAATCTACTAGTAATGAATATATTTAGCAAGGAAGTACACAAGCCTACTGCAATGCTTATCCTAGGAGTAACACAAGCTTTCTGAGTTAAACTAATAACTTTAGTTGGGTGTACCTCAAGTGACTCTTGCATTCAAATCAAGCCTAGTATATAGTAATAAAGATACACACCCAACTCCTACTATGGAGTAAATATAAACACATTGCATCCCATGTTCAAACATATCTAGTATAATTAAATACCTATGTTGTATTGCATGTAGCATAATTAAATACCTATGCCAAGTGGTCGCACCCATAAAAGGATATAGAAGTCATAGTAAATCCTAACCTAGGAATTGGACATTCCAGCAGGAGACTAACATCTTCTTATGGTCATTCATTTATTTTTCAAACCAGGGAACGTATACTTGAAATGGAGCGGCACTGTATGTGCACTAAGAACTGGTTTTAGCCAAAACTTTCTAGAAGTAAATGCTCAGAAGGAATTCTAAATTTGATGCAGGGACATGAAGTAAAGTCTTACTAACTTAAACATCACTTAACTAAAGCAGGAATCATAATAACAATTACTAGAAACAAAAACCATGAATTGGCCTTATGCTACAGGAATAGACACAGGGATGGATTCCTGATGCTGCAGGAACAGTTTAAGACTGAGTTTGCATCAAAGCTTACGGAAATGGAATTTTAACAGATAAATAACAGAAAGCAAATAGTTAACTACAGATACTCACTAAGTGGGCCCCCTTAGCAAGCATCAACCAATTAGGCAGGAATAGAACTCAAAACTTCATCAGTTTTTATTCATACTTTTGAATCTCATACATGGCTGTCGCTTGTAAGAAACTTAATGCAAAGCTTTGTTCTTCATTATAATAGTAAACAATTACAATCTATTGTATCTTTATGCTCTAGTCTAAACTCTCGTTTTTATCAGTCTTGTTCACTCGCGCAGGAGGAACCTTTATTTAAAGAAAAATGACTAACTAACTAACTAACAGAGGAAGCCACGGGTATAAATGCCACTTGAGACGAAGGAACAGACTTCATAAATGTGAGTCTATCCACTCAACTGTCTCAGAGGAAATCTAGAGCTCCAGCTCCACTCCTTCCTAGATTGATGATTCATTTGGTTCTTTCCCAAAGACTCGGACAAAAGTATCTATGCTTTGAATGACTCCTTCGCTGGTGCACTGAAGACGGCCTTTTCCCGTGAGTTCTGTTGTGTATTGACTTGTTCATATCAGCTCCAACAACCTGTAGAACACATGGCAACAGAGGCACAAGAATGCATGCACTCATAATAGCACGACATTCTTCATTAATCACATGCATTCAATTCATCTTACTTATTCAAACACTAGATTCATCACACTAGTCAATTGGGAAGTCAAAACAGGGCTATGATTATAGATAGGCTAAGGTATTTATGCATCAAAAGTATAGGATTTCTTATATCAAATACTACCCATAAACATTAAAAGTTTGTAACCATAGAGTTTAAACATTCATAAAAAGAGAACAAGAATTTCTAAATTTGAAATCATGACATCCAAATTATAGCCATATTATGGGCTCATCATCTGCCCCTACTTTATCCAATGCTGATCCTCCAACATTAGTCTTCCTGGTTGTATCTTGGAAATCCATAAGAGTTACATGGTCGTGTAATGCAATCCCAAATCTGAAGTAAAAACCCCTGCAGTTCTGCCATCTTTCATATCTCTTGGCCTTTGTGTCTTCATTGAGCTCTGTGGCTTGATAAGGATATAATGGCCAAAGTAAAGTAGGAGGTCTAAATGTTAGTGGCATCCATAATTCAAATCTTTTTTGGAGGCCAATCTACATGTATCTTTCGGACCCTCTGAGAGCTGCTGTCAAATGCAGGGGACTATGAGGCTCAGACTTCTTCAAACCAACCATCAACTTTTCCCATCTGGTTTTTCTCCTGGAAGCTGCAAGCTTCCAAAACGAATATGGTTAGTTCTTGAATTCATCATAGACTTGTTTCCTCAAATCAAATATCTTCATCCTGGCTGTAGGATCATAAAAACCGTATGCCACATAAAACTAGGCCCTCATAAATTCTTTGGGATCTGTGCTTTCTAATCTCAAGGGAAGAGGTTCTTTTCATTCAGTCTCCTCCTAGTCTTCAGATTTCCTTCCATAATTAGCTTCATTCACTGCCCAGGACATTAGTGATCTTAAATGGATGTCACCAATAAACAAGAGTGGATTCCACTTAGTTTAATCAGGAATTAATAAACCATGCAAATAGAACTCACACATGGAATTCCTCAGCCAATCAGGTGCCATTTGATATGCATCATAAAATTCTCTAGCAGTGGTAGGGACAGGATCAAGGTCTTTAGAAATCCTCATCCACTGAAACCACAAAAACTGCTCCTTGAGGCACATTGCATAAACTCTAGGCGGTGCCCTACATTCCATAATCTGACTGCTACCTTCATTATTTTATTCATCTTTTCCTTTACCTCCTGGATTTTCTGTTTGTGTCTTTCAATTTCTTTCTTCAAATTCTTCTTCTCTTCCTTCCATAGACTCTATTGCATTTGAGTTTCAGCTAGAAGGCAGAAACTCAAAGTCTGAAGTGTCACAGGATTCCAAGTTTTTTGAAGGTGCTCTAAGCATTGGGTTAGCAGTGGTTTCTTATATCTAACTAATATCTGGCATGTTTCAGAAGACAATAGGGTTGCATTGGATGTCCCAGGTTGCTTTGGTTGCTCCTGCTCTTGCTGCAGGACAGACTCTTGTTGCTGGTCAACAGGGGATTCTGATTCCCTAGAAATTCTGTCAGCTGCCTCAACCAAGTCATCAAGGCTTGGCATTTTCCTCCCATTAGTACGGCCTTGCCGTTCTTTCTCAACTTCCCCTATATCTTGTTGCATTTCAATAGGAATTTCTGAGGTGTCAGGTAGGAAATTCTTGGATGCACTCTGAGAATTTTCAGGAATGAATTCCTCGGACTCCTCAGAAATGACAATTATTTTTGGCTGGGTAGAAGAGGGTGGGGTAGCCTGACTTTGTTTTCTTGCAAAAGTTCTTCTTGGTAATACAGTTGAGGTAGGAGATTCATAGGCCGTTTTTCATTTTTCAGCTTGCTTGGGGGTTTGAGAATTGGAAGGGGAGGATGATGAAACCGTGGTGGCATCGGGCGTTGCTACAGGAGAAAGCCGGGTAGCTTGTTTTTGCTTTTTGGTTTGAGGGTTTTCTCCTGGGGTATGCCCAGGGCTAGATGGTTCGACTACCTTGGTTTTCCCTTTTTCACTTCTTGTTATAGACCCGGTTTTAACACGAGTAGAGGGCTCAATTCTAACGGCTGTAGGACTAGGTGTTGCAGGAGAAGCAGGAGAATCTTGTTTAGCTTCTCTACTTGAAGACTCTACTCGTTTTCTCTTTTTCTTGGGTCTTGCAGGCAATGTTCTTGGAGGCTCAGGAGGCTACAACCCTTTCTGGGCAAAAAATTCTTGCTAGGAAAGGGGGGAAACGTCCCTCAGGGAACGCTTAGTCAATTTTTTAATGAGGGCATGGTGAGAGACTGAATTGTCTTTCCCTTTCTGGGTTTCACTAGCACTGCGTTCTAAAAGTTTTAACAAATAATTCGGGACATTTATAGCTAATCCATGCCTTATGTGGCTTAATAACTTAAAATGATAGGAGTGCAAAAAGAAAAAGCGTCCTTCGCAAGTTAAGTACCTGATTATATAGGAGGCATACTCAGAATAGGGGTAAGGTAGAGACACTCTTCTGCACCCTTGCTTTGAAATTTTCAAAGGTCCGTCACCTGGCATTGTGAATTCTGCCCTGGTAGAGACAACATCCCTTCCTATAGGAAAGTATTCACCAGTTGTAGGAAGACCTATTATTTCTACAATCCTTTCCTCAGTAACTGCTACTGCCAAGCCCCAAACTGTGGCTTCCCCCTCGGAAAGAGTTCTTAAGAACTCGCAAGCAACCTCGTCATCGAAGGAATCGATGCTCAAGAAGTAATTTAACCATCTGCATATGCTAAATTCTTGCACAACCTAAGGGTCTTGTGTCAAGGATTCATGAGCCATAGGTTCATGACATACAAGCTGACCACCCATTTTCTCAACTACTTCAGCTATAAACCCTGAATCTCAAGTCTTCTGAATATTCAAAAACTCTTTTCTTTGCTCTGCTTCTCCCTGTTCTACTTCTTTCTCTTCTTGCTTTACCAGAGATAATGTAAAAACAATTGCATGCAATGATTTCGAGGAACTACTTAACTAGCAGTTAACTTATTGATCTAGGTAAGGCATGCATTCATTTGGCGGCATGTACGATAAAAATTATTTTCATTGAATGTGGCCATAGCAAAAAGGAAAGAATTATTTCAAATTATCCCCGCCCCTTACTTAAAATGTGACATGTGTCCACACATGTGGGAAGTATAGGTGAGGCATGGGGAGTAATGACCAAATTGACTGATAGACGTAATGCAATAAAGGACCAAATAAAATTAACGAATGATATGACGAATAGAAAGTATATCGCATACCTTTTAATAAATGCCCGCGGATGTTGATAGATCTCACAGCATAATCGAAAATGACGTTTTGGAAAGAAACTATAAATGATCGTGGTACGGAAGATAGATGACGTGGATGGGTGACATAGAAAAAAAGGATGGAATGAGTGATTGATGGCGATAGATAATGATGAAGAAGTTGGCTTTCGTACAGAAAACCTTTATTATGGGCATTTTATCATAAGTCAAAAAGACGCTGCAAGAAGAGGATCGAAGCCCTTTGCTGCATGAAGATCACTGGCCATAGGAGAAACAAACTGCTGCATGAATTCCTCTTTTGAAGCCGATTTATGGTATAACCAAAGACGGTGCCCATTAACCAACAGTTTGAAGCGGACAGGATCGATTGTCACTAGCTGCACCGAACTATTATCAAATACATTCTCAATTTCATATGGACCGAGCCACCTTGTTGTAAGCTTACCCTGATTTTACTTATATCTGGAGTCGTAGAGTAAGGCCCAATCACCAGTTGAAAATCGTTTTTTCTTGATATGGTGATCGTGCCACTTCGCCCTTTATTGTTGCACTGCTTCAGTGTGTTGTAGGGAAGCTTTCCGCATCTCATCCAATGCATTCAACTGGAGGAGGCATTCTTTTTGCGCTTCAGAGAGATTAATCTATAGCTGAAGAGTAGTCCTTAAAGTTTTATGTTCAAATTCAATTGGTAACATAGCAATCTTACCATAAAGTAGCTCAAAAGGTGTGAATCCTGTAGTAGTTTTCCAAGTTGTCCTGTAGGCCCAGACTACTTCTGGTAGACGGCTACTCCAATCCTTCTTATGTAGCTTCACTATTTTGGCGAGGATTGCTTCCAATTTCCTGTTAGTAACCTCCACCTAGCCATTTGCTTGAGGATGATATGGGCTTGATTTCCTGTGTCTGATTTTATAATCATTCATCAACATTGTGATCAGTGTTGATGTGAATTGAGCTCCCTGATCAGTGACGAGTTCCTTGGGAACTCCAAACCGTGTGAAGATTTGTTCATACAGAAATTCAGCAACTTTGTTGTCCCTGGCATGTGCCATTGCCTTTACCTCCACCCATTTGGTTACATAGTCAATGCACACCAAAATATAGGACTTTCCATTGGATGGTGGGTCTATAGGACCAACAAAATCCATACCCCACTTGTCAAAGGGGGTTACTACCACTTGAGGTTGCAAAGGCATTTCATCAATCTTTGTTGGTCGCCCCATTCTCTGGCATTTATCACACTTCCTTGTATATGCAACAACATCTTTGTGTAAAGTGGGCCAATAATACCCTGTATTCAGTACCTTCATTGTTGTTCTTTTAGAGGAAAAATGGCCACCACATGGCTTGTCATGACAAACATGCAGTATGTCATATGTCTCGTCCTCCTTTACACACCTACGCATGACTTGATCTAGTCCAGTATAGAACAAACAGTCAGCTATCCAGAAAAAGTTGAAACTCTTCTCAATCAGCAACTTTCTCTCTTTTGGAGAGAAGTGAGCTGGAATTCTGTTGGCTGCCAAGTAGTTTGCAATATCTGCATACCATGGGGTGCGAGCAACAATATAGAATAGATGTTCATCAGGAAAAGTATCATCAATTACCTCGAATGTGGTAGGTGTAGCTGTTTGAAGTCTTGACAGGAAATCAGCGACCACATTTGCTTTGTCTGGCTTGTCAATGACTATGATATCAAACTCCTGCAACAACAGTAGCCACCTTGCTAACCTTCCAGAAATGGCAGGTTTATTCATAAGGTACCATATTACTGCATGATCAATGTGAACAAATACTTGGTAGCCAGTTACATAATGCCTAAACTTATTCAAGGAATACACTACTACTAGCAACTCCTTCTCTGTGACAATGTAATTCAATTCTAGCCCTTGTAGATTCTTGCTGATCAAATAGATAGCATGCTCAATGGAATTCTCCTTCTGTCCTAACACAGCCCCTATGGCATGATCAGATGCATCTGTATGTATGTGAAAGGGTAGACTCCACTTTGGTCCTTGAAGAATAGGTGCTTTAGTAAGTAGGTCCTTCAGGTGCAGGAAAGACTTGTCACAGGCCTCAGTCCAATGAAACTCAGAGTCCTTAGTTAATAAGGCATACAATGGACTGGCTATTTTGCTGAAATTCTTTATAAATCTCCTATAATATCCAGCATGGCCTAGAAAGCTCCTTACCTCTTTCTGTTTGGTAGGACAGGGTAGATTAGAGATGACCTCAATCTTAGCAGGATCAACCTGTATTCCTGCAGTAGAAATATAGTGACCAAGCACTATTCCCTCTTGCATCATCATGAAACACTTTTGACTGTTCAGTGATAGGTTGTGATCTTCACATCTCTGGAGTACTTTCTTCAAGTTTGCTTGAGCTTCCTCAAACGTTGTACCATAAGCAGTAAAGTCATCCATATATATTTCCATGCAATCATGTGATATGTCTGAGAAGATGCTTATGACTGCCCTCTGGAAAGTTGCAGGAGCATTGCAGAGACCAAAAGGCAAGATTGAGTAGGAAAAAGTCCCCCAAGGGCATGTAAAAGTAGTCTTTTCTTGATCCTCAGGAGTAATTTTGATTTGATTGTAGCCACTGAAGCCATCTAAGAATGAAAAATACTTTTTCCCAGCTAAATTATCTAGAACTTGATCAATTAATGGAATAGAAAAATAATCTTTCTTTGTTTCCAAGTTGAGTTCTGTGTAGTCTACACATACCCTCCACTTTCCTCCTTTCTTCGGAACAATAACCAATGGGGAAACCCACTGGCTATCTGAGATTGGGTAGATAAAACCAGCATTCACCATTTTCTGCAACTTCTCTTTAACAATCTCTCTCAAGGCTGGATTTATTCTTCTTTGTGGCTGCCTGACAGGTCTGAACTCACTGTTAATGTATATGTGATGTGTACAGAGTTTGGGGTCTAAACCCTTCATGTCACCATATTCCCAAGCAAAAGCTGACTTATGACTGGTAAGCATTTTAACCATGGATTCTTGTTGCTCACTGGTGAGGTTTTTATTGATGTTCACAGTTTTTCCTGCCACTACCTCAATTTGGGAGGTTAAATCAACCATAGATACCACAGGCAGAAATGGAATTTCTACCTTGTGGGGTAGCAAGGTGTGTAAGCAGTCAGTTGCTGCAGGATAATGCGCTGATGTAGGCGAAGAAAGAATGGTCTGTAAGGAACATGGGTTCTTTTCACAATCAAAGTATTCGGTACCATAGTTATTCAACAGGATATTGGATAGTATACCCTCTTCTTCTTGTTGTGCAATGAAAGGCTCTCTAGTAATCATCATTAATTTGGCCATGGATTTCACCTCCTCTTCTTCTCCCAAATCTAGCCAAACAGCTTCTCCGGACTCAGGCTGGGGTTGGGCTGGAGAATAGAGGGTAAGCTTCTTTTTGTTTACCCATCAGATATTGTCATGTTACTTGATCTACAACCAATGTAAGCATCAACAGTAGCCAACCAAGGCCTTCCTAGTATGACAGGATATCCCCCTAATGATGCCTTAGGAGATAAGACCATAAAGTCAGCAGGGTACTCCCAGGAATCAAAGGTGACTACAAGGTCTTCAACTACCCCATCAGGTTTGACAGTTGAGCTATCGGCAAGCTACAATATTGTAGGTGTAGCCCTTAGGTCTGAAATACTAAGTTGTACAACCAGGTCCTTTGTCATGACATTGATAGCTGCCCCAAGATCTACTAAAGCATTCTTAATTTGCACCCCATTAATATTGATCTCCACAACAGGGCTTCCCGGATCATAATATTTTGGGATGGTAAGCTTCCCTAGCATGAAGTCAGAGAGTTGGCCTATGACATGGGAGGGTCTTTCTTTTTCCTCCCTAGTTTCTTCAGACATGCCTCCTTAATGGCTTTGCTATAGATAGGTACCTCTTTGATTGCTTGGAACAAGGGAATTTTCACACATATATGCTTTAGTTGGTCAAGGATGTCAAAGATAGGTTCTTCTTGTTATTTAACATTTTCACCTTCCAACCTTTGTGGGAAAGGAGGGAAAACTTCATTAGATGCCTTAGGTAATGATGGAATCTGAATTGGCTCATTTGATTGGGAAAGGTCATTTGGATCCTCTTCTTGGTCAGCTTCCTCAGATGGCAATCCTGAGATTATGGGAGGAGATGGTGCGGGTAACACAGTTCCTGAATGTAAATTGATATTATTCAGATTGAGAGCATAGGCAAGCTGATGATTAGGATTAGCAAAATAGACTTGTTGTTGTTGTGGCTGCTGGTTATTGGGATTGGGTGCGGCCTGAGCCGGTAATTGGGTTGGCTTTGGATTGAGACCTTGATTAGGTACAGAAGGTGGCATAATGGATTGTTGCTGGGGTTGCTGCAGGAAACCAGTGGATGGATTTGACCATTGCTGGCCTCCTCTCCATTGGTTAGACTGCTGCCAATTTCCTTGCGGAGGCCACCACTGATTTTGCTATGGTAGTTGCCAATTCCCTTGTGGGGATTGCCAACGGTTTTGCTAGGCATTTGGCCAAGGATTATTCCATTGTTGTTGAGAATATGGACCATAACTTGGGGGGTATTGGTTCTACTATTGATTATTATATGAACCAAAATTTTGCAAAAGGTCCTGAGGCATACCTTGTCTTGGGGCCCATGGCTTGCGCTAAGCAACAAAGAACACCTCTTCCTCTCCTTCAATAGTTTTGAACTCGGTAGGAAGATGATGCACCTCCAAATTGGCCACCGATTTGCATCTACAGTCCTTCTTCCTCTATCTGCAGTGAGGGAAATATTCATCCAGCATCGCATCAGCTTCTTCCTTCTTCCTTCTAGCTTGCATTGTGTCTAGCTGAGTAGCTACATCATTGATGATGTCTTGCTTGAGGTCAGAAAACATATTAGAGAGTTCTCCTTTTGATACACTTGAGCCACTTCCTTTTGCTACAGAGGGTCTGAATCCCCTGCCTTTCTTGACACTTGCCCTAGAGTAATTGAGACATATTATCTTGATGTCATCCCAATTACTTTGGGTAATATCTCCTCCAGCCATGAGGTCTAGTGCTTCCATACAGGTATCATTGACTCCCCTTAGAAAGAGAAATTTTTTAGACTCTTCATTTAGCTCATGCTGAGTATTTTTCTGCACACTGAACAAAAACCTGGAGACATAGTCCTCCAAGGTTTCATCCTCCTTTTGTGCCATCTTGAAGAGGTCATCTCCTCTCATATCATTTCCCCTACAATATTCCTTATACTTTCCTAAGAATAATTCCTTCAATTCATCCCAAGTAGCTACTGCATTGCCTCCTAATCCCATGAACCATCTTAAGGCTGACTCCTTTAAGGTAGAAGGAAACAATTTCATCTTATGGGTATCACTAGTATAATCATAACTCCTACATAGGATGTCAAATTCGAACAAGAAGGTATGAGGGTCTTCTGTAATCAGGCCATAGAATTTTGGGAGCAATGAAGCAGGGATATTTTTGAGATTATTATTGTCATGGAATGCAGGGAGTGGAAAGGGAAAAGTAGGCACTGCCATCCTTGGTGGTGGTGGTCTTGGGTTAGCTCCTGGCTGGTAGACAACAACGGCTAGTGGATTGTTATGGGTATGCAGGTTATTCAGTCGTGCTGCGAGTAAATCAATATTATCAGGTATATCAAACAGGTTCAAACTGGCCTCCAAGGAAGAAGAAGATGAAGTGACAAGGTCCTATCTGGCATCCAAATATGGTTCTTCTGGGACAATTTCTGGGTCAATCTCTAGGTGATTTTCTTGGATATATAAATTTCTAGGAAGGAATCTTCCAAATTGGTCTCTTCTTCTATGCATGTAACAGACTTAACTGAATGAATAATTTCTAAAACTTTGAACACAAACTATTGCTAAAAATGGTTAGGACAGGTTCTCAGCTTGACACCATCCCCGACAACAGCGCCAAAAATGGTCGCGCCCATAAAAGGATATAGAAGTCATGGTAAATCCTAACCTGGGAATTGGAAATTCCAGCAGGAGACTAACATCTTCTTATGGTCGTTCATTTATTTGTCAAACCAGGGAACATATACTTGAAATGGAGTGGCATTGTATGTGCACTAAGAACCGGTTTTAGCCAAAACTTTCATTGCTCGGAAGGAATTCTAATTCTGATGCAGGGACATGAAGTAAAGTCTTACTAACTTAAACATCACTTAACTAAAGCAGGAATCATAATAACAATTACTGGAAACAAAAACCATGAACTGGCCTTATGCTATAGGAACAGACACAGGGATGGATTCCTTATGCTGCAGGAACTGTTTAAGACTGAGTTTACATCAAAGCTTACGAAAATGGAATTTTAACAGATAAATAATAGAAATTAAATAGTTAACTACAGATACTCACTAAGTGGGCCCCCTTAGCAAGCATCAACCAATTACGCAGGAATAGAACTCAAAACTTCATCAGTTTTTATTCATACTTCTGAATCTCATACATGGTTGTCGCTTGTAAGAAACTTAATGCAAAGCTTTGTTCTTCATTATAACAGTAAACAATTACAATCTATTGTATCTTTATGCTCTAGTCTAAACTCTCTTTTTTATCAACCTTGTTCCCTCGCGCAGGAGGAACCTTTATTTAAAGAAAAACGACTAACTAACTAACTAACTAACTAACAGGGCTCATCACCAAGCAACCTTTTCAACATATCAAGTATAGTTAACTACTTGTGTCAAGAAATCTCTCCTATCATGGAGTACTTAAAAACACATTATAAAAGTGACCTAAAGGCTTCCATTCCCTTTTTCAGAAGACATCATGATTACTTCTATTGCACAAGAAGAAAATACATTTCATGCAGTAAAGAAAACACAATAATTATTTGCAAACAATAAGAAGTAGAAAACCCCATGCCTATTATCGCCTTCCTAGATAATGTTGACAGGGTAGCCTTCTCCTTTGGTTCTCGGCTTAACCCAGCTTCCCAAATAAATTATAACTCCCTTTCTTGTTGAAAACATTCTTCTCTCAGAATTGGATAGCTCTTTCTCACAAAGTCCACTCTTTTCTCACTCAAAAATAGATAAAAAATGTGATCAGTGACCTTTAACTCCCCTAAATCATACAAAACAAGATGCAAAATGAGAGAAAAAGAACACTAACACCTCAACGATTAGCCTAGTTGGATTCAAAACAAAGAAAGATGAAAAGAAAAAGTGATTATACCTTGTCTTGAATCGATCCTTTGGTTGGCCCTTGATGTAGATGGAAATATGTGCTCATTGGATGACAAATCTGATGCAAAGTGCTTGAAATGTAATGGAAGATACAAATGGCTAAGATGAATGGGGAGTGAATGCAAAGGGATGTGATAGAAAGCTTATGGAATGCAAGTATGGAGGCTCAAATTACTTAAGATCATAAGTTTGTTACAAAATGCATGAGGTCCCTTAAAGCATGTAAGAGGGGTATTTATAGAGGAATTTGAATTCTCTAGAGAATTCAATGGTCAAGATTGAGCCACCATGGCCAAGATGGAGGGCTATGGTGAGTTGAGGACTCACAAGCCCTCACATCTTGCCACGTGGCAGATGAAGTGTCATAAGGACACATGAGGTGGAAGATGACATGTGATGGAGGTACTTGCAAATACCTTGGCATGTGACTGTTGTGACCTCTCAATGATCACATGGGGAAGGGGAAAGCTTTGGGAGAATAAAAGTGAATTTTAAATTCACAATGATTGGGAGTATCCTAAGGATAAGACAAGGTTCCCAAAAGGGTAAGCTGAGAAGTACCTTGGATAAGACAAGGTGCTTATAATAGAAGGTTCCTAACCCATGTGACTGATGTGACCTCTCAATGATCACATGGGGAAGAGGAGATTCTTTGGAAGAATAAAAGTGATTTTTAAATTCACATGATTGGGAATAGAAGGTTATTAGCTTCATGTGACCTGATGTGACCTCTCAATGATTACATGGGGAAGAGGAGATTCCTTGGAGGAATAAAAGTGAATTTTAAATTCACATGGGGAAGAAAAAAAGGAATTAAAAATTCTTTGGGGAATGAGAGAGTTGACCAAAGGGGGCTTGATTAGATTGACTAATCACTTATTAGAAGACAGTTAGTGGCTAACGAAGATTAAGAGCCAACTTGTAAAAGTTGGAGGATGTTACACATCCTAATTAGGGATTAGCCATGTGCACATCCCTAATGATGGGATTAGGAGATGGATTAGGATTAAGGAAAATGATGTGACATGTGAGGAATTGAATAAATGCCATATTTATTTAATTCATTTGATGAAAATGAGAGTAAAGGGGGTAAATTATTTAATCATTAACTAAATACCTTAGGGATTAAGGGTATTAATTAGATAATAGCAATAGTACCTAATTAATGTGAATAAGAGGATGTTTAAAGATGAAAATGGATAAATTTGGACAAATGTAAGTGTCCAAATTTGGATGTCTACATTTTTGCCCTCTTTGAGATGGTGTTACAAAGTAGCATCATTTCAAAGAATGTTAAAAAATAGAACCCAAAAGAAGATGGTTAGATTGGGAAAGATGCCCCAGTCATCAAAGGATTGACTGGGAAGAAATATGATGGGGGTGAAGATGAAGATTAGGGATTGAGGATGCACCCTCGAGAGGATATGTGGGTTTAAGAGAACATGGGTGTGCTCTTGAAATGGATGAGAGGATGCGAGGGGAGATGGGGAAGATGATGCAAAGTGATGGATGAGAGAGGATGATGATATGAAGAGATAAAGGTAAGCACAAATGGATTCCTGGATAAATATGATGTTGCCCCGGTCAAGCTACAAGCCAGGATGGACTGATGGTCGATGGAGTGTTGTTGATAAGGGAAGGATACATCCCAAAACAACACAAGGATAGGGAAGGATACATCCCAAAAAAATACAAGGATAGGGAAGGATACATCCCGATGAGAGTGTTTTTGATGAGGGAAGGATACATCCCAAAATAACACAAGGATAGGGAAGGATACATCCCGCTGATGATTATGATGATAGTGTTGTTGACGAGGGAAAAAGACATCCCAAAACAACACAAAAGGATAGGGAAAGATACATCCCAATGATGACGACGATGATGATGATGATTAGGTCAAGGCTTGTAGCAAGGATAGGAACAAGACCGAAGATGTGATTAGATAATTTGTGCTAGATTGAATGGAGTAGGATTGGATGGAGATGTGAGATGATTAAAATGAATGAAGATGATGGAGGTAAAGATGCAATGTAATGCAATTTGCCATTTTCAGAGCACTGATTTTTGCTATAGCATAAGACACAAAGTACCATGGTATGTAGAACCAAGGCGGATTAGTGTCAAATGCATACACAAACACAAAAAACAAGAAGGCTATCCCAACACCCCAAAATTGCGATGACTTTGGTCAGGCCAGGTATTGGGATAACCACAAGCACAAAAGGATGTCCCAATGTAACATAAGACCTCAAGGGTCTTGGTGGGTACTATGTGGGTTGACCTAGAAGACAAAATAAAAAACAAAAAGATCAGGATATGCCCCTATGTTGACCAATCAGAGCGCACCATAATATGAAGGATCATGGCAGCCCTGACAAGTGAGGATAGGGAGCTCAAATGATAAACAAAAGCCAAAAGCATCAAAATATCACAATCAATTTTAAATGCCCTTTGCCATAGGATCAAGAGGATGGATGGGGTTGATGAGGTTTGTTAGGAAGGATGCATCCTATTGAGACCAAAGATGGATATTAAACTAAAAGATTGATAAGATGTGGGATATTCGAAACCAATTGGATCTTATGATACAAGTGGATCTCATTTGCTAAGAACCAACTGGATAAGGGCGTACCTGACAACGAGACACAAGACACAAGACTGACACATCCTAGTGACCTAGGGGCTCATGGGTCGATCATAGATTAGCCTTGCTTACGTGAAATCACAGAGCCCTCATAGTTTGATAAAATACCATGGATAAAAGCGGAAAGAGGATAATGGAGACCATGATGGATGATGAAGACCAGACAAAAAAATGACCTAGGGGCGAATGAAATTATTTAGCCTTGCCTACGTGAAAGCATAGGGGTAATGTAGTTTGATACAAGGCCAAAGACAGATGATGGAAGATGACAAGACAGACAAAAGACAGAACCCCGAGGGCAGATCAAATGATCAACCTTGCCTACATGAAAGTGCAGGGGTAACGTAGTTCGACATAAGACCAACAACAGACAACGGATAGGGGATGATGAGATGACCATGATATAAAGAGATACACAGATGGATCTGATATGATGAGCCAGGATAGACCATGTGGATAGGATGGTTGATGTGTTGGATATGGTTTATGGGAAGCTCAGGGATGGGATAGTTAGAAGATGAACTAGGAGATGAGGAAGATGTGAGGAATAGATAGGAGTGATGATAGTGTAATGTATGGCATTGGATTGCATGGGGGTAGCCTATAGCTAGATACCAATGACAAGGGATGATGAGATGGAAGGAAAATAGAGATAAATGGATATTGATAAAGATGGGGAGATAGAAAGATGCTAGGATAGGTGGATAGAGGGACAAGGATTTGGAAATATGGATAGGAAGATAAGGATAGGGATATGGATAGGATATTTAGATAGAGGGATGGGTAGATAAGGATGAAAGGACGAAAAAGGACTAGTGGATGAGAGTATAGGAAGATAAGGATTTGATAGATGGAAGGGATTACTAGATGGATAAAGGGATGGGGAGATAAGGATGGGGATATGGAAAGGATTACTTGGAGGGATGGATGGACGATGTATCCAAGGACTCTATCGTAAATAAGGAGATGCCCCCACTCTAGATGTGTCATGCATGACAAGGCGAGAGGGATAGAAGGATGAGTGGATAAGGGAGTGAGATGGACATAGATAGGAGATATGGGTAAGGAAGGGATATGGGTGTTGGCATGATGGATGGATGATGAAGTTAGATGGATGTAGATAATATGTAGAAAAGTAGATGGGGAGGATAAGGAATATGATAGTGTATGCATGAGTGCAATATATGCCAAGAGGTGTCCCAAGCATGTATATATGTTTGCCCCTATCTAGGTCAAGATCACAAGGAAGATGGAAGGACTGGGGTAAATGGGATATGATGGATAGGATGTGGAAGATAGGCAAATTTAGGAGATGGAGGAAAGGAATGCATAAGTGGATGTTGCCCCTAATCGTGGGAGTAGACTGGATGAGAGATTTATGCATGACGCCTGTTTGCCAGGTTTTCATCATGGTACTTATCCAAGGTGCTTGTTTGCCAAGTTTTCACCATTGGATGAATTATTTTCTCTTTACTATTTTCGTCTTCTTCTTTTTTGTTTTGTTTTTTCTCTTTTTCTCTTTTGTAATTTTTCTGACTTTTGGGACTTTTCAGATAGAAATACGGATGGATATGGATGAGGATATGGATTCAGAAGACATATGATAAAGTGGATGGATGAAGGACTCAAGCATCAAGTTCCATATGAGGTAATAAGAGCCCATGTGTAAAGTGACCATTGGATGTTGGTACAACCTTATTAGAATGGATGGATTAGGCAAGGGAATGGATCAAAGGGATTGGATGGGGGAGATATGGGGGATAGTGGATGGGGTGTTGGAAAGTGTATGGATGGAATGATGGAGTGGATGTGTGATAGGGGAAGGTGTTCAAGACCAACATTGGCACTTGTGGTGGATGAGAAACGATAGGAGGGTTGATGGAATGTGGCGATAATGGAGGTGTTGGGATAGTGAATTTTGGGACATACGGACCCAAAACAGATTGAGGAGATGGAGGATGTGAATGATTAGTTTTGGGATTATCAAATTTGGATGCTGTTAGGGATTTTTCATTTGAAGGCATGGAATCTTTTTTCTTGGGAATCCACATGGTTTTGATTTTTTCTTTAGTGGGCCTTCGTGGCCGTTTGGATTGATTTGGATTTTGGACTTGATTTTTCTTTTCTTCAACATATCTTTTGAAGGGGACTTGAGGAGCTTTAGATTCATGTGGACGTTTGGATTTATACATTTTTGTTTTGGCATCCAAAGTGATTTTAGTAGCAATGGGATGGGTATGGGGAGAGGATGTGGATGGAGTGATAGAAGTAGGCATTTGACGAGGATGTGTGGATGGAGGATGCAAGATAGCATGCATGGAGGGGTGCCTTTGTTGATCCTAATAAGGAGTTATGAAGTTGGAATTTTTATGCTGTGTACTAGGGATAGGTGATGGATGGAGGAAAGGATGAGTAGGATGAGATGGAGGAGGTGATTTTGGGATATAAGGACCCAAAATAGACTATGTATAGGGAGGATGTATGAAGGTTGGTGGAGGGACATAAGGACCCAAAATGGATTTAGACGATAAAAGAGGAAGTTGGATGGTTGTTTTGAGGGAATATGATGGAGGAGGGGGGATGGTGACAAATGATTTGGTGGATTGGTGAGAAGTACCTCTTGTGCCTTTAGAAGAGGATCATTTAGGATGTATGGAGGTTGTACCAACATCTTTGGAGTGCGAGTCTTGGGAGATATATCCAAGATCGTGTGTGCCTAGATGTTCTTTGACTTGGATGGGCTCTAAAGTACCTTGCTCATGAATGCCTAAACCTTTTCCTTGATAGTTCATGTTCTTGAGCATGTGATATATGGTAGGATGCTTATTCTTTTGGAAGCATGATGCGAGTGTATTATTAGGTGAAGGAGGATGGGTGGTTCATATACTTTGTTTTTCTTCTACAAGGAGACCACCATGGATGAATGTAATGTTACTGAGGTGATATAAAAGTGGTGTTTGGGTGACAAGGCTAGGAAGTGATGGAGGATCATGCGATGGAGATGAGGGGATAGCAACATCATGAGGAATGAGTGATAAGGGATCGGGAGAGGGATTAGATGGTATGAAAGGATTTAGATTTATGGCAGTGGGTGATAAGGGCTCATGAGATAGAGTGATTGGATCTTGAGTGCAAAGGGGATCATGAGATGGAGTTGATGAGCTACTGTGATCTTGAGATGGAGTAGATAGAATGGTAGGATCAGAATTCAGGTGAGGAAAGGAATCGTGAGATGGGATGGAGTAGATGAGATGGCAAGATCTATGATTATGTTCTTTGGATTAAGCTCTTGGCATGACTCATCTTGTGTGGTATGCATGATGATGGAGGAGCATTGGAGGGACTCCTCAAGTGGTTCATGAAGGTCATGGGATTGAAATTTGGTAATATTAGGACTAGGAGGAGTGGATTGGATGTCTCCAATGGATTGGGTGGATCTCACAATAGAAGATGGGAATTCAATGGATTCGATGGGTTTGACGGGCTCAACCATTTGGATGGTGTCAGGAATGGTAATGGGAGTGATAGGTGTAGGATGGAGGAGGGCCTCATCACTAGTGATTGTACATGATAGAGTGGGAAGGCATGGTGTCTCTTCTATCATGAGTCCTTGGGAAAAATTTGGAAGGGATGTAGGATTAGGTGGGGTGATGGGAATGGATGGAGGATTAGGGATGGTTGGAGGACTAGAATTAGGGATTGGTGGATTAGGGTTATATGAGTGGATGGGATTAGATGGGGGACTAGTAGGTGGAGGACTAGGATTTGGGATGGAGGATTAGGATTAAATGAGTGGACAGGATTGGATGGAGGACTAGGAGTAGGGATTGGTGGATTAGGATTAGATGAGTGGACAAGATCAGATGGAGGACTAGTAGGCGAAGGACTAGGAGTAGGGATTGGTGGATTAGGACTAGATGGAGGATTAAGATATAATTCCATAAAGGGGGGAGCAATGCAAGAGGATGCAAATGATGAATTAAGATAAGAGGATGCGGATGTTGGATTAGGTTAGGGAGATGTGGATGATGGATTAGGATGGGGAAATGTGGGTGGCAGATTCTCGTAGGAGGACATGGATGGAGGATTAAGATAGCAATATGTGGAGGTTGGATTAAGGTAGGGATATCAAGATGGTGGATTGTGATAGGAAGGTGTGGATGTTGGATTAGAATGGGAAGTTTGAGGTGGGGGAGCACCATAGGAGGACATGGATGGTGGATTGGCATAGGAGGATATGGGTAATGGATGAGGATAAGAATATTGAGATGGTGGATTAGGATAAGAAGAATATTGGGATGGTGGATTATGATAGGAATGCGTGAGTGTTGGATTAGGATGGGAAGATTGGGGTGTGGTATTAAGGTAGAGGTACTGGGATTGTTGATGATGATAAGGATAGGAGGATGTGGATGTTGGATAGGATAGAGGTTGAGAGGGAGGACATGATGAATATGTTGATGGTGAGGATGTTGGATATCCCTTGTCAAGGGTAGCATAAGGACTATTATTAGATGTGGATGAAGGCATGGTGGGATAGTTCAGAGGAGTAGTTGGATTTTGGGGGGTGATTGGAAAAAGCTTGCTAGCAATGATAATGTCAAGGGGATCTATATTACACTCTTTATGATCAACAAAAATTTCATTATCATCATCAACATAGTTAGGATTCCTCTTGACTACTATTATTGGTCATGCAAGAGGGGGATAAGGATTCATGATGGATACAGATTAGCAGGAAAGAATAGATGATGGATAGAGAAATAGGATGGATTGGAAGCTCAAATGGGGATTGGATGAAAGCTCAGATTCGAGAGATAGGATCAAATGATATGATAGGGTTGAACCTAAACCAAGTTCAGGGGTTTTAACTAGAGCACACAAGGTGTTGATAATCAGATTTTTGCAAGATTTGGCAGTTTTCAAAAATTATCAAATTTTGCCATTTTAGGAAACTTCATAGGCATACCTTTGAGACTCCATTTTTTCCCAAAAAACTACCCAAAACTAAGGTAGGATGAATTTCCAACTAACATCCCAAATCTGAGATATGCATTCCGAGTCATTAATGAAAACAATTTTTCAAAAACTCGAAAAAAACACTAAATTGCTATTTTGAGGGTCAAGATGAAAGTTTGAGGCCCCAAAAATGTGTCAAAATGGGGTCCAACAAACTCAAGGTGGTTGAGAATCCACATGCCACCTCATAACGCAAACACCCATAAAATTTTAGCCCAATCAGACACTCGAGTCAAAAGTTATGGCCTTTGGAAGTTTTTGCATAAAAATCAAAACCCTCAAAACGAAGTCTAGATGATTGGGATGGATGATTTGATGATATATATGGAATGTAATGATGTTCTAAGAAGCACCTATGTGGTTTGGTCGATGAAATGATGACTTTCAAAGAATGTTGATGGATTCCTGGAACGAGGAAACAACCACTTGAAACAGGCAAACGGATGCCTAAAACAGGGGAACGGAGGCTCGAAACAGTAGGATGAAGACTTGGATTGAGGGGACGGATGCTCAGAGTAGGGAATGGATGTTTAGAATGAGAAAAAAAATGCTTAGAATGAGGGAATAGATGGTTGAGATGGGGGTGTTGAGAAATGACCTATTTTTGGGCATGGCCGCCCCTACAAGGGCAAGGTCATCCCTTTGGCGAAAAATGGTTGATTCTAGTGTAGAGGGGCATGTGTGCCCGGGTGTGGCCACCCTTGCTAGGGCGTAACCACCTCTAGTTTTTGAATTTTTTGTCCAAATCAAGAACGAGACCAAACAAGCTTGACGGATGGTGAAACGAACTTGCTAAATGATTAAACAGGTTCCTTGAATGGCAAAATGGATTCCCTGAATGATGAACGGGTGCCCTAAATGACAAAACAAGTTCCTTGAACAGAAAAGTGGGTTCCCAAAATGGGTGAACAGATGGTTAGAAAGGGGAAACGATGCTCGGAATGAGAAAATGGATATCCACAATGGACAAATAGATGGTTGGGATGGGTAAACGGATACCCCAGACGAGGGAACAACACTCAGAATGGGAAAACAAGTTCTTAGAACGGGTGAACAACTTCCCAAAATGAGTGAACAGTTGGTTGGAAAGGGGAAACAATGCTTGGAATAGGAAAATGGATATCTGGAATGGACAGACGGATGGTCAGAATGGGTAAATACATACTCCAGATGAGGGAACAACACTCAAAATGGGAAAACGAGTTCCCAGAACGGGGTAACAGCTAGCGAAAGAAGGATGAAAATGGTTGTTTTCGCCCATTTTTTCAAGTCAGGGCCACCCCTTTGAGGGAAAGGATGCCTAATCCAAGGGCAGGATCACCCAAATCAACGAGGATGAAGAACGAGGCCGAACAGACACCAAAACACACCTAAATGGGGAACGAGATGACAAAATAGATGAAGGGATTTGACTAAGCGGATCCAAATGCAGACTTGGAGGGAGGATAGGACCACCAATGGATAAATGGATATGCCTAAAGTGGTCAAAACGAGGGCGCAGGCGAAGAACAAGACAAAAAATGATCGAATGAACACTAAAACGAACCCAAGCGGGGTCCCAAATGAAGTAAGAAAAAGTTGTTTCACCCCTGTTTGAGGGCAGGGCCGCCCCTGCTACGACAAGGCCGCCCCTTCTAGGGTGTGGTCACCCCTTTGGTGAAAATAGGGATCAGAAATGTCTGATTCTAGTGTAGAGGGGCGTGGGTGCCCGAGCGTGGTTGCCCCTGCTAGGGTGTAGTCGCCCCTGCTGAAAAAACTTAACTTGACTTAGGTGAAAAATGGCTATGTAAAAGGATTGAAAACACTTAAAACAACAAGAAAAATGGCAAGAATAACTTGATTTGTAAGATATGCATTGGTTTTATACAGAAAAGACAGTTCAAGTAGCACAATCCTAAGATTAGTAAGAAGGGTATGGCCAACACGATCCTCTAACTAGGCTAAACAAGGTGATCTAGGGAGTCCTCGATATACACTCAGTACGTGAGGCACAACCATGAACACCAGCTTGTCACAAGCATGAGTCGGGAACCCCAGTGAGATACTGAAAGGCTCGAACCAACTCTTCACGTCTATCTAGGTATCACCTTAGCTTCGACGTTTCATCAATTACGATGTGACTGGATTGGGGTACAACTTTCACCTCCCCCTTTATATACCCCGCCGGTATGCATGGTTGGAATCGTCCCTTGGGGTGATGAAATCCCCAAGCAAGTCCCACTAAAAAAAGAAGATGTTAATCATTTTCAGCTACTCCCTAGGCTCACACGAAGTGCAAGGGGAAAGCTTGAACGATTTCTACCCCCTTGGGTAACACAAAGAACTAAGTAAGCTATGATTTCTCTTCACTCAGGATTGCCAAATGGCACAAGGGGATTGGATACGTCGATATCTTACTTTTCAGATAAGGCAAGCAAATTCTTTGACCCCCTACTTAGTTTATGTGCCTAATTAGTGTAAGAAAAATGAAAACAAACAACTAACTAAGGGTCTTGTTCTTCTCGTCTTGCAAGAAACAAGTTAGTAGTTTTTCCACCATTCTTCATCAATCGTAAGCTTCCTACACAAACATTAGTATAAAACCCTTCACAATCACCAACAACACATGTTAGGGGGTTAATGTTAAAAAAATGATAGAAAACAGAGTTTGAAAAATGCACTAAAACACTGTTTTTACCTTTTGTCTGGACCTGGCCGCCTTTTTGATGAAAATAGAGGGCTGAAACACTTGTTCTGTTGTAGAGAGGTGCATGTGCCCGGGCATGGCTGCCCCTACTAGGGTGTGGTCACCTCTACTAGGGTGTGGTCACCCCTCTGATAAAAACAAAGAACTTTCGGTACTGGTTTTCTGCAGACAAGCGTCCCTGCAAAATGAGAGAAAAATGAGAGAAAACTCCCCTAAATCATACAAAACAAGATGCAAAATGAGAGAAAAAGAACACTAACACCTCAATGATTAGCTCAGTTGGATTCAAAACAAAGAAAGATGAAAAGAAAAATTGATTATACCTTTTCTTGAATTGATCCTTTGGATGGCCCTTGATGTAGATGGAAATATGTGCTCATTGGATGACAAATCTGATGCAAAGTGCTTGAAATGCAATGGAAGATACAAATGGCTAAGATGAATGGGGAGTGAATGCAAAGGGATGTGATATAAAGCTTATGGAATGCAAGTATGGAGGCTCAAATGAATTAAGATCATAATATTGTTACAAAATGCATGAGGTCCCTTAAAGCATGTAAGAGAGGGGTTTTTATAGAGGAATTTGAATTCTCTAGAGAATTCAATGGTTAGGATCACGCCACCATGGCCAAGATGGAGGGCTATGGTGAGTTGAGGACTCACAAGCCCTCACATTTTCCCATGTGGCAGATGAAGTGTCATAAGGACACATGACGTGGAAGATGACATGTGATGGAGGTACTTGCAAATACCTTGGCATGTGACTTATGCGACCTCTCAAAGATCACATGGGGAAGGGAAAAGCTTTGGGAGAATAAAAGTGAATTTTAAATTCACAATGATTGGGAGTATCCTAAGGATAAGATAAGGTTCCAAAAAGGGTCAGCTGAGAAGTACCTTGGATAAGACAAGGTTCCCAAAAGGGTAAGTTGAGAAGTACCTTGGATAAGACAAGGTGCTTATAATAGAAGGTTCCTAACCCATGTGATTAATGTGACCTCTCAATGGTCACATGGGGAAGAGGAGATTCCTTGGAAGAATAAAAGTGATTTTTAAATTCACATGATTGGGAATAGAAGGTTCTTGGCTTCATGTGACCTGATGTGACTTCTTAGTGATTACATGGGGAAAAGGAGATTCCTTGGAGGAATAAAAGTGAATTTTAAATTCACATGGGGAAGACAAAAAGGAATTAAAAATTCCTTGGGGAATGGGAGAGTTGACCAAAGGGGGCTTGATTAGACTGACTAATCACTAATTAGAAGATAGTTAATGGCTAATGAAGATTAAGAGCCAACTTGCAAAATTTGGAGGATGTTACACATCCTAATCAGGGATTAGCCATGTGCACATCCATAATGATGGGATTAGGAGATGGATTAGGATTAAGGAAAAGGATGTGACATGTGAGGAATTAAATAAATGTCATATTTATTTAATTCATTTGATGAAAAGGAGAGTAAAGGGGGTAATGTATTTAATCGTTAACTAAATACCTTAGAGATTAAAGAGGGATTAAGGGTATTAATTAGATAATAGCAACATTACCTAATTAACGCGAATAAGAGGATGTTTAGACGAAAAGGGATAAATTTGGACAAATGTAAGTGTCTAAATTTGGATGTCTACAACAGATAATGACGAATTCCTTTGGTAAAATTCATCCCTCACAAAGGTATCAATGAAATCTTAGAAAGGCGATAACTGGTTGCGATAATGTTTACTCAGAAACTAATTACTAGTTTGCATAGGAATTGAATACTAGCTGCAAATATTGTTCACTCGAAAATAGAAGAGTGAACATACATAAATGCACAAGGTGATACACAATGAAGCATAAGGTAATCACAAATGGAAAAAGCTAAACAAGATAATGTGAATGGTGAATGAGTATGAATATGAATTAGAATGAATGAATACAAATTAGGAGAGTTGGGCAACTATTTATAGTGAGCCCAGCCTCCAACATCCCCTACAACCATGGCATGTGAATTGACACTAATTCCATTTGATTTTTTCAACCTGTAGGTGGTGCCAATTCCATTCCATACTTAGGAATTAACATGGTGAGTCGACTTCCAATTCTACCAGCATTATAAAGACTAATTCCAAAAGCACATGGAGAATTTCATAAATCAACACCTACAGAAAATAGTTTCAGAGGTGGCGCCAAACTCATAAGATGGTGGGTTTTTTTTCATAATAAAGAAAGAATTCAATCATATTTCTCTTACACACATAGCCAACATCAACTATTTTTCCCGGTTGAGTCGATTAAGATCATTAAGTGCTTTGACTAAGTCAAGCTTTCAGGTTTAAATGCATTTTGTGGATTAATCCCTGTGTGCTCATAACCAGGTGATGCACGATTTCGCATAGAGTCGTATTTGTTTCAAATTTAAATTATTCTCATTAGCTATATCGGCATACATAAGACAAAGTCCAAATACGTGAATTGAAGTCTTTTCAATTCGATCCTTTTATTAAATCGACTCATTTAAGCAATTCAGAAATAATTCGATTTCCCCAAAGTTTATATTTGTGAATCGGCTCATTCATTAAATCTAAATAATTTGATTTTCCAAAGTTGAGAATAAAATGTATTATATATATTTTATTATATATATAATTATAGTTTACATGTATTTAAACATGTATATATATATATATATATATATATATTAAAATACCTTGGTATATATATATGTATTAATATTATATATATATATAATATTTAATATATATTTACATATATATCTCTATATATATATTTATGAAATATATATATATCATTAGCCAATTAGTATATATATATATATTGTGATCCAATTGGCATACATCCGATATATATATATATATATATATATATATATATATATATATTCATAAGGCAATAATAATAACAATATTAATATCCACATTATATAGGATGTGTACATATATACATATATATACCTGTATATACCTCTATGTGCACACATGTGTAGGTATACCATATCGATGCATCCGTATGAGCATATCCATTTGCCAATGTACACTTGTACCAATATGTATATACATATGGATACATGTATATACTATACATATGTATATATGTCCACTTCTGATTCACTTACATCCATTCACGTTACCATCATATAGATAGGTGTGTAAGTGTGGTATCTCTATATATATGCATATACATGTCGATAGATCCTCCTAACATGCATGTGCATACATATAAACATACTTCCCCCTACATCCCTCTTACCATATGATCGTAATATCACAAGATAGATCACAGAACCCAAACAGATAAACATCACTCGCAAATGCATATAGAATTAAACAAGACTCCTAATGAAAACATACAAGCTATGGATGAATTACCTATAACACACACAAACTAACTCAATTCAATCAATCTGAGGTGATATGTGTGTATTCTCAGATAATTTACTTTATCGGTTACCCGACCAAGCCCTTCTCTCGAGTGATACTTCCCCTCCCTTGGAGAATGAATCTTTAACTGCAACCACTAGCACATGCCTTGGAAGTCAATTTTTCACAACAATAAGCAACATATATAAACATCTTCAAAGTTAGAATAACAATAATTCAATAACCATCTATTCTTATTTATGTAGTATTTCACCATGAATAACATCAATTGAGATAACATCAAATGAAACAACATCAAATGAGATATCATTCATATTGATAACAAGGTACAAGTATCATTAATTCATTTCCAAAATTCACATTTACCCTATGTTGTAATAGTAAATAGTAACCTCACAATTTGGGGTGCAACATACTTCCCCCTTGTGAATCGTCGTCCTCGATGATCTATAGCCTTTTAACATACAGTTAAAGTTATATAAAGTTTTACTTACTATTCTCAAAATACGTAAGATTTATAAACATTCATCCTATGTAGAAATCTTGACCTTTATGGACCTTGCTTTGAGTGTCCTCACTATCACATAGGGAAAACTTGTATGCCTCACACATACTTACTCTCCCAAAGATTTTTATTACATATACACATCCAAGATATAATAATAACTATACAGGTAAGTGCACCAAGATGGTTCCCAAAAAGGGGACTTAAGTGGACAACTTTTTTCTGAAATCAGGAAATACTGACCTTGGATGTGAAATTGAGGATACTTAGACTCAAAATTTTGAGATGGAACGAAAAGAAGGATTCAAGTGCTCCGAGTCTACTACGACCCTCGTACGATGAACTTTTTTTTAGTATTTTTAAAATTGCAATGGTCAGAAGTTAGCTAACAGTATGTAGTTGATGCACGATTTTTCTGATAATTTTTTAATGAATATTTGATTTTTTACTAATTTGCGAAGTGGACATATCTTGAAAATAGAATTTTGGCCGTGCTACCCCTACAAATTTTGGAAACTAATTGATTTGTTTTTCTTTTAATTTTTTAAATTTGTAGAATGGAGTCTAGTTTCTAAAAATGTAATTTATTTGAAAAATTGATGAACGGTTAATTTATAATGAAAAAAATACCAAACGCTGCTTTTTGGCAAAAAAAGACATATAGATAAAATAAATTATGGATGAAAGACTTAACATTTTCAAAAAGTGAAAAAAATTATATCGTTGGATAGCTAAGAGATAACCCAACATTACCCATGTGCTCGATTTTTTTGATATTGAACCACGTGCAATCCTGACGGTGAGCACGAACTCGATTATGAGAAATATGGTGGATTTTTTAAAAACACGTCTCTGGTCGTTGGGAATGCCCTTCAAACCTTTGGGTTGGAATTCCAAGGCAATACCAAGCTTAAAGTTCGGTAATTCTCAAAGTAAGATAAAACACGAGCGCACTATAACGAGAGCGCGTTATAACGCGCACGTATTATATCTCACTTTTGACATGGTTCTTGCTTCTGCGGGGAACATGTCTACTAGCACATAACGCGAGCGCGTTATAACGCACTCGCGTTATGTCTTACTTTATGTAAAATGCTAATATATTAATGTATGCTGATATATTTTTATGTACATGTATGCTTGTATGGATGTAAGATTATATGTGCAAGTGTATTATGCTTGTATGTATGCATTTATGTATGTCTTTAGATGAAGGGAGAATTTAGAGAGAGTCTAGAGAGATGGAGAGGGGGTCGAAGTGAGAGTTTAAGAGAGAGGGAGTGGGAGAGAAGGGGTTGGATTGAGGGGGACTTAGCTAGGTAGGGTGGGAGGGATAAAGGGAGGGAGAGAGAGAGGGGGGGGTGGGAGGGAGAGAGGGAGGGAGAGAGAGAATTGATGGAGAGGAAGAGAGAGAGAGGTGGGTGGGAGAGAGAGAATTGAGGGAGAGGGAGAGAGAGAGAGAGAGAAAGAGAAAGAGAGGGTTATGTAGGTAGGGTGGGAAAGGGAGAGACTTGAGAGTGTGAGAGGGAGAGACTTGAGAGTGTGAGGGGGGTGAGAGGGAGTGTGAGAGAGAGGGTGTGAGAGAGGGTGGTAGGGATTGATTGAACAAGAGGTACGCAGAAAGAGGGAGACGGTACATAGAGACAATTAGAGAGGGTGGGAGGGAGCGAAGGAGGGAGAGGTGAGATGTATAGATAGAGAGAAAGTGATAGGGGTTGAGGGTATAGGGTTGAGGGATTAGGATGGAGGACCTATAGGGTTGATGGTTTATAGGGTATTAGGGTTTAATGTTTGAGGGTTGATGGAATAGGTTTGATGGCAGAGGGCATTTGGTCAGGAGTATAGGGTAGAAGGTTTAAGGCTTAAGCCGCTTAGGGCTGAAGGTTCAGGGTTAAGGGTCTAGGGTTATGGGTTTACTTGGCTGAGGGTAGAGGGCTTAGGTATAGCTTCAGGGTATATGGTTGAAGGATTAGGTTCAGGGTCCAATGTAAGGGGTAGAGGGTTTAGGGTTTAAGGATTGAGGGTTGAGCGATTAAGGGTTGAGGGTTGAGAATTGAGGGTTGAGTGTTTAATGTATAGGGTAAAGGGTGGAGGGTTTAAGGGTAGAGGGTTGAATATTGAGGGTTTAAGGTATAGGGTCGAGGGATTAGAGTTGAGGGTCCAATATATAGGGTAGAGGTTATAGGGGTTGAGAGATTAAGGGTTGAGGGATTAGGGTTTAGGGTAGAGAGTATTGGGTTGATGGTAGAGGTTAGAGGGTAGAGGGTAAAGGGTTTAACAGTTTAGGGTTTAAGGGATTAGGGTTAGGGGTCGAAGGTTTAGGGTTTAAGAGTTGAGGATTTAAGGGTCAAGAGGATTGAGGAATTAGGGTAGAGAGTTTACTAAATGGGTTTGAGGGTTGGGGGATTAGAGTTGAGGGTACAGGGTATAGGATTGGCGTTAGAGGGTAGAGGGCAGAGGGTTTATGGGTCTAGGGTTTAGGGATGAGGGATTAATAGGTTATAATGTAGAGGTTATAGGAGTTGAGGGATTAGTATTTAAGGGTTGATGGTTGAGGGATTTAGAGGGTATAGGGGTTGAGGGATTAATAGGGTATAGGGGTTGAGGGATTAACAGGCATGTGGGGTTGAGGGATTAGGGTTTAAGGGTTCAGGATTGAGGGCCGAGGGATTAAGAGGCATAGGGCTGGATAGATTAGGTTTAAGGTTGAGGATTAAGAGGGTATGGGGTGGATTGAGGGATTAGGGTTTAAAGGTTGAGGGTTGCCAGGGATTATAGGGATTAGGGTTTAAGGGTTGAGGGATTAGAGTTTAAGGTTGCAGATTAAGAGGGTATGTGTGGGCCGAGATTAGGCTTCAAGGCTGAGGATTAGGCTTAAGGGTTGGAGGGATTAAGAGGCAGGGGTTATGGCTGAGGGATTAGGTCATGCTGAAGGGTTAAGGGGGTATAGGGGTTGAGGTATTAGGGTTTAAGGGTTGAGGGTTGAGGGTTGATGGATTAAGAGGGTATAGGGGTTGAGGGATTAGGGTTTAAGGGTTGAGGGATTAGGGTTCAAGGGTTGAGGGATTAAGAGGGTATAGGAGCTGAGGGATTAGGGTTTAAGGGTTGAGGGATTAAGAGGGTATAGGGGTTGAGGGATTAGGTTTTAAGGGTCGAGGGTTTA
>CM021109.1:106296576-106605218 GCA_007115665.2 Sequoiadendron giganteum
GGGTTTATGGGTTGAGGATTGAGGGTTGAGGGATTAAGACGGATTAGGGGTTGAGAGATCAGGGTTGAGGGATTAAGAGGGTATAGGGGTTGAGGGATTAGGGTTTAAGGGTTGAGGGATTAAGAGGGTATAGAGGTTAAGGGTTGAGGGATTAGGGTTTAAGGGTTTAGGGATTAGGGTTTAAGGTTATAGGGATTAAGAGGGTGTAGGAGTTGAGGGATTAGGGTTTAAGGGTATAGGGATTAAGAGGGTATAGGAGTTGAGGGATTGGGGTTTAAGGGTCGAGGGATTAGGGTTTAAGGGTTAAGGGTTGAGGGATTAAGAGGGTATAGGGGTTGAGGGATTAGGGTTTAAGGTTTGAGGGATTAGGGTTTAAGGGTTGAGGGGTTAGGAGTGATCCCTTAGTAGGGTAGATTGGGATACCCTAGGAAGACCAGATAATAGGTCTTGGGAAGAGCAAGAGTGCTATTGAGGGATAAATGGTTTGTTTGGAAACAAGGATGGGTTCTCTCTTCATCGACATAGACATTATTCCTCGATGTGTTCACACTAGTGTTACAAGACTAGGACTCGCCTCGGACTTGACAAGCTAGTTTTTGACTTGGACTCGGGCTTGGAGCCCAGACTCGACAAATAGAAAAACCTAAGAAACTCAAAGATTTGTAAGGATTTAAAACTTGTTTCATGCACCCTTTAATAAATAAACCTTAAAGACATAATAGCATCATCAAATAGAAATTACGATGATCCCATACACAAACATACATCAATCACATAAGTATAAGCACAAATTCTAGCTGAAGGAAATAACACATTTAGATATATAAATATTGTGATATTGCTATCAGGATTCAATCATGTAGTTTTAAAAGTCAAACTCATTGACCCGTGATTCATTAGTAGTGGTTCACAAGAAGCCATCTCTCATGATAATGAATGGTTCATAAGGAGGAAGATAAATCTTCATACATTTCTTCTATCACAAATGAGATAAGTGCTTGGTTTCAGGAAGGTCATGAGACAACCATTAATGGGGAGTGGATACATGAAGAACTGATGGAGAATGATAATGGCTTCAGACCTGCTATAAAGGAATTTTTTTTTCATTTCAATGATGCAAGAGGTTTTTGGTTTCACTACCAAAATGAGCCTACGAAGAATGCATGTGAAACTCCTTTTGACCTTGAGGGTGTACTTACTCCATCTCAAGGATCATGCATTGAGGATGACATAGATCAATGCTAGGGCTAACCAATTAATAATTATACACATGAATAAGTCAAACATGTACATGTCAATAAGGGAACTACAAGTACTCATAAACACGTAAGCCTCAAAAAGTATACACACGAATACATAGTATACACAAATTAAAACAAAGTATATGCACGAATACAAGGTATATGCATGAAAACATGTAAGCCACAAAGTATACACTCGAATGCACGTAAGTCACAAAGTATACACGTAAGTTGTAAAGTATACACTTGAATATACGTAACTCATATCTATTGAACCATCAATTTAGAATGCAAATATGGACAGGCATCGAAAAAAGATATTTGTATTAACCAAATAGCCATGTAGGCATACATAAATATATGTCGATATAAGTATGAAATATATGTACAAAATAGCCATGTAGGCTTACGAGAATGCCATCTAGGCATACAATGTCAAATATGTCCAATAAAAAATATGTACAAAACTGCCATGTAGGCATACAATAAAGGACTCTGGAATCAAAAGTCATTGCTCTCCATGCCCAAGAAATAAAATATTTCCCTTTTCTTTTCCCTCGAATGGCGATAGGTCAGTCACTCATTTTTGTTGCACTCGTGGAGTGCTCCTGCTACTCCTCCTAGGGTTTAGTTCATGGTGAAGTTTTAACTGTTACAATAAGAAGTAAAGACATGAATATATAGAAATTACATTATAAAAAATGATATATTTGACAAAATAATCACTTACAGCCATCTCACGATCTCTATCCATGAGGGAAATATCCTCATGCCCATGCTCAGGCGTGCTCAAGCCCTGTATAAACCATGCAAATAGACAAAAACTACGTGAATCAATAATGGTTTGATTTCTCACTAACTAACATCTATAACAACAAATGTAAATTAAAATTTACTAATTTGCCTCATACCTCTTCTGTCAGAGCCATCGAGGATTGTATAGCAGATGTCACACCAATATCCATTGCCCTCATCACATTTGGAGGTGTATCATCTCGCAACAACTGAAAATAAAACAACAAATTATTCAACGTAATCAATGATGTGCATGCATAAACTACACAAATCTATTAAGTACTTGATTCATTAGTTAAACTCTTTATTCTATTACCTACGTGAAGGTTTGAGTAAATCCACCGCCACTGGGAAGTGTTCCATCAAAACCTCCAATATTATTCTGTTCAACATCCAAAATTGCATATTAAATTACCATTCGTAAAACAATGCCATTAATATGCAATAAACTTATAATTGTTTACTAGTTACATACCCTAGCGATAGGTAAACTGCAAAAATAGGTTGGTGGGGGGGCGGTGTATCCAGTCTCAACACTGTGACCCTGCAATTTTATTAAAATCATAAAAACAAATTAGTTAATCTTGCATTTCAAAATTAAAATTTAATAAATTAAATTCAATGAACACATGCACTAACTTTTACCTGACAATCAATGCCATATGCCTCATGCAAAATGTCAGCTTCCCTCTCCATCTCCATAGCTACAGACGGATCCTGCGTACCAGTCTCCTGAGGGTCGGTGGGGTCATGTGAACAAGTAGCCCCGCAAGATTAACACACATGTGTTCGAAGACCACCACTAGAAGACTCCCTTGGATGGCACTGTAGAATAGGGCTAGTATGATGGATGACACTCTGAGTCAAAGTGTTGATTGCCTGCAATGTCTCTACATCAGCACTTTCCTTCATGATGGAAGGCATAACAATGTGCTCATGAGGTGGCCTAGCGAGAGCTCGTCTACCTTGCCGTGTAGGATCTGGTTGTGCACTAGGTCTATCCTAAGCTGACCCCCCACCTCTCCCCTGGAAATCCCTTATATCAAAATAATTTGGGATTTTGTTCAATATGAACTCACTATATAGTTTCCTAAGGAAATATTGCGGGACCTCACAATTATTGCATGGTGGGTAATTAAAGACCATGTACCACCTATCATAAAACCGCTCCTTCATTTGTTGGTGGTGGCACCAATGGATAGGAAACCTCTTCGCATTGAGGGTAAGATTTTGATTTGTGCGTGGGTCGATGAATAATGAACACAAATCACCTTTTGTTATTTTTAAATCTTTCACATCCTTGTATGATAGTTTGTTTGCATAATACTCCCTGGCTGCTTGCCTCCTATCTTCCCATCCAGTTATTTGTTTGCTAATTGAATCTACATTTTTTAACATATCTTTCAATGAATTTGCTAGGGTCATTCTTTCTTTGGTTGAACCATTTGGATCACTCAACCTATTGATCAAATCCTCAATTTTTTTTTTGTTGTTCTCAATTTCACTCATTAAATTTTGTTGAGTGCTAGGAGGGGGTTGAGTGATTGGTGGAGGAGGTTGATGTTGTGGTTGATTTTGATCTTGAGGATTTGGTTGGTCCTCCTGTTGAGGATTTTGAGGGTTTGCAAGTTGATTTGCATCTCCTAAAAATAAAAACAAATAGATATCAAATTCAACCTAAAACTAACAAATTCAAAATAAAAACCATAGAATCCTTACCTCTTACAACTCCTCGTCGTCGTGGCGCCATCGTTGTGAAGAAATTCAGATTCTTGATGAAGAATTCTTCTCCTAGAACGCGAGCATGATATTTGGGGTTATTGGCCGCGGGTGGAACAAAAAAACCAGTCGAAATGCAAATGAGAGATTTGCATTTGTTTTTTTGCTTTTAACAGAAGATAACGCAAGCATGATATTTGGGGTTTTTGGCCGCGGGTGGAGCAAACAAACTAGTTGAAATGCAAATGAGAGATTTGCATTTGTTTTTTTGCTTTTAACAGAAGATAACGCGAGCACGTTATAATGCGCTCGCGTTATGTCTTTGTATTTGTGGCCGAAGGGAACTTGCCTAGGTTTAATGAAAGACATAACGCGAGCACGTTATAATGCGCTTGCATTATGGCTTTCAAGTTTTTTTTTTAGGGTGTCCACGAAATTGCTACCCATTTCCATGCACCCGCCCATACATAACACCTAAACGTAGTGACCAGAAATCATTGGCCCATGAATTTATCCTTAGTGTAATCCAAATAGAAAAGGAATAACGATGTATTGCGCACTACACCGTGGGTCCAATCCTTCTCCTTTTGTATTTACACTTTTAGACAACTCATAAACTGAGTTCGTTTGTCACTTACACATCCATTTTCCCTTACCATAAAGTACTTGTTATTGATTACATGTTCATCTTGAGCATAACATTGCTCTTGTGCACCTGTTAATCCCGATACCGCTTCATGCTTAAGCTTTGTATCGACAAAGTTTCATTGATCACTTCGATATTTTACTCCTTTTTGACATTTTATCAAGTCTATGGTTTACTCTATTTCTAAGCCTATTTCAGCTTAATAGAGTTTCCAACCTTCTTTTCCAAATAATGGGCCAAACTTCAATGTTAGAAGTTTATAAATCGTTCAAGATTTAATCTACCATTTTCGCTTATTTGACTATAATAATATATTGCACATTCGCTCAACTGAATGTTTCATAGTATGATCATGGTTTAAACAACCTTATCATTATTTGCTAAACTGAGATAACCTCTCAGGATTACTTAGCAACTACTTCCCCATAATATATTATTTAGTTCCAAAATCCTATAAGTCAAGTTTCCAAAAAGTGTTGGTTACTTTGATAAGTTTGTCCACTAGAACATTATGTTAGTTCTACTAACATAGACAAATTGATTTGTCTTGTGTTCAACCACTTTCCTTCTAGAATCTCAAGAGAGTATACATGTCCTACCAGTGATGACATATGGTCTTCATTTCTTGGCATACTAGACAATTACCTTGCCACATTTTGTGCAGCCTCTTACTCTATATTTTCTCAGATTATAGTGGTTTCTCATCAAACAATTTCCTTTCTCATTCCGATGTCCTATCTCAAACATTAATTTCCCCATTCATTCCTGAATCTTCCAAAATTTTGGGTGCATAGGTTCTTTTATATCCAAAATAGTCCATTTTATGACTAAGTGAAAACCGATTTTATGATCTCACGCCTCCTTTAGTTTGCCAATAATAGTGGTTAGTATTTTTGTGGAGACAAATTCCATTTATCTTAGGACATCCATACCATGGATTATTTTTAAAGATGCAATTCATCTTTTAACTCAATCTAATTTTCTCGATATAAATTGGTACTAATTTCAAGTATTAATCCTCGTTCATTGATGTTGGTCCCTAGAAGATATCAAATTTAATTTCATACCTAATTTCCAAGCATGAACATTTCTTGTTAGCTCCATGATTTCTCTTAATCATATAGGAGAGTCTCAACTTTGGTGTATCCTATTTGAGAACAAGTAACAACCCCGATGTTCTACTTAGTAAAATTCCCAACATCTCATGCTTAATGAGAATTTTATGATGTCACGACATAACAATAGATGCTTCCCTTTGAGAGTGTATCTCTTTTAATATAAGAGCCACTCAAATAGAGTCTTGTCAATAATATGACTTCCTTTCAAGAGTGTAAAGTAACTTCTTTAACTCACTAGGTATCCCAGCTATGTTTCTGTAGACATGGAAAATATACAATTCGATCTGACACACTGGATCATGATTTACTAACACCATTTCATCCTGAATCATCTCCTTGTCTAGTCATTTAATCGAATAATTTGTATTTGATTAAATTCATCACTCTTCATCTCTTAATTAAATAAATCAATTTTGTTTAATTAATCTGATCATCCCACTTTAATTAAATAACTCATCTTATTTGATTAAATCCCTAAAGTCTTCTCATTAAATTGAATCTTGTTTAATTTAATCTAACATCATCCCCCTTTGGTTAAATAAATCAAAATCTTTATTTAATTAAAGTCTAAATCATTTTCCTCTCAATCTTGATTTAAATAAATCCTAAAATTTAAGTCTAAATTGTCACATCTCCTAATTATTACATTAATTAATCTTTGATTAATTTAATCTAAAATCATGTCCCATCCTCTAGTTTTTACCACTTACACATGAAAATAGATTTAATTCATTTATTAAATCTCCTATTTTCCCTCACATGGCATAAAAGGGGAATATTCCCTCAAATTTGAATTCAAAGTCAAGTGGGCTTGGTCCTTCCAACAAGGCATTTAATGCCTCTTACATGTCTTTAGCCTTGAGCCAAGTGACATTAACTCCATTCTTTTCTCCCTCCAACATGTCACATTCAAATTTCAAATTTGAATTTTATAGCATTTATCATGCGCATTGACCAAAATGTGCACAACCTTTAACCATTCACATCTTGACAAGTGGCACTTGGCCATTGGATGTTGAATGATCCCACATTTATCAATTTCACTCTCTCTTCCATTTTGAATATCTATAAATGAGAGACTCTTCCTCTCATTCTAACATCCACAATTTGAGTAAACTTACTATACTCAACTTCATCCTCATTCACCATTTTAGCAAAGTTACTCTCTTCACATTGAGAGCTAATTTTGTCCATTGACATCACCATAGCTAGGTTATTGCAGATTTTCTCAAGAACTCATCTTGTTCTTCATCAACAAAGTGAATCAATCTCCATCAAATCATCAAAGCTTACAAAGGAGTTGGGAAATGGCCAATTTCAACACACCAATTGGCACCAATTCCTCCATGGGATCAAGAATTTGCATGCTTAATTAGGATTTCACTTGTCTTTCATGTTTTATTTCTTCATTTTCCTATTTTGAGTATTCATAAATGGATTTCATGGGGAATCCTTATTCTAACTTGCATATGAACTCACTAATGTGTTTGTTTGTTGTCTTTATGCAGGAACAGGATTGGGGTTCACATTTTGGCGCTAGAAGGAGGGCCTAATTGGAGAAATTCATCACGTTTTTCCAAAAGTCTGAGACTTTTTGACATTTTCTTTGTTTACAGGAAACTGTGCCGCACACAATCCCGCGGTGCTATATTGCACCGCTTTCAGAGGCGCGATGCTATATTGCACCTCACTAAGCTCAAACTGTGCCGCACCCGCTTTCTCGCTTAAAAAATTCAAAATTTCAAACTTCACCGCGAACTTTCAAGTTCCAAACTGCGTCGCATTTGCGCTCTCTGTTTGTTGCAGAGCATTGCACTCAGTCGAAATGCGGCGCTATATTATGCCATTGGATTTCTAAACTCTGTCGCATTTGCTAACTGCACCGCACCTGTGGATTTCTGATTTTTTTAACATTTTTTGTGATGCAGGAACTTCCCGAGGTCATAACTTTTGACTCAGACGTGGGTTTTGGCTGAAATTTTATAGGCAATTTAGTTATGAGGTGGTATGTGGTTTGACGACCATCTTAGATGGGTTGGTGGCCATTTTGGCACATTTTCGAGGCTTGAAACTTTCATCTTGACCCTCAAAATGACAATTTAGTGTTTTTTCCTAATTTTTTAAAAGTTGTTTTTGTTAATAACTCAAAGTTCATGTTTCAAATTTAGGATGTTAGTTGGAAGTTAATCCTATCTTAGATTTAGAAAAAAAATTGGAAAAAATAGGACTCTCAAAGTTATGCATGCAAAATTACCAAAAATGGAAAAATTAACAATTGTTGAAATTTGCCAAAAAAGGAAATTTCTTGATCAAAAGTGAAAGAAAAGGCCAAGGGTTCTTTATGAATTTATCATATCATTGTATCAAGTGTTTTTAAACACTTTGGGATAACTTATAATTCATTTCTAAGGATTTGTTTACTTTCATGCTCTTAGGAAACACTAAATTTCATTTGGGTCCTAAACAGAACAACACAATTTTTTTTTCTAAAGTTTGCAAACAAAGGCTTAAAAAGAACCTTAGAAACAATTTTACTAGATTTGGTTGAGGTTTAAAAATTGAACAAGGAAAATTCCACACTTAATTTGGTGCTTTAAAAAGAATTCATTTTATTTTGTGGGTTTAAAATGAACAAGTGTTGTTTTGTTTGTAATTGCTTACTCAAAATAATATCATCAAAAGGATGTATGCGCTTCTCTCATGCCTCACGGAAATCTTGAGAATCAAAAGCTCTTTTGGTGATCTTAAGTTGAGTAAAATAATTGTCTCCACACTTCATTTTTTGGGATTAAAATTGAACCAATCTTGCGAGTGTGAGTGTGACATATTGCAAGTGTTCTTCCTTTGTTTTTCAACGAAAGTCGATTGAACTATGAGATATGTTTGCTTGATTTTTTTTAATCTTAGTGGGTCTGCCTTGTGGGAAAAATTAATCACCCAAGGGAATGACCCAACCGGGAACACGCTAAAGCCAAGCGACTTCCAACCGGTATACAAGTGTGTATTCTTGAGGAAAGTTCAAGAATCACGAGGATTATTCTGACAAGAAGGGCAACAATGGTCTCTCACCGTACTGGATAGTCCCCCACGAACATAATGCTCACATTAAAACCCCTTGTTTAGCAAAGGACAAAATCCTATCTATTTTTTTGTGCAAAAGGTCATGTCCTTTGAAGCCGCCCCACGTTATACATGCGGTTTTGTTGTAGAGATGAAAAGTATGCCATGGGAGATTCATGGGTACTGATGCTTGGCTGACCCGAGAAGCGAGTACACTATAAGGGGGAGCCTTTGTGGTCAAGCATCTAATCATCCACACTAAATATGTGCAGCTGGATTTATCCAAGTGGGATCCCAACAAATATTGTCTCATCATCCTAGGATTGTGCATGTTCTTGAAATAAAAACACTTTGCTTGATCCAAAACAGTGGAAAACAAACATTCAACGAATCATAAGAATTTCAAACCCTTTGAAAGAACAAATACCTTGGAGGTGTTCACATGTTACTGCTTGTCCCCGGGGGTTCTTATCTCTAGAAGGCTTCTAAACGTTCAGATATCTCAATTTGTTTGTCCCAAAGTTAACACTAGGAAACCTTTGCCTTGATTTCCTTGATTTCCACATAATGCACTTTGTGGGATAAAAGAAAATTAGGACATTGGACATTCAGTTTAAAAATATAAGTAAGAAGTGTTTGTCGTAAAAAAAGCAAGTCATTAATCAAGATTAACCCCAATTGAACCCCACACATGTGCTTGGTCCCCTTTTGAGTCATTGGATTTTCATGCCAACATTGGTCTTTTGGTTTGAACCATTTTTAGGGAAAAACATGTTCTTCAATACCTTGGTCTTGTAAGCAAGTCCTCGTAGGGTCATCTAGGATCAAGTCAAACACTTCACCCCATCCAAACATTTATTAAAATCCCATCTCACCAACAAATTCTTGGGAACTTTGAAAACATCACTTAGCTAGACTTTTAAGAAAAATCAACATCACCTTGTTTGGCTTAACACACCTAGCCAAATTATCCTTTTGTGTATGAGTTTACTCTAGGATAACACAACTTCCTAGGGTTTAAAAGTTCATCATCACTTTGTTTGACTTAACACACCTAGTCAAATCATCTTGTGTACAAGTTTTTTTTAGGATAACACAACTTCTTAGAGTCTACAAGTGCATTATCCAAAACCACCTTGTTTGACTTAACACACTTAGTCAAACTATCCACAATCAAAATCAAAATCAAAACAAGTCATAAAGTCTAGGACTGATCTAAAGTTCCTAAAATTTTAAGCACCCATACCCCTCACCCTTTCATCCTTCATCTCATCATTGGTTCTAAACACTTTAGAGGTTCACTTTTACAATAAGGTCAAAACAAAAAATGGCAAATTCATCCAGCATCACGTTGCAAGCAGTCCAAAAAATGCATGCTCAAGCCCACGCTCAATACCATGCACAATTGCAAGCAGCTCGACAACAAAAATTTCAATAAGGCCTACAACAGTATCAAGCACAATAGGAAGCAACCCAATTACTAGCCCAACAACAAGACCAACAACAAGTGTTGTTGGCTCAGTAGGCATATCAACAAGCCTTACTCAAGCAGCAGAGCTTACAACAAAATCCCACCAAAATCGTTGAAAATGATGATCAAGATCCTTCAACCAATGATCATGTTGAAAATTTCTCTACATCACCTAATGAGTTGGAGGACACATCTCAAGAATTTATTCCAAAGCATGATCAACATCTTTCACCAAAGTCTAGCAATGGACCTTTCGAAGACATATTGACATCCTTTGACCTCATGGTTACAAATATTGAAGAAATCTTCAACTCACCATTTGATCCAAGTCCACTCAAAACTCAAGAGGATATCAAGCCACTTCCCATTCCTAATAAAGATATCCAAAAACCCTTTGTAAACAATCTGATCTTTGAAATTGACCCATGTCAAGAACTTGATCCAAAGCATGTCGAAAGCAATTCTGAAATCATTCGAGATCAAGAATTTGTATCTCCAAGTTACTACAATGATATAATAGACACCCTCTTATCTATACAAGATGATCACATTTACATAGAACAGACTCCTCCATCTACCCATGAGATGCTTTCCTTGGATGGACACGTAGATGATCTTCATTTAGAACAGGGTTCCTTGACTCCTGACATTATTACACAAAAAGAGAAGGTTATTGATTCCTACAGTCAAACTGAGTTTTCAACAACATCAGGATTAGATATATCCCAAATTCAGATTGAGGACATCATGTATGAAGATATCCAACATTATCCACTCAAGGAAATAGGTCAGACAAAACAGGATATTCCAGAGTCAGCAAAGCAACAAATTGAAATGATGTCATCTGCAGTGGTCATTTATCAGAGAATGCATTCTGAACAAGGCATATCAAAACAAGGAGAATCAAAGAACAAAGGTGCTACTATCACCATAGTGGGGGCAACTTCGTCTCAAGCAAACATCAACATAGGGGCACAAAGGATCCTTATGATGAAACCAATGTCAATACTACAACTAGCCACATCACAAATCTTCATCCACCCATCACCCCATCCATGAATTGGGACCAACATCAAAAGGGATATTTGAATCAAAGCATGAATAATTTTATCAAGGAAAAATAAGCAAAGCATGAAGGACAAATCAAATACACTTGGATACCAAAAAATAAAAAGAAAGATTATCCCTATCAAACTCCATCAGTCAAAGAAACTATGGGGAAAAATAGAAAAGGGAAAAGTATCCATCAAAGAGGTTCAAAAAGATGAAAGCAAGCTTCTCAAGTGATATACAAAGTGTATCAAGCCGTTGGTCCTAATTCCAGGCACACTTCTGTATCCACCCACCATTTCTCATCTTCCCAAGTTTGGAGGGTCAAAGGTTCCAAACTATCAACCAATCCATGCTTTATTCATAAACACACTCCACCATCCATGCCTCCACGCATAATATCCAATTCTCACATTGACCATGTGTTGGCAACGACCCTTCATCATAAGAATTCAGAAGGCACTCTATCGCGATGTGCACATGGAGACAAAGTTAACCCTGGTATCAAAAAAGCGAATCAAGAATCTCAAGAGTTGCTTTCAAGTGCACGTGTCTTGGTAAAGAAACTTCTTCAAGTAGGATATCAATGTAACATTATGATAGAAGCATCTACATCGACAAAACCAAGTGGTTCAACATGAGCTTAAAATATTTTGCAAAAATTACAAAAAAATCAAAAAATATAAAAAATTAAAAAAAATTAAAAAAATGATTGAAAATAGTAAAGAAAAAAAATCGTCCTCTAGTGAAAACCACTTCGATGGCACTTTGGATAGGTACCATGATGAAAAATTGGCAAACAATCATCATGTGTATAATCAAGCATCTACGTGTGCCATTTTAGTTGAAAGCATCTTATCGCATCCATAAAACAAGCCGACATTCCATCCATATCATCCGTTCATCAATGAACTGTTTATCCAACCCATTACCATCTATCTACCTTATCTTGATCTTGATGAAGGTTTGGTGCACACTTTACACTTTCTTATGGTAAACATCTTGACATGGGTCATTTTCATTGATCCTATCTTACGCAACATTATCTGAGCCTTGAATCATTATCCAAATGAGCATTCCTTTGTTCGAACACCTTATCTTGTCACAAGATAATCCTCGGCATCCCTTGCATGCTTACCGTATCTATCCATCCATCTATTCAAGAATCCAACCATGGTCATTCAAACATTGCTAGACACTGGGGGCAAATATTTGTATCTTGCTTTAGGAATAAATCCGGATCTATATCCTCCAACTTATGTGGTGATCTAAACATTGGCAGACATAAAATCAAATTGGTCAAAGCATTTGTGAGCAAAAAATCCAAATCACTAGTCCATGGCATATTTTGACAAGATTATGTGAGCCCATGTTCCTTATCAAGATTTATCTTTCGTCAAATATCAATCCAAAAAATCAATGTCAGTCGCATCTAATGTGTACTTCAGCGCTACATCAAATCATCAAACAATTTTGTTCCAAATCAAGCTTCAAAGTTCTGATCAATCAAATCCAACCAATCCATCATCATCTTGGGATATCCTTCCCAATCCCTATGTTGCTTAACACTATCCTTGCATTGTTGTGTATCCTCAACAATGTTATCATCATTAATCCATTGATCTGATCAATTAACCCTACCTTGGTTTTCAAAAAAATCTCAAAAGAGCACTGATATCGTCACATATCCATATCCAAATCGTCAAAATCATGCGAAAATCCAAAAACATCCAAATCATTCAAAATCATCCAAAATGTCAAAAATTTGAAAAAAAAAAAAAATAGAGTCGTCTTACCGAACTACGTCATCTTTGAGCTTGAACGTAGGCAAGGTTGATCTATGATCATCCCCTGAGACATTTAGGTCAGTTATTTAGGCGTCCGTTGCAATGGCAATCTATTTTCCCATCTATTTCACATTTTAGGTCAGTCCTTTAGGCATCCGTCGCAATGGAAATCCGTTTGCCCATCTATTTCACATTCTAGGTTAGTCCTTTAGGCATCTGTCGCAATTGGCAATCTATTTTCCAATCATTCTCATTATTGATTCAAGTCTGTCGTCAGTTGAACTACGTCATCTCTGAGTTGGAACATAGGCAAGGCCATCCTTGATTGGCCCCCGAGACACAAAATCCAAAAACATTCATAAAACCTTGAAAATCCAAAAATTCAAAAATGGGCTCAAAACATTTGAAAAATCTAAAATGGTGCTTTCATCTCATCTCACTTTCACCTGTGATTATCATCACTCATAATAAAATCAGTCATCACTGTCATCCTTTGGTGAGTCAGTCCGAAGTAAGTCTAGTAGGTTCAAAAATGAACACCCTAATCGTCAAAGTGTCAATTCTAGGTCAGTAAGCAAGCAAGCTGATCAAATCAGAGTATCAATAGCTTATCATCCAATCAATCCCACCAAAACCCTGATCACAACATGTCCTAGGATGTATCCTTCCCATGATGGACATAAGCATCAAGTATCTCACAATAGTTTACCCTTGGCTAGCGGTACGAAGAACATTAGCTTGTTTGTTTACTTTATCTAGTCTTTTTGACTTATCTTATTTTGTGCTCATTCCAAGGACCTCTCGATGATGCCTAAACAAAACAGGTTTAGAGAGAAAGGAATGGGGAAACAATCATTATCTTTTTTATCTACTGTGCTTGTTGGATATTCTTGTAAAACAACTTGGTGAATACTTGCTTTGTTAGTTTTGTCCTATCAAGGTTTTCGTATGTCAAGTGTGAACATGAATATTCTTATTTGATTGTCGAGTCAAAATCCATCACACTAGGTACAATGCCATCCTAGTCCTTTATACCTTCATGCATCGTACCTATGTGTGTTATCAAACATAAAGTAATTGGCCCTTTTAAAATCCCAAATCCTGGTAAGAAAATCATCATCATCATCATCATTGTTAATAATGAGAACTTGTGTGGATCCTCCTTCCATCCATCTTATTCTTCTTATCCTTTTATCTTTACTAACATTTCTATCCAAGTATCAGGTAGGTGTGAGATCTCAAAATATACATGAGGCTACCCATGGCTGATGACTGTCTATACATCATCAGAATTGTCTACATCAAAGAATTATCTTTCATCCTCTAATAAATAGAACCACTCCTCTCGCATTTTATCACGATATCGATCAGAAAATTAGCATTTCCGCCCGATCTCTCGAGAGGGCAATATACCAGCATAATCCTTCTACTGGGGCAGCAGTGGGGCATTCGAAAAAATCAAGAAATTTTGAACTTTGATCACAATAGTTTATTCTTTGAATCAATGCAACAAGTACATTGCTTCAAAGAGGGGAAAAATGTAGACATAGAAAATATACAATTCGATTTGACACACTGGATCCTGATTTACTAACACCATTTCGTCTTGAATCATCTCTTTTTCTAGTCATTTAATCGAATAATTTGTATTTGATTAAATTCATCACTCTTCATCTCTTAATTAAATAAATCAATTTTGTTTAATTAATCTGATCATCCCACTTTAATTGAATAACTCATCTTATTTGATTAAATCCCTAAAATATTCTCATTAAATTGAATAAATTAAACCTTGTTTAATTTAATCTAACATCATCCCCCTTTAGTTAAATAAATCAAAATCTTTATTTAATTAAAGTCTAAATCATTTTCCTCTCAATCTTGATTTAAATAAATCCTAAAATTTAAGTCTAAATTGTCACATCTCCTAATTCCTCATTACATTAATTAATCTTCGATTAATTTAATCTAAAATCATGTCCCATCCTCTAGTTTTTACCACTTGCACATGAAAATAGATTTAATTCATTTATTAAATCTCCTATTTTCCCTCACATGGCATAAAATGGGAATATTCTCTCAAATTTGAATTCAAATTCAAGTGGGCTTGGTCCTTCCAACAAGGCATTTAATGCCTCTTACATGTCTTTAGCCTTGAGCCAACTGACATTAACTCCATTCTTTTCTCCCTCCAACATGTCACATTCAAATTTCAAATTTGAATTTTATAGCATTTATCATGCACATTGACCAAAATGTGCACAACCTTCAACCATTCACATCTTGACAAGTGGCACTTGGCCATTGGATGTTGAATGATCCCACATTTATCAATTTCACTCTCTCTTCCATTTTGGAAATCTATAAATGAGAGACTCTTCCTCTCATTCTAACATCCACAATTTGAGTAAACTTACTATACTCAACTTCATCCTCATTCACCATTTTAGCAAAGTTAATCTCTTCACATTGAGAGCTAATTTTGTCCATTGACATCACCATAGCTAGGCTATTGCAGATTTTCTCAAGAACTCATCTTGTTCTTCATCAACAAAGTGGATCAATCTCCATCAAATCATCAAAGCTTACAAAGGAGTTGGGAAAGGGCCCATTTCAACACACCAATTGGCACCAATTCCCCCGTGGGATCAAGAGTTTGCATTCTTAATTAGGATTTCACTTGTCTTTCATGTTTTATTTCTTCATTTTCCTATTTTGGGTATTCCTAAATGGATTTCATGGGGAATCCTTCTTCTAACTTGCATATGAACTCACTAATGTGTTTGTTTGTTGTCTTTATGCAAGAATAGGATTGGGGTTCACAGTTTCCATCCATCTAGAATTTCATAAGGTTATGTGATATACAGCTTCTCATGGGTGAATCACAAACTCAATATTCCCTTCCAATTCTTAGGATAGAGTCCTCAATTATTGACTAGTTCGATGTTATAGGTTTCTCTACCCTATATGTCCTAATCAAGACCAAATGTACAACTCAATCAAGTAAGTTGTTCCCAAATTAAAAGTGATAATGAGTAGTCTAGCACATAACCAAACTCAATAGGTTAAGTCTTATCCTATGGTCTCTCTCTTTATTCAAATGAACTTCTCATCCTATTTAGGTTATTCTAAACCTAGGGTTTCATTCAAGAGTAAGGTAGTGATCAATCATTCTCATAAAGAGATTTTTGATGTGGTTTACATAACGTCACATACTACCTTATCTTTCACTCCATCTCTATGGCTTATTATACAACCTTATCATTCACAGGTCTCTTAGCATAGTAAGCTTTAGTGTCAAGTCACTTCACGACATGGATATATTTCATATATAAATAGCATCGTTATCTAAATTCTCCATATAAAGTATATAGGAGTGTAGAGACACTTTCTTCCAATCATGAGTATCTTAGATCTTCCCTTGCCAATCCCATAGGCAATGATCTTTCTTATCATGATCAAATTATCCACCTATCCTTTTCCAAGGTATCAATGATAATATCATTTGATCTTCCAATCAAATAAATATAAGGTATGGGATGATAATAGGTCATAATCCTTAACCTTTCCAATTATCTTTCTCCAAAAATACCAATACCTTTTTCTTTGTGGTCATAAAATGTATGACTTGATTGTCATCATGACTTGTGAAGAAGTCATTAGTTCATCCAAATTGAGAACATACCGACATTTTTTGTTGGGTGGAGTACTTAACTTGAGTCAATCCACTCTCTTCCTTCCCCCCTTAGTGTTTCCACAATTTCATTCATTTCAAAGTTGAATTCCTAGTAGACCCTTGCTTCTTTGAAAGGATTTTTCATTTATTGTTGTTGACTTTCTATTGCCTTTTCTTGTCTCAATAGCATATCTCAGATATACTTTTTCCAAAATATAGATTCATCATTGTTTTCTATCTCAAAGATTTCAACATTGTGGATCATCCACTAGGAGATCTAATGAATAATCAACAACTTTACAAGTTAAAAGACACTCTATTAATCCAATTCACTTTTCAACATCCTTTTTGTGGAGGATAATTTATACCCACAAAACTTTGTTGATTGATGCACCATTCTACTTAGAACGTTGTTTTTATTACAAATTCTATTGATCTGACACATAGTGTCTTATTGTATTCTATTTCTTTTTGGAACCTCAACACAAGTGTTGGTTTTCACAAACATGTTGGTGAGTTTGACTTATACTCTAACCAATATATGTACTATCCAAACCTTTGGTCAAGCCATCCTGATTTACCACTTTAGGTTCCCTACATTGTGACTTTATTCCAATACTTGGAATCCTATTTTCTCATAACCTTTAGAAATACCAAATTTGTTTGGTCTCTTTTCCCCATCTTAACCAAAACTCCAATAATCTTATTGATTTTGGTTGGTGGAATCATGCCCACATCGTTGATTACTTTGTTTTTGACCATTCTGGTCTTTTTCCCTTACTCCTAAGGTACTAACTCTTTTCTTGCAAGATCTTATCTTTACACAAGAATTAGGTTTATGTCATGAGTTATCCAACCCTTGTGGATACCTCCTTAATTGACTTTCTACTTCGATCTAATTTATGTCAACTTTGCATACACATAGATTCATAGTGTTTTCACCAATTCCAAAAGTTCTTGACTCCTTATTACTATAGTTTGCAACTATAAAAGGGTTATCTCATTTCTTCTCATTCCCTTAGAGTTATATAACTATTTCATAGGATAAAGGTAAATACAGGTTATTCTTCCTAACCTTCCTTCATATCCTGACTACATAATCTTTCGCAATCCCAGGAAATATCATAAGTTGTTGGTTTAGGAGTTCCTACTCCAGGGATGACTCTTAACTAGTCCCAATTTTAAACAAGTTACTAAATCTCATCTTCCTTTCACTTTTCCCTCAGTTATTTTTCTCTTTCCATTGTGGCATAAGAACTTTTCAATCGTTATCTTCTGATAAGGTTTACGCATTGTTGTGTAATGAGCTCATAGGTTTCAGTGCAAAACCTGGTAGTTTTGATACCAAATGTAACGACCTAACCCTTTGGTAAAGTAAAAGTTTCTTAATTTTACACCAACAAGTAAAAGTAATGAGTAATAAAACCATTGCAATAAAAAATTCATTTCTTTTATTGAAAATATATGAACAAGATGCCATATCATATTACAATAAAGATTCCACTTCATTACATTAACTTCACAAGTACATGTAACAAGAATACATACCTTTACAAACATAGCTCCAATGAGCTTTAGAAAAAAATAGTAGTAAGATGGTCCAGGTTCCTTTCCTTTCAAATCTTGGCTCTTCTATCACCTACTATGGAGGAGAAGCGTCACTCGGGTGTTTTTCCACCAACCATGGACTCTTAATGTGGTCCCTCGCACATCTATCATTTGATAGATGGCCCTTCCCTTTGATGAAGAGGTTGGTAGAGTAATCAATAACGACAACCAATTGAGCATAGTGGGTGATCCCATAATACTGGTTTACAATTTTTGGCCAAACTGGACACTGAACTGATTTTTCCTAACTAAATCTTTACTTTTAGACACCTATAGTAGCTAAATCATGAGGAATTTGAAGATGATGAAAACTAGTGATTTGTGACATTTTGTCTATAGATTCTAAATATATTTTTTTCAAAAATTTTGGAATCAGATTGCACTTCTTTTTCCATCTCCTTCGAAAACTAGTTTTTTCAGTAAACACCATTTTTAAGGAGTGATGCTCACCGTATAACACATAACTTTTTTTCCATGAAGCATAATTTTTTTTTTTCAAATTTATATTTGTAACTACAATATATAGTGCTTCCAATTGGTTTCATAGTGTTTTATTGAATATTTTTTCCTTAATCAAGTTTCGAAGTCAAACCAATTACAATTTAGACATAGACAAACTTTATAACACAACTTTTTTTTCTATGTATCGAAATTCAATTTTTTTTATTTTTGTTGGATCAAGGACTTCAATATCTGGTGCACTTATATTTTTCAATTTTTTTTTTGATAATCTTCTATATTTCCACATGTGCAAAACAAAGAGCTTGATTTTTGGTGAAAAACCTACATTCACAAGAAATACAAAATAAATATAATAATAAAATTAAATTTATTTAAAATTATACTTTTTGGGAAGCTTATAATAAGGAATACATACTTAAATTTATTTTTTTTAAATGAATTCATTTGATCCCCCAAAAGGTAAATCAAAAGTGGTTTTTTATCAACATTTTGATAGGTGTAAAAGAGACTTTGTTATAGGTATGGTTTAAAACTAGTGGGGTTCTATCCAAGGGGGTTTGATCTAAGGTGGTTTGATCAAACTCTCTTCAATTGGAATCCTTAAAATGGAACGTTTTAAGGCTTAAATCATTATATTTTCTAAAAATATGTGATTTCAACAAAAATCAGAATCTCCCAAAAATTGTAAACCAACATTATGGGATCACCCCAGTGTTGTGTCCTACATAACTAGAACCTGTGCAATTCGACAAATCTTGAACTATGTAACACGAGATCATGGTGAACTGACAGTGTAGTCTCAAGCATCACACAATCTAAGTGGATGTCATACATTGCACTACTTTGGCCAAAGTGTTATCATTCAGTACTTTGAATGAAGTCATTTATCATAAACACTACTCATGGCCGATTTGACTTAGGGCTATCTTACACTATGCATATGTATTATCCTTCAATGGGTAAATATGTCACCCTAGACTAACCTACAAAATACTAATCTACTAGTAATGAATCTATTTAGCAAGTAAGTACACAAGCCCGCTCTCATTCTTATCCTAGGAGTAACACAAGATTTTCGAGTTAAACTAATAAATTTAGCTGGGTGTACCTCAAGTGACTCTTGCATTCAAATCAAGCCTAGTATATAGTAACTAAGATACACACCCAACTCCTACTATGGAGTAAATATAAACACATTGCATTCCATGTTCAAACATATCTAGTATAATTAAATACCTATGTTGTACTACATGTAGCATAATTAAATACGTATGTCAAGAAACCTTTTCAAAATATCAAGTATAGTTAACTACTTATGTCAAGCAATCTCTCCTATCATGGAGTACTTAAAAAAAAATTATAAAAGCGGCCTAAAGGCTTCCATTCCCTTTTTCAGAAGGCATCATGATTACTTCTATTGCACAGGAAAAAATACATTTCATGCAATAAAGAAAACACAATAATTCTTTGCAAACAATAAGAAGTAGAAAACCCCATGCCTGTTATCACTTTCCTAGATAATGTTGACAGGGAAACCTTCTCCTTTGGTTGCTTAGCTTAACCCAACTTCCCAAATCAATTCTCACCCCCTTTCTTATTGAAAGCATTCTTCTCTCATATTTGGACAACTCTTTCTCACAAAGTCCACTCTTTTCTCACTCAGAAATAGATAATAGATAATGACAAATTCCTTTGGTAGAATTCATCCCTCACAAAGGTATCAATCAACTCTCAGAAAGGTGATAACTGGCTGCGATAATGTTTACTCAGAAACTGATTACTAGTCTGCATAGGAATTGAATACTAGCTGCAAATATTGTTCACTCAGAAATTGAAGAGTGAACATACATAAATGCACAAGGTGATACACAATGAAGCATAAGGTAATCACAAATGGCAAAATCTAAACAAGATAATGTGAATGGTGAATGAGTATGAATTAGAATGAATAAATACGAATTAGGAGAGTTGGGCGACTATTTATAGTGAGCTCGACCTCCAACATCCCCTACAACCATGGCATGTGAATTGACACCACTTCCATTTGATTTGTTCAACCTGTAGGTGGTGCCAATTCCATTCCATAATCAACAATTAACATGGAGAGTCGACCTCCAATTCTGTCAGCATTATAAAGACTAATTGCAAAAGCACATGGAGAATTTCATAAATCAACACCTACATAAAATAGTTTCAGAGGTGGCACCAAGCTCATAAGATGGCGGGTTTTTTTCATAATTAGAGAAGAAGTCAATCATATTTCTCTTACACATAGCCAACATCAACTATTTTTCCTAGTTGAGTCAATTATTAACTGCTTTGACTAAGTTAAGCTTTTAGGTTTAAACACATTTTATGGATTAATCCCTGCATGCTCATACCCAGGTGATGCACAATTCCACATAGAGCCATATTTGTTTCAAATTCAAATTCTTCTCATTAGCTATATCGACATACATAAGCCAAAGTCCAAATATGTGAATTGAAATCTTTATCAATTTGATCCATTTATTAAATCGACTCATTTAAGCAATTCAAAAATACTTCGATTTCCCCAAAGTTTATATTTGTGAATCGACTCATTCATTAAATCTGAATAATTCAATTTTCTAAAGTTGAGAATTAAAATGAATTAATGAATTATATATATTTTATTATATATAATTATAGTTTACATGTAGTTAAACATGTATATATATATTTTAAAATACCTTGCTATAAATAAATAAATATATATATATATATATATATATGTATTAATAAAACCATACTATATATAATATTTAATATATATTTATATATATATATATATATCTCTATATGTATATATCTCTATATATATATATCTCTATATATATATTTACATATATCTATATATATATTTATCATATATATATATATATCGTGAGCCAGTTAGCATACATCTGATATATATATATATGTAAATTTGAAAGGCAATAATAATAACAATATTAATATCCACGTTATGCAGAATATGTGCATATATACACATATATACCCGTATATACCTCTATGTACATGTATGTGTAGGTATACAATATCAATGCATTCATATGAGCATATCCATTTGCCAATGTACACTTGTATCAATATGTATATACATATGGATACGTGTATATACTATACATATGTATATATGTCCACTTCTGATTCACTTACATCCATTCACGTTACCATCATATAGATAGGTGTGTAAGTGTGGTATCTCTCTATATATGCATATACGTTTCGATAGATCCTCCTGACACACATGTGCATACATATAAACATACTTCCCCCTACATCCCTCCTACCATATGATTGTAATATCACAAGATAGATCACATAACCCAAATAGATAAACATCACTCACAAATGCATACAAAAGTAAATAAGACTCCTAATGCAAACATACAAGCTATGGATGACTTACCTATAACCCACAAAAGCTGACTCAGTTCAATCAATCTAAGGTGATGTGTGTGTATGCTCAAATAATTTACTTTACCGGTTACCCGACCAAGCTCTTCTCCCGAGTGTTACTTCCCATCCCCTTAGAGAATGAACCTTTACCTGCAACCACTAGCACATGCCTTGGTAGTCAATTGTTCACAACAATAAGCAACACATATAAACATCTTCAAAGTTAGAATAACAATAGTTCAATAACCATCTATTCTTATTTATGTAGTATTTCACCATGAATAACATCAACTGAGATAACATCAAATGAAACAACATCAAATGAGATAATATTTATATTGATAACAAGGTACAAGTATCATTAATTCATCTCCAGAATTCACATTACATTCACATTTACCCTATGTAGTAATAGTAAATAGTAGCCTCACAATTTGGGGTGTAACAATTATAATTAGAATTTGGTGAATATGCTTCTCTAAAAGTTTCATGTGATTGTTGGACAAGGTTAAGGCCACCTTAGGAAGTCAAGGCCACCTTGTTGGATATTAGATAGGGTCTAAGCCACCTAGTAGGCCACCACTTATTGACTTGAGGCCCCAAACATATGTTTTTGAGGTCTAATTATTTTCATAGATCAATATCAATATTTGGAATACACATATTCAATTATAAATCAAACATTTATTAAGTGAAAGTGGTCAATTTAGTGTATTTTATCTATCTTTTTCCATCATGCAATAATAAGTTTTATTGATTATTTTGGAGCTTCCCTTGTAATTCAAGATAAAAACTATTATGTGACACTTGTATATGTTGTTACTAACATTCCCTATTAGTTTTAGAACCATATATTTCAATTTACCAAGTGAAATCATGCCATCATCTAAAGTCATATCACTTGTTTCATTCATGCATATCAAGACCTTGTAAGTTTGTACCCAATTACACATTTTTTTCTATCATCTAATAGGTGTACATCTTTGAGAAGCTCAAAATATCTATCAAGAAAATTCCTAACAAGTTTCAAGGTCACCCCCTCTAGTCAATGTTGTCAAGTTGGTTGTTAGGTCTTGGAAAACCTTGGCTCCTTTGATCTCAAGGTTCCCAAACTTTACAGGTGGCATCTAGACATGATTTTGAGTATATTCCTATTATGCAACTCCATTCCACAGGTGCATACATACCCACTTTTAACTAATATTTAATTTCTATATTTAGTCATGTTATCTTTATTTGCTAATTATGCATCATGATTATTTAATTTGAGCATAGTTTACTCTAGTCTCTTATTGATTACTAGCCCCATATCTCTTGGTATTTGATTAGTATCATGATAATTGGAGAATGAATTAATAAAGCACTAATCAAACATAACTATTTAAATAAAAGATAATTAGAATGTCTCACAATAAAATAAAAATAAAATGATCTATTTTTAGGGGAACACCCAAGTCTCATGTTGAGTATAAAGGTATGATTTATATTAAATGAAGAAAATACTACAAGTGGTTTATAATTTATTATTTTATTAGATGAAGCAAACACTAAAAGTTAGGTACAATTCTTTAATGAAATTGTATTTATCTTGACCAAAGTTGCTTGAATCTATTGGATAATATGAGCAATCACTTCACTTGTTTCAACAAGCCCTTAAAATCAAAATATACTTCAAGTCCATACTTGATAGCTTCATGAAAATTTAAAGGAACATTCATATCAAGTTCATACTTGATAGCTTCATGCCTATAAGCATCATATAGTTTTTGTTGCATACCATGGAATGCAAACAAAGAACTAAATGAATATGACCTTAACCCTATTTATTGCAATGCATTTTACACATTTCTACTTCCCTTATCTCTCTTGATTTGTACTTGTGATCTTGAATCATGGCAATATCTTTTCTCTCTAAAATGAACCTTAATTTCTCATATTTCTATGCACTATATTATGCAAGCAAGATTGATTTATTTGGATCCAATAATAGTTTAACCAAAAGATTAGCATTTGATGTCACAATATTTAACACACAACATCTATATTTTCTCCATGATAATGTAGACCTTAATGATTTCATTCATAAGAAGGAATGCAAATATAATAGCCTTTGTATAGGGAATTTTCTTAGACACAAGTTTGTACTTAAAAGATCCCTTTTGGCCCTCCAAAACCTAGATTTATCTGACAATATCTATAAATATTTTAGATTTTCCTAACATCTCATATATATGTGTGTAGACATACTTATTCCGACACAAATGCTATACTTTTGTATTCACATTATATAAATGGTCTTTAACTCCATATGTCTTGTTGCAACCATTTTTTACACCTTTGCTTTGGTCCAATATCTTTTATGGAAATGATGCATTAGATTGATGGACTCAGTTGTCATGACATATGGATTATTACAAGTCAAAAGAGAATATTTTATGTTGCACACGTGTTGAAGAGAATTGAACTCATGTTGGCTAGGTTTCCCATGCCATAAATAACATATCTCATTATAATTTGAAGACATAAAATAAGTAATAGACGTTGCTACATGTGTGATTTTTTTTTTGCAATCATGAGAGCTTTCATGCCTTGCCAAATCCATACATATGCTTAAGATATCTCATTCTCAATTACACTAATTCATAGATTTACATAATTATGGCTCATCATGAAAGAATGGTTATCATCATGTCCTTTCTCCATCATATACCCACAAAAATAAACAAAACATTTGCATCCACAAACAAAGAGATCTTAATTTACTTTTCCAAGAGGTACATTAACTAGATAGTGGCAACTTTTGTACCTGAACAATATCACAAAAAATGTGGTTTTTGAATTTATCCATTGTTAAAATTTGCCATGCCTTTTGTTTTCTAGTGCCTTGAGGATTTTTTTTAATTTTAAAAGTGCCACTTCTCACCATTATTGCTATTCTTGGGAAAAAAAGCTCCAATTGTGACTCGATTTGAGATAAAACATCTCTTATGGTAACATGAGAGATGACTTTGTCCACTATGAAAGATATAATCCAAAATCTCCAACATTTCTTGAAAATTTCTTGTACAACAACACAAAAGTCAACACTTATTGTGTGTCAAAATCATCATTCTTATATATATTGGAGTTTGTGGTTGAAAAAATGGAGTAGCCATGATAATGAGATTCAAGGCTAGGTTTAGCTAGTTTTTGAGTCACCAATTTTTAAAGTGGTAATGCATATATATAACTAGATTTAGGATTATCAAAAGATTTTATGATCATTTATGTTGAGATGTTTTTATAATAACAAGTAGTATTTTTATGTTTAATTATAAGCTTCTTTATATTAGATATAAAGGCTGGTTATAATAAGAATTATGTTTATTAAAAGGTCTCAAGAGTCATTTAAGTTGCATATAACTTGTATTTTAAATAAGAATACAATGTTGCTCCAATAAAAAATGGTATTTTTTTTTTCCCTGTTCAACTACTAGGGATTCCATGATAAAGTTTTGTCAAATATTTAAAAGTTCATTTTAAGGACAGCTCTCACTAAGCATGTTGATGTGGTAGTTTGAGTGACAAGCCACACCTCCAAACTTTAGTTGTCGATAGATAAGACTCCATGTCACACTTTATAAAAAAATGAAGTTCCTATGTAATTTCATATAAACATTGCATAGTCACGAAGTTAACCTACCTAATTGCTTTATGCTCCCGTAAAAATTGTTCACAAAAAAGGGTGGGTGGTAAAAATACAAACCCTCATAGTCTTCATAGTCTTCACGGGACCAAGTTCAAAATTTAATAAACATAAAAAACCATTAAATGGCAAGTGCAATAATGACATCTAGTTTACCTCAACATTAACAGAATCCCACACAAAAAAGGGTGGGTGGTAAAAATACAAACCCTCATAATCTTCACGAGACCAAGTTCAAAATTTAATAAACATAAAAAACCATTAAATGGCAAGTGCAATAATGACATCTAGTTTACCCCAACATTAACAGAATTCCAAACAACCAAAGCACCCTCCTCTTTTTGATCTTCATTTACAAATTGTTAAACACAAACAAAATAAATAGCCTAACTCTAACCGAAAAACTTACCAAAATTCAACCAACCAAAAATATATACCCATAAAAAAAATTGGAAGACGTATCATCTCCACATATTTTCATTCATTACAAATTAAAAAAAAAAAACAAAAACCGAGATATTTAACATATGATATGATAAATAATAAAAACAATGACATAAAAGTTGGAGAGAAATAGGTTTGTTAAAAATCACCTAAACCTGCTGCCAAGCGATTCGATTTTTCGTTTTAACACTGCTACGTTTAGTCCCACATGCAACGTAAAGAAACGTACCCAGGCAAAAGAGTGCTATATAATACAATAATGGATATTGTTATAGTTATTTTTGCGCTTGGGGCAATGACGCAGCTAGTGAGGTTATAACCGAGGCGCGTCAATTGCTGGTTGAAAACTATTTCCAAACCCCCTCTTTGGCCTTCCTCCACGGGAGGCCATCGAGAATTTTTAGAGGGCCGGCTAAGGCTTAGGCTCACACAAACCAAAAAATCAAATTGAATCGAATGAAATATAAGTTAACTACGCCTAAGGCGTTCCCTATATGAGAAAGGCGAGCTAGCTTGTTACGCCGAAGGCATTTCCACTATGAGAAAGGCGAGCTGACTTGAGACGACGCAATGCATAGTAACCGTATTAACTCTTCTTGTGGTTCTCTGGCATTAACTTATTTTTTCCTCATCGGAATCGTTGATGGGTTTTGTATCGTTTCGAGCAACCACGCCAATAACAGTCATGGTAGGGATATGAGCTTATAATGACCAGCGTTATCAAACGCATCCTTCAGAAATTGTATACAAAACACTTGTTCTTCTAGTATCTGCTTGCTCCTGTGCCCTTCTCATCTCCACCCCAATTGCTGCTGCTTGTGGCTTTGCCATTACTGCAAGGCTTCGCCTTCTCTTCAAAGGTGGAGGGTTTCTAGAAGCCTTGGGAAAGCTCAAAGCTTGTAGCCTTTGACTAGACAAGGACTCTCACAGAAAGACAATTTCAAATGGTGGACATCAAGATTGTGGATTCAGAGGCCAGAAATAGAGAGAATTTGTTGCATATTGGTATGTAAAAATTTGTAACATAGGTTTTCCGAAATATTCTGTTTGGGTTTATTTATATATTTCATAGATCAGGTAATTAGGGAAATGCATACATATACACATGATATCAAGCTTGGAGAGTGAATCAGCACATGGGTTCAAATTCCTAGCATTAAGTTTCTGTGTGTATATTCACTTGGGTGTGGTTCAGATTTTGATTTAGTCAATTTCAATCTTGTTCGGCCCATTTTAGTGTACATAAATTCATCTGGGTCTCTCTTAGATTTGGTTTTTATCAACCCTTGTTTTCGTGGGCGCCTTCCGCTGTATATAAATCCATTTGCGTGTTGCTCAGATTTGGATTTATCCAACCCCATCTTGTTGGGTATCTTTCAGTCTATAGAAATCCATTTGGGCGTTGCTTTATCTTTCGATTTTTAATTAATTTCCAAATTTTTTGGGTGTCTTTTACAGTATCACCATTTTTGTGGGTGTTCTCCAGATTGTCTTTTTACCTATCCCACGCCTTATTTGGTGTCTTCCAGTGTACAGAAATTCATCTGCTTGCATTCATATTTGGTGTTTTTTTAGTGCCAGATTCAATCCCAATTTGTTGTCGTGTTCTTTTGGCAAATTCACTGACCGAAATCTCTTCCCTTTGAAATCTTGCATTTTTGTTATAGCAATCCATCTGGGTTGTCCCCCTTTTGTCATTTGATTCTTATCCTTTGATTCATTTGTTATAATTGTTGCCAAAAAAATTACAGCCATGGCTCTCCATATTGGGTCCCTTGGAGGCATTTCAACTTCCAATAAGTCATTAGCCCCTCAAACATCTGATGCATCAGCAACTCTTGTAACAGCTCAATGGAAGCCCTCTGCAGGTCTGAATTGCAGAACCCAGAGGCCCAAGGCAGAATTTGATGCATTACATTTGGCAGCAGCCTCTCCTCTAAAGCCCTTATGGTGCTTCTCCAACAACAGAGGATAGACATAAAAGGTTTTATCAACCTCAATATAGCCAAAATAGCTCAATGAGGCCATATTTTTCTGTGGCCTGCAAGGCATTTCAAGTCCAGACAGAGGCTCCTGCTGCCACTGCTGATTGGCAGACTGAAGTAGCTCTTCAATTTGAGAAAAAAAATGAAGAAAGATTTTGGCTCCCACTGCAAGAAAGCATAACTCAGGGTTTGATTGACATTTCAAATGACTTCACACATTGATAATTATGGTAGAGAACATTGATGCCATTGTAGGGGATACAAAAATATTAAATGCAGTAGCCAATGCCATCATTAAAATTTTGTACAAAGTTGTTTGCAGAATCTTGTCTCATAATTGTATGGACGGTTAAATCCCATGTCTTTAAATCCATTTTTATTTTGCATTTCACAAAGTAAAAGGCTATATCACTTTTTGGGTCAAAATTAATAAAAAGATCAAATTTAAAGTTATGGCATAATGCGAGGCGGGGGCCCTAGTTTGGTTGGCTAAATCTTTTTTGTTGCAGGAGGTTGGTCACGAGGTCCAGTCTCCCCCACCCCCGTGATACCGGAGGGCGTGTTGCGCCAGATGTTCAAAAGTTTACCAAGTGCACTGCAATTTATAAGAGACCGTGCTACTCGATTCCTGCAGTCTAATTAAAAAATAAAAAATAATGACAGAATGCTGAAAATTGGATGGTTTACTCCTGAAAGGAAGCTGATGTCAATCTGATTTTCTCTGACAAGAAAATGTGGAGCTATGGTCAGCTTTTGTACTACTTGGAATCTTCTCCACTGTAGTAGGACAGATTTGATGTTGCCTAAAATGTATATACAAAAAGTTTCTTTGGACATTTAATCCTAAGTGACATTAATAGATCTTAATATTAATAAGAATTACTGTACCATAGTTCGTGTGCACATTTCTCACATATTTTTTATAACTGCATGTTTCCTACCGCCTAAAATGTGAGTCCAACGGGGAACACCTATTTGTCCATAATCATGTCTTCCTGTATACATTCGTTACTGTGTATAGTGAAAATGATCTTTCATTTGGATTATTCTCGGGTTCCTGCCAATGCATGGATCCTCATTTGCCCTCCTATAATTGGCTTGCACCACATTTCCTCATTCATTTATGTTCAAGTGATGAAAATATTGAAGGTAATTCACACTAGCTCAACAATCATAGCCTTATGTTTCTATTGCAGGTCAGATTGTCTATCTACAAACTATGTGACCCGCTTACAGAAAAGCAATTCAAGTAAGCTATTAAAAAAAACTACTTCTCTATGAGAAAATTTCATTGGGATTTGAATGCAGAACAGGTAATAGTTATGCATCATCAAATCCTTTATAATTTGAATTTTGTTTTGAAAAATATCTGAAATGTGTAAGATAAAATTGGCAGGTAAAGATCCTGATTTTGTCTTGCAATTTAGAATCTTTTTATAGACAATTTATATACACTTACTGGTTTGTTTTCAGGTATCTAAGTTGGCTCGATTATTCCTCTCGAATTTACCCCCTATTTCAAGGGAGGCTTTGCATATCACTAAAACTGTTCCACCACCATCTGTTTCAAGGGCAACTTTGCTTGCTTTTAGTCTTCAAGAACAAGAAAGTTTACTTGACAGAATATATAACAAGGCTTCACTTGAGGAAAGAGCTATAGTGGGACAAACTAGAAGAGGAATTTTATGTGGAGATAATAGCCTTAGAAAGTTAATTCCTTCAGCAACCCCTAAGCGTGGGCAGAAAGATTATAGATTAAGAAATTTATCTGACGACTTGGAATTTGAGGATTTTGATGGAGGATCATCTACATAAAGTGGATGCTATATGAGTGTCAGAAAGCATGTGATGAAAAGTCTAACCAAATTGATGAGGGGGCATTTGAAAGATTTAAATAAATTCAACGATGACTGGTTTAATCATAAGGTAGATGTCAGTAGTGAAGAAGGCATGACTACTTCCGCAATGAACTAGATGCAGAACATTTTGAAGACAACCCATCCTATGGTTTGGGAGTTTATCCCCATAATTATGTTTTGCAAAGCCATCTGGATGCTGCATATTTCGATTTGAGTGAAAAGGAGTCATTTGGAAGAAGTTTTGATTTAGTACCAGCATTCTATATGAAGGGTGCAAATCTGTTTAAAAATTGTCTCCAAGAATGCAATGGGAGAAGTGTAGAACATGTTTATCATGCAGCAAGAGATTTGGAAAGTGTGCATAGTTGATTTGAAGCTATCACTTCTCCATTGAGACTTCATGTTCAGCAAAATGTTTTCATAAAATAGACCAATTTTTTCCTCTAATTGATCTTCCACACCTCTTCGGCATACCCATTGCATTCCAAGGTGCGATTGCTAGTAGTACATCAAACATTATACGATTTGGGTTTCAAGGTCACTTTCCAAATAGTTTGAAACCACTATTTGGGTTTTGAAATAAGTGTATCAATTGTTTGCATATGGACAAACTTTAGTACATTAAACATTATACAAAGTGAATCGACTTGGGTTTCAAGGTCACTTTCCAAATAGTTTGAAACCACTTGCTTCAAATGTAGGACGAAATTTGGAGAATTTGGACACTTTCCAAATAGTTTGAAACCACTTGCTTCGAATGTAGGACATAATTTGGAGAATTTGGAGAGTCCATCTTGTTTTCAACTTTTGAATCATTTGTAAATGTGGGAAAACTAAGTGTAATATTTTCTTGGAGAATACTCCATTGAAAGGGATATAAAAATGTTACTTAAGGTATTTTCACCGTGGTTTAGTCAAAAAAGTACAACCTCAATAATTGCATTTCAAGACCCTTCATCTACATTATCATGTATCAAGAAAGCCAACTAGAGGAGGATTTGGAATATAAATCTTGAAAGAACTTTATGACTCTTCCAAATAACTTGAGTGCATGGATTAAAGTGGTCTTGGTCGATGATTTATCTTGAAAAGTGATGGTAAGAGATCACCACAAAGATTGTTGGTTAATAGAAAGGCCATTGTTGAAACAATTAGTGTTCCACATAAGACTAAGTTTAATTGTTTCCTAGGCCTTCTAAATGCTCTTAACAACAAAAGTTCTAGTAATTTTAATGGGAACATGAGAGATAACCATGGAAAGAAACCCTAAGTCTTTCCAAGTTGATATCTCATAAAGAGAACTTAAAGAGAGATAATTGCCTAGTAAAAAAATCCAGCTACATTGCCTTTAATATCATGCATTATCTATTTGGTCCAGAGTGCAATTTCATGTCTATAGACATCTATAAGACCTAGGCTACCAAAATCTTTGGGAAGGCAACATAGATTCCAAGACACCTTGTGGAATCATTTGTTGTGGTTGGAGCTAGTCCATAGAAAAGCATGTAGAATTTTCTGAAGCTTGTTATATAAGTATTTAAAGGTGCCCACAATGAAGAGTACACATGCATAACAACTATAAATTTATAACAAATTTGAAATTGAATTGTAAGCAATAGCAACTTGGTAATGCAGTAAGCCAATTCTTTTAGTTGTCCACAACATACTATCAAAGTGTAGATGGATAGGGTTGGAAAGTAAAGGGAATCCCTAGGAACTTGAAGGCTTCTCCATGGTTAATTTGTATCCATCCATACTCTTGAAACCATGTGGGTGGATAAATAGTTTGTCTATAACATTGAGTCTTGCTCAATTGAATGCTTGAACCTAAAGCTAAACTAAAGGTGTCCAAACACTTGAAGGCTTGTTTGATATTAGTATCGTCCTCTAGTAAAGATGGGAATGCATCATTAATGAAAGGTATGTTAACAAGCTATCATGGGATATTCATAGTAGAGAAATTCTCTTGACTAGATTATGCAAGATGGCATTAATGAGGAGGTAATGAAAACCTTAAGCAACTAGACCATAGAGAGAAGGTGTAAGAAGATACCCTTGTTTGATGGAGCAAAAGAGCCCAACTCCTTAGACTAGATGCTATTAATGACAATCCAAACAAAACCACCAATGAACAACATGTTGATTGAAAGAACAATTTTTTTACCAAACCCCAAGGCATGCAAATGACAAGAATGAAAGGCCATTCAACTTGATAATATGCATTTTAAGGTCAATTTTAATGAGAAACACCTCCTAGTTAAAGCTTTGAACCTATTCAATGCCTTCCTTGATTGCAATAATATTATCAAGAATAAACCTAACTTTGATAAATTGCATTTTCTTAGAACATATGATAAGTGGAAGAATATAGTGAATCTTTAGGGCTAAGGCCTTAGTAATAATTATGTAGGAGACATTGAGAAGACTGGTAAGTCTTCAATTATTAATTAGCTTTGGATCCCAAGCCTTAGGTATGAATTTGATGTTGCCTTTGTTTCTCATAATTTCTAAGGAATTGATATGAAAATCCTTGAGATAAACTCAATGTACCTGGTTGGGTGCAACCAAATTGCAAAGGGTTTTGTTAAATTTGCAAGGGAACCCATTACATCTAGGAGATTTATTTCCATCACATCTAGGAGATTTATTGTTGGCCATGCTAGCATCAATAATATGAAGATTGTTAGGAATATTATATCATTCTTATAAGTTTCTTAGTGTGTCATTTTAATAATTACTTGTTAAATGGTTGTGGTTTATTTGTTTGTATTATGAGTTGTTAAAACTTGTATATTTAAGGAAGTGGTTATAGGAGGTATAAAAACCATCACATAATATAGGATATAAAAATCCTATAAACATGTAATATCTCATTGAACAAAATATGAAAAATAAAAGAACAATGTTACATGTTTGAAATATTAATGCTCTAAAATTCTCTCAATTGACTCAAAATTTTCATGGTATTAGAGCATTGGTCAACGTCCTACCTTTTAACTGTGCACACTTAACACAAAAGAATGTAACTTATTTTCAAAGATATAATGAATGCTGTTGTGTTGAAGCTTGTGGAGGACATGGATCCAAGTCTCATGCGTTCTCTAGAGTCTAGGATCAATGAAAATATCTTTATTAGGAGTGTCAATATGATCATCCATGACACAATTTTAATGTAGCATAATAAAGTGGATCATCATACAAAATTGACTTGTATATAGCAATCATCTTCATTATCAATATTTGAGGGAACCAATCCAATGCTAGAGAAAATGAGGCCTAGACAGTCAGTTTGTAAGAATGTTTGAAAGTTGTATAAATTTTGACCGAATATTTGGATTTGTATAAAAAAAACCTCAATGTAGCCTCATGACCAAAGCCCCCATTTGATGGAGGAGAAGATTGAGATGATGAACTAATATAAAGAGTGATTGTGGGTGGACATTGCGATATCTTGAAAGTGTATTTCTCTTAGGAAAAATTAGGTGTTGAAAATGGTTTCGATTGTTGCATGTGAAATATGTAGAGACTACTTACTACATACCAAAAGAAATAAATTGGGTCATAAAAATCATAAAAGGGCTTTACAATGCTCAACCTTACTGTTCTTCAGATATTGAGAGAAGAAAGACTAATTTTAAATTTTTGTGTTTTTGTATGTTTTACAAATGGATTTTTTTTTAAGTGCATGGACATTGCATTCACCAAAATGTAGTGTATGAAAAACGAAAGTATACCAACTTTTGAGTCCATTTATCACATATACATTAGGATGAATCAACATTAAGAACTGTTTGTATTATCCTTTTATAATGTTGTAAATTGAAAATAAAATATAAACTAATCTATTACAAGGCTAATATTATATTATTACAAATTGGTGAAAATCAAATTTTGCACATAAGTGATTACAATGAAATTTCAACAAAAATAAAATGTATTAATTTAGATGATAATTTTGTAAGTTGTAGAGAGTCTCGACCTCAAACACCAATGCCTAATACAAACCTCCTCAAGACATCCTATCATCCGATATAAAGATACCATCGAAAGTACAAATGACACAAAATAATGTCCAACACATAGAACAATAGAAATACTAAATTTAAATAGAACAAGAAATGTTAAATATTGAAAATCTCAGCTTAATTAATCTACTAAAAATAAATCTAAATAAAAAAAAAGTGTTTAGAAAGATAGAACCAAAATTTTGCTTCTTCTCTTTGAATAAAAAACCTACATACAAACACACAATTTTTTTTGTTTAGTTGCTTAGGGACTTGCCTCAATCAAACCCTCATTTTGGTATCTATACCTCCACAATAGCCAATATTTTGATATATAATGTGAAAAAGATGTGAAAGATACAATGTAAATTTCTATGATAGAGATATAAACATATTAACAACAAAATATTAAACCTGAATACATTCAAGTGCCAATACGAAAAGAAAATCTAAATGATAATCAAGAAAAAAATCACCTTAAAGCTTCAAAGGATCCTCAATAGTGATTTGTTGCTTCAAGAGTGTTGTTGAGAGTTAAAAGAGATAACATGTGTTATGAGTAGTTAATGTGATTTCAATGGTGAGTGATTTGCATTGTTGCTTCAAATAATCTTTTTCTTCAAGAGAGTAGCCGTGAGAATAAAAAATCCATCCAACCATGCAAAGTGAGTTGGGTTGATATTGTTCAATACGACTCCATGCAAGGCAATTAAATGCAAAAATATACAAGAATATAAAATTCCAACAACCATTGGAATCACGGTTTTTCATAGGATGCTAGCACGTCACAAAAATGTTTGTGTAAAACACTCCCATTTGAAAATATTCAAACATAGAAGACCACTAATATCATGAAATTGACATGAATGCATGTAATTTAGGTGTTTATAGTTTGAAATTAAACTATTTGTATCAAAATGATAAAGAGAAGGTGTTGTGTAGTGTGAAACTGCAAGGGTGTACACTTTATGACACTATAGTAATAGCATGGCATGATAGCTAAGACCCATCATCATTATATATTTCTCCCCAAGTTACACTTAAGGGGGATGTTATTGTAAAAAAAAGGTCATTATCAAACTAGTTAGCATATCACTCTTTCTAAGTTAACCCATTCACACTTATTCAGTCTCCACTTAGGGAATTTTTATTTTTGATCTCACTTCATGTTGTTGAGACACATGTCCTCGCCTCTTAAGACACTTATCTCATGCACACTTAACACATTATCTCACACTTTTCATATGAGCTAACATGTGTTGCATATTTGGAGGGGTAGTTAAACATCTATTCCTACCTTCCTACCTCCTTTACCTTTCCTTTATATGTAAGGCACTCATTGTATATTTGACACTCTCATTTTATTTGATAGACATGCTTATTTTTGTTCATCATTCACATATTGGAGCAACCAACATCAAAGTGTAAGAAAAAAAATAGCTTCTACAAGAGAATGACAAGCACAAACAAGCATATCTATCAAATAAGTTGAGAGTGTAAACTATACAATGATCAACCTTACATATAAAGACGAGGAAGAGGAGGTCAAAAGGTAGGATTGAATATTTGACTATCCCTCTAAAATTGTAACACATGTTTCATATGACAAGTGTGAGAGCATGTGTTAAGTGTTCATGAAATAGGTGTCTAAAGAGGTGAGTAAATGTGTCTCAACCACATTAAGTGAGGTCCAATAACTAAAAATTCCCTAATTGGAGACTTAATAAGTGTGAATGGGCCAACCTAGAAAGGATGATATGCTAACTATATGTGAAATGACAATTTAGAGGTTTTAGTTTTTAAATTAGATTTAATAAGCTCTCAAATTCTTCATTAGTTGTGACCCTAATGTTTGACAAATATATTTTGGAATATGATTCATGAATTAAGATTTAAAATGACAGATCACCTTTCTACACCTTAGCTAAGCACGATTCCTTCCAAATCTTTTCTCCAATGACTTCTTAAATTTAACATATTATTTTATCGGATATGTTAACTTGGTCAAATTATCATGCGATTTTAATATGAATGATTATTTTCTTGAGTGCTTCATTGTTATTGAGTATATTAACCATTGGTCTCTCTATTGGTGGATTCTCATCATTTTCAATAATAATCATCCTAACATGCTCTTTAGAGGATTTTGTAGCCTTCTCCATCCTTATATAGTATCTTTATTATCTTTCTTGGGTTTATTTAAACCTTCTTTCTTCTTTCATGTACATTTTAGAAGCCATCTCAATTTCTTTAAAAAATTATCTCTATCTCTTCTTGTCTCTCTTCTCCATGGTGTTTTTGATTTGGGATTTCTTTATTTTTTTCATCAATAATAGCTTTATCATACCTACTTTAGTGGTCATATATTTTTAAGATACCCCCATTCTATTTATCACCCCTAGGTGTCTAACTCCTCTCATGAGTCAGGTCCTAGTGTGTGTTACAATGCATCTCATTTTCTATAATAAATACCATCAATACTCCTTTTCTTGTTATTATTCCTAGTAAAAAATTATTTCCTTATTTCAATATTTTTTCTTCTTATACACCATAAAATAGAGTCCCAACAATTGAACCAAATATTGGTTATTAAATATAATCCTAATGTTTGGATTATTTATATCAAATAAATTGACCATAGGGTGATGCAATAAGAAGAAAATCATAGTGTGGTAGATATTATAATGCATGACATACATATCTAAGTAATTTAATACATTCATAGTCACCATAAGGCATGCCTACTCATATATTCATATTATAAATTCTTCATAATTCTTTATCATAATCATAGATATACACATCGCATATTATTGAGTAGTATCTTATCCTTCTTCCCATTCCTATATTTTTTGTATCTATGATGTATATTTATCTCTTGTGGTGAGGTTGGATGTGGTTATATACCATTATATTAGTGTAGGAAAATGCATTTCTACATGTCCTTATTACTTATCATTAATTAATTGGTGTCACATCCCATAAAAATTCTACACAATGTTTTTCTAGTGATTGTTAGTCCTTTTTTATTGGTTCCTAACCTACCAACAATATAGAAAATTGATAGTTGTAAATTGAATCGAAATGCAATTAAATTTTATAAAGGATAAGTTTAAGTGGAGGAAAATTTTAATTGAACATTTACTAGGCCATAAAGGGTGTAGGAAAGGAATTTGGTTTACTTGTTCAAATTTTTTAAGATAATAAGAGATTTTTTTTAAGGTTTGATAGGTTTATGTTAGTTAGGTCTTTCTTTTTATTCCCCACTATATAGGACAATAATATGTTTCATATTCTTCCTACTACTCTTTATGATCATCATCTTATAGAATTAAAGTCTTCCCTCTTTCTTATCATTCTAAATTGTGTGTTTTTAAGGGTTTCCCATTTGAAATATTCTTCTTCTTCTAGAATACCTTGTTTAATCTTTGGTTTTTTAACTTTGGGAAGTTTTTTGGTGGTTTGATATCATAGGTGGGATAAGACCATTGTTTTTGCTATTAATATTTTAGGATCTTTACGAATTTTAAAGCCAAGGCTAGAGCTGCTAGAGTAAGAAGGTTATACAAAAATCCTTTTACAGAGGAAATTAGTCTTTAGAGAAAGACCTTTGGTGTTGTGTTTTAGAATAAAACCTTGGAGGTGAAGAATTTTTGGGGTGTGATCAATTTTACAAAGCTAGGGGCTATGCACAAATATAGGGACAAGGGTTCTAAGTTTTTATTCAATTATTTTTGGAGGTGAAGCATGCTATGGAGAAAATTTCTACAATTGATGTGGATGGTGTCATTCTGAAAGAGGATTCTAATATTAGGTTTTCCTTCTTCTATTTTTACTATGATTTATTTGTAAAGGGCGAGGATCATGTTGCTATGAATAGTTTTAGGGATATTGTTTCTAAAATTGTTCCTTTCAATCTTAGTTATAATAATGTTTATTTGGATAAGCATTGGATGATATCAATAATGCTATTTTTCATATAAAAAGTTAAGGCCCTTAGTTGTGATGTTTTCTTATTTATTTTTATAAAAAAAAACAATAATTGCAATTTTCTTTTTTAGGTTTATAAAGAAATTGATACTAGTTCTTTAGGTAGTAAAATTAATAAAGGTATCTATGAAGGGGAAAGAGTGTGCTAATCTAAAGTGCAAAGCAAACCAAAATGCAATAAAAACACAAAAACACCCAACACCTCAAATGATTAGCCCTTGATTCAAAACAAAGCAAGATGAAGATACACAAAATGATTATACCTTGTCTCGAATTGTTCCTTTGGTTGGCCCTTGATGTCGCTTTGATGTGTGCTCCTTGGATTGATAACTTGCAATGATGGTGGTAGATGGATGATAAATGGAGGTGGATGAATGCAACAATGGGTTCTAAGATGCAAAATGCAAGAGTTAAATGCTACAATAAATGGCTAATATGGCTTGAAGAGTATGAGAGCATAAGTTGGCTAAGAATTCATAAGGATCCTTAATGAATGAAAAGAGGGGTTATTTATAGAAGAAGTTGAATTCTCTGGAGAATTCAAGGGTCAAGATTGAGCCACCATGGCCAAGATGGAGGGCTATGGTGAGTTGATGACTCACAAGCCCTCACATCTTGACATGTGGCAGGTGAAGTGTCCAAAGGACAAGGTAGATGGCAAGGGTACAAATGACATAGAAGAGGCCATGTGGTCCCAAGGTACTTTCAAGTGCCTTGGGATGAGAGAATCTGCACAAAAAGTAGTCCCTTGTCCCCAAGTGGGGCTAAAAGTGACAAGTGATGACTTTCAGAAAGTCATCCCTTGTCAAAATGGAGATTGGAGATGGCCTTGGAGGAATAAAAGGGAATTTTTAATTCACTTTTTGGAAGAGACCAAAGGGTAAAACAAGATTCCTCTAAAAAAGATCTTTGTCCTTTGGGTACGATGTGGCACATGAGATGTCATAGGGAAGAGAAATGCATGGGGGGAATAAGTGTGAATTTTTAGTTCACATGGGGAAGAGGTCAACCCAAAAAAGGTAAGTACCAAGAAGGTTGACTTAAGGACATGTCAAAAAGGGTAAGTGATTAGGATTAAGATTGTGCAAACAAATGATTAGGCTAATTAATGATGATTAGAGGCAAGTGGCAAGTTATGAAGAATGTGACATTAATCTTAATTAAGGATATGCACATTTTAATGAAAGATTAATTAAATTAATCCAGCTTAGTGAAAAGGTTATGGAGGATGTGACAAGGAGAGAGAAAGAATGAATTTAAAAAATGAAAAGGATAATTGACTAAATTAAATAAATTGATTGATTTATTTAATTTAGAGGGGAAATGGTAAAGGATAAAGTATTTAATTAATTGAATTAAATACTTTAGGGAAAAGAGATATGGATTCATAAGATATATGATAAATTGGATGGATGAAGGACTCAAGCATCAAATTCCAAATGAGGTAAATAAGAGCCCATGTGTAAAGCAACTATGCGGATGTTGGTACAACCTTATGAGAATGGATGGATTATGCAAGAGGATGGATTAAAGGGATTTGATGGGGGAGATATGGGGGATAGTGGATGGGATGTTGGAAAGTGTATGGATGGAACGATAGAGTGGATGTGTGATGGGGGAAGGTGTTCAAGACCAACATTGGCACATGTGTTAGATGTGAAATGATAGGAAGGTTGATGGGTGGCAATAATGGAGGCATTGGGATAGTGAATTTTGGGACATAAGGACCCAAAAAAAATTTAGGAGATGGAGGATGTGAATTATTAGCTTTGGGCATAGCAACTTTGGATGTCGTCATGGATTTTTCATGTGAAGGTATTGCCTCTTTTTGCTTTGGGATCCACATGGTTTTGATTTTGCATTGGTGGGCCTTTGTGGCCTATGTGTTTGATTTGGCTTTTGGCTTTTGGATTTGATTTTTATTTTTTGCAACATGTCCTTTAAAGGGGACATGAGGAGCTTTATATTCATGTGGATGTTTGGATTTATGCATTGTTGCTTTGGCATCCAAAGTGATTTTAGTAGCAATGGGATGGATGATGTGGAGAACATCTGGATGGAAGGATAGAGGTAGGCTTTTGACGAGGATGTGTGGATGGAAGATGCCAGATAGCATGCATGGAGGGGTGCCTTTGTTGATCTTGATTAGGAGTTATGAAGTTAGAACTTTTGTTATGCCTGTTAGGGATAGGATAGGATGGAGGGGTTGATTTTGGGATATGAGGACCCAAAATAGACTATGTATAGGGAGGATGTATGAAGGTTGGTGGAGGGACATAAGGACCCAAAATGGATTTAGAGGATGAAGGAGGAAGATGGATGGTTGTTGTGAGGGAATATGATGGGGGAGGGGGGATGGCGACAAATGTTTTGGTAGAATGATGGGAAGTACCTCTTGTGCCTTTAGAAGAGGATCGTTTAGGATGTATGAAGGTTGTACCAACATATTTGGAGTGCGAGTCTTGGGAGATATATCCAAGATCGTGTGTGATTGGATGTTCTTTGACTTGAATGGGCTCTAAACTACCTTGCTCATGAAGGCCTAAACCTTTTCATTGATAGTTCATGTTTGTGAGCATTTGGTCTAAGGTAGGATATTTATTCTATTGGAGGCATGATGCGAGTCCATCAGGAGGTGGAGGAGGAAAGGTGGTGCCTATAATTTATTTTTCTTCCACAAGAAGACCACCATGGATGCATGTAATGTTACCGAGGTGATAAAAATGAGGTGTTGGGATGGCAGGCATCGATGGAGGATCATGCGATGGAGATGAGGGGAGAGCAACATCTCGATTGGGAAGAGGAGGTGATATGGGATTGGGAGAGGAATTAGGGAGTATGATAGGATCTGGATTTATGGTAGTGGATGATAAGGGCTCATGAGATGGAGTGATTGGACCTTGAATGCAAAGGGGATCATGGGATGGAGTGGATGAGCTAGTGTGATCTTGAGATGGGGTGGATGGGAGGATAGGATCATGACTTGGTTGAGGATATGGATCATGAGATGAAATAGATGAAAGACTATGTTCTTGAGATGGAGTATATGGGATGGAAGAATCTTGATTTGGAGGAGGGGATATGCTTGTATGCTTTGGATCAAGCTCTTGGCATGACTCATCTTGTGTGGGAGGCATGACGAGAGAGGAGTGTTGGAGGGACTCCTCAATTGGGGGAGATAGGAGGATGGATGATTCATGAAGGTCATGGGATTGAAGTTTGTGGATATTAGGACTAGGAGGAGGGGATTGGATGCCTTTAATGGATTGGGTGGATCTAGTGGTAGAAGATGGGGATTCAATGTATTTGATGGGTTTGATGGGCTCAATCGTTTGGACGGTGTCAAGAATGGTAATGGGAGGGATAGGTGTAGGATGGAGGACGGCCTCATCACTAGTGATGGTACATGATAGAGTGGGAGGGCATGGTGTCTCTTCTGTCATGAGTCCTTGGGCGACATTTGGAAGGGATGTAGGATTAGGTAGGGTGATGGGAATGGATGGAGGATCAGGGATGGATGGAGGACTAGGATTAGGGATGGGTGGATTAGGATTAGATGCGGGGATGGGATTGGATGGAGGACTAGGAGGAGATGGAGGATTAGGGTTAGGGATTCGAGGATTAGATGAGTGAATGGGTGGATTAGATGGAGGATTATGATTAGATGAGGGGATGGGATTGGATGGAGGACTAGGAGGAGATGGAGGATTATGATTAGATGAGTGGATGGGATTGGATGGAGGACTAGGAGGAGATGGAGGATTACGATTAGATGAGTGGATGGGATTGGATGGAGGACTAGGAGGAGATGGAGGATCAGGGTTAGGGATTGGAGGATTAGATGAGTGGATGGGTGAATTAGGAATGGGACTAGATGGAGGACTAGGAGTGGATGGGGATGAGGTGGGTTATGATTAGATGGAGGATTAAGATATAATGCGGTGAAAGGGGGAGTGATGTAGGAGGATGCGGATGCTAGATTAGGTTGGGAAGATTGGGATGGTGAGTAATAGTAGGAAGATGACGATGGATTAGGACAAGAGGAAATTGGTGGCGGATTCGCGTAGGAGGACATGGATGGAGGATTAGGATGGAAAGATGTGGAATTAATGTAAGGATATTGGGATGGGGGATTGTGATAGGAAGGTGTGGATGTTGGATTAGAACAAGAAGATTGAGGTGGTGACCTACCATAGGAAGACATGTATGGTGGGTTGGCATAGAAGGATATGGATGATGGATTAGGAAAAGAGGAGTATTGGGATGGTAAAGTATGATAGGAATGTGTGAGTGTTAGATTAGGATGGGAAGATTGGGATGTGGGATTAAGGTAGAGGTATTGGGATTGTTGATGATGATAAGGAGAGGAGGATATGGATGTTGGGTAGGATAGAGGTTGAGAGGGAGAACATGATGAATATGTCGATGGTAAGGATGTTGGATATCCCTTATCAAGGGTAGCATAAGGACCGTTATTAGATGCGGATGAAGGCATGGTAGGATAGTTTGAATAAGTGATTGGATTGTGGGAGGCGATTGGAGAGAGCTTGCTAGCAATGATAGCGTCAAGGGGATCTATATAACACTCTTCGTGATCAACAAGACTTTCGTTATCGTCATCAACGTAGTTAGGATTCCCCTTGACTACTATTATTGGTCGGGCGAGAGGGGGATAAGGATTCATGATACTGAAGGATAAATAGGACGGATCAAAGATTTTGGATGGAAATGAACTAAAACTCAAATCAGGATTTAGGTTAAGCTCAGAGCAGGATCATGTTAAAGCTTAGATTCGGGTTAGATGAAAGCTCAGATTATGATTAGATTAAAGCTCCGATTAGGATGATGGGATTAAAGCTTAGATTAGAATTGGATTAAGACTCAAATTGGGATTGGATCGAAGAATATGATAGGATTGATTCGAAACCAAGTTCAGGGGTTTTAACTAGAGGACGTAAGGTGTTGACAAACAATTTTTCCCCAGATTTGGTAGTTTTCAAAAATTGTCAAATTTTGTCATTTTAGGAAACTTCATAGGCATACCTTTGAGAGTCCAATTTTTTTTCCAAAAATACCCAATACTAAGATAGGATGAATTGCCAACTAACATCCCAAATCTGAGACATGCATTCCGAGTTATTAATGAAAATGATTTTTCAAAAATTAGAAAAACACACTAAATTACGATTTTGAGGGTCAAGATGAAACTTTGAGGCCTAAAAAAGGTGCTCAAACGGGGTCCAATCCACTCATGGTTGATTGGGATTCCACATGTCACCTTATCACACAACCACCTATAAAATTTCAACCAAAACCCACATCCGAGTCAAAAGTTATGGCCTCCGAAAGTTTTTGCATAAAAATCAAAACCCTCAAAACGAAGTCTAGATGATTTGGATGGATGATTTGATGATAGATATGAACTCTAATGATGTTCTAGGATACCTCCAGATGATTGAAACAATGAGATCCTTAGATGACGAGATCATTCATTTGCGGTGAACGACTCAGAGGACAAGAAGGTTTTCAGTTACCTGTTTGAGGGCAGAGCTGCCTGTCCAGGTCAGGGCCCCCTATCTAGGGAGGGCAGGGCCACCTGTCTAGGTCATAGCCGGCCCTTTAGGTCAAGGCCACCCAAACAGAGGTTAGGGCCACCCAAATAGAAGTCAGGGATGTCCAAACAGTGGTCAGGGCCGCCCAAACAGAAAAGACAACCAAATTTAGACTTGAACGGGCTAAACAGTTGTTGAAACAGGGGGACGGGGCCACCCCTTTAGGTCAAGGCCACCCAAACAGAGGTCAGGGCCACCCCTAAAGGGCAAGGCCGCCTTTGTAATCTGGTTTGAACCTAACTTAGGAAAAAACAGTGATGACAAAGGATGGAAACATCAAGTAAAAAGGCCAAAAAATGATTGACAAGTATTGGTTTCTCACAAGAAGAAACTTCAAGCAACATGCCTAATTTTAGTGTTAAGGTATGGCCAACATGGTCCTCTATCTAGGCTTAACAAGTTCGCTAGTGGTGTCCTCGATATATGCACAGTACGTGGGGCACAACCGTGAACACCAATCCATTACAAGCGTGAGTCGGGAGTAGCCAATGAGAGATTGGGAGCTCAGACTGACTCTTCATGTCTATCTAGGTATCACCCTAGCTTCAACGCTCTACCTATTACGACGCGGTTGGATTGAGGTACAATTTTCACCTCCCCCCTTTATAGACCTTGTCGGTAACATATGGTTGGAATCATCCCTTGGGGTGATGAAATCCCCAAGCAGGTCCTGCTAATAAAATGAAAAATGAGGTAAAAAGAACTAAGTGGACTATGATTTCTCTTCACCCAGGATCGCCAAATGGCGCAAGGGGATTGGATACGTCAATAGTCCACTCCAAACACAACAAAAAGATTCATTAACCCTTTAATTAGTCCTATGTTCCTATTTTAAGAAAAATGAAAAGATAAGACTAATTGAACACAATTTTTCCACTTACAAAACACTTGTCAGTAGTTTCATTTTCTCTCTTTGACAAGCGGACTTTGTGAACCTTCAAGAAATAGTCGTCATAAAATGATGAGAAACAACAACATAAAATTATACTGCTAGGTCAGGGCTGCCCAAACAGGGATCCTGCAGAAAACAGAGTCAGAAAATTATAAAAAACAACAACAAAAAATTTGTTGCTGAGTTTGAGCCGCCCAAACAATGATCCTACAAGAAAAACAATCAAAAAATGATGAAAAACAATAGCAAAAAAATTTGCTACTAGGGTAGGGCCGCCCCTCTAGGTCAGGGCCACCCAAATAGTGATCCTGCAAGAAAAACAGTCAGAAAATGATGAAAAACAACAATAAAAAAGTCTGCTATTAGGGCAGGGCCACCCCTCTAGGTTAGGGCCACCCAAATAGTGATCCTACACACAAAAACAATCAGAAAATGATGAAAATAGTAGCAAAAAAGTTTGTTGCTAGGGCAGGGCCGCCCCTCCAAGTCAAGGCCACCCAAACATGAAATCTGCAATAAAAAGTCAGAAAAAATTGAAAAACAACAACAAAACAATCTATTGTCAGGTCAGGGCCGCCCAAACATGAAATCTGCAACAAAAATAGTTAGAAAAAATTGAAAAAACAACAGCAAAACAGTTTGTTGTCAGGCCAGGGCCACCCCTCCAGGTCAAGGCTGCCCAAACATGAAATTTGCAAAAAACAGAAGTTAGAAAAGATGAAAAACAGTAGCAAAAAAGTCTACTTCCAAGTCAGGGCCACCCAAATAGTGGGCAAGGCCTCCCCTCTGTGTTAGAATCTACAAAACCTTAAAAACAACAACTGTTAATACAAAAAGATCCATGACATGAGTCCCACTAGGCGTGCCAGAAATGTGAAGGGAAAAAAGTGTGCTAATCTAAAGTGCAAAGCAAACTAGAATATAAGAAAAACACAAAAACACCTAACACCTCAAACAATTAGCTTAGTTGGATTCAAAACAAAGCAAGATGAAGATAAACAAACTAATATACCTTGTCTTGAATCGATCCTTTGGTTGGCCCTTGATGTCACTTTGATGTGTGCTCCTTGGATTGATAACTTGCAATGATGGTGGTAAATGGATGATAAATGGAGGTGGATAAATGCAACAATGGATTCTAAGATGCAAAATGCAAGAGTTAAATGCTGCAATAAATGACTAATATGGCTTGAAGAGCATGAGAGCATACGTTGGCTAAGAATGCATAAGGATCCTTAATGAATGAAAAAAGGGGTTATTTATAGAAGAAATTGAATTCTCTAGAGAACTCAACGGTCAAGATTGAGCCACCATGGCCAAGATGGAGGGCTATGGTGAGTTGAGGACTCACAAGCCCTCACATCTTGACATGTGGTGGGTGAAGTGTCCAAAGGACAAGGTAGATGGAAAGGGTACAAATGACATGGAAGAGGCCATGTGGTCCCAAGTACCTTGGGATGAGAGAGAATATCCACAAAAAGTAATCCCTTGTCCCCAAGTGGGGCTGAAAGTGACAAGTGATGACTTTTAGCAGAGACCAAAGTGTAAAACAAGATTCCTCTAAAAGAGGTCTTTGTCCTTTGGGTACGATGTGACACATGAGATGTCATAGGGAAGAGAAATGCATGGGGGGAATAAGTGTGAATTTTTAGTTCACATGGGGAAGAGGTCAACCCAAAAAAGGTAAGTACCAAGAAGGTTGACTTAAGGACATGTCAAAAAGGGTAAGTGATTAGGATTAGGATTGTGCAAACAGGCGATTAGGCTAATTAATGATGATTAGAGGCAAGTAGCAAGTTATGAAGGATGTGACATTAATCTTGATTAAGAATATGCACATCTTAATGAAGGATTAATTAAATTAATCCAACTTAGTGAAAAGGTTATGGAGAATGTGACAAGGAGAGATAAGAATTAATTTAAAAAATAAAAAAAATAATTGACTAAATTAAATAAATTGATTTATTTATTTAATTTAGAGGGGAAATGGTAAAGGATAAAGTATTTAATTAATTGAATTAAATACTTTAGGGAAAATAGATAATATTAATTAAATGTGTCATTTAATTAATATAGATGGATTAGACGAATAAATGATGGGATTATGACCATATGAAAGTGGTCAAATTTAGGTGTCTACCATATCATCAAAATTTTACTCAATAGAGGTTATATTAGTTAGATTAAGGATTAAAGGTCAATTAATTTGTTGAATGTGTCCTATAATTTTTTTGCTAGTTTTAGAGTTATATATTCTAAATTTTTTTCCTACTATTATCTCTCTCTAAGTTTGATGTTTTAAAAGGTGGATAGATTCTTGACAATATAATTAGTAGATAGGAAGAGATGCACTAGGTAAATGTTTCCAAGAAAAATGTTTTGTATGATAACGTTGGATGTTGAGAAAGCTTATGATAGGATGTATTGATCTTTTATTATTCTTATACTTAGGGATCTGTGATTTGGTGAATTCTCTTGTAGGATGGTGAGTTATCTCTTTAGGGACTATTTTTATTAGATGTGTATTAATGGAAACACTTATAATTCCTTTGTGTTGTTGTGAATATAATTATTCCATAACTAGTTTCACTATTAAGTTTACTTCACACCTTATCACTTAAGATGACTTAGGGAACTTTTAGGATATTTTCATTTTATATATCTTATCATAAGATTAAGACACTTGCCATCTTATGATGTCTTATGTCTCACCTTGGTATATATAACCAAGTGTCTCTCATACATTGTACATACAATCAATTTTCATTCTTTTATTTGGAATATAATTTATTCTTGTCACATTAATCTTTTGAGTACTTTTGTGCTTTCCATTAGGCCTCTAAATCTTGGGTAGCTAACTCCACAACAAAATATTACATGGTATTAGAGATTTGAGAGCACCTTTGGTTAGTATTTTATGAGATATTGAGTGTAGATACTATATTTTATAGAATCATAGAGTACTCGCTTCTCTTGGATCCTTGGATGATCTATATAATAAAAAGGTGTGATCTAGAAATACTATATTTTGGGAGGTTTATATTGTGGCTTTATATTTTAGGTGCATTTGGAAGCTTGGTGGAACAAATATGATCTCACCATTTAATTTTAAGTGCTTGAGAAAGTCATATATTCCTTTGTTTCATTCTGATTGGACATTAGAGGCAAGATCTACAAGGGTTTGAAGGAGGTGGTTGCCATATCTAAAAGGTAGATATAATCTTGGAAGACTTTGGGTCAAATCTAACCCTACCATCACATCAAAAAGGATAAAAAACCTACGAATTGATTTACAACTCATCAAAGCTAGGCACTTTTTCCCTAAACCCTCAAACGTTTTTTTAATCCTCCAAACTTACAAATCATATAATCAGGCATACACTTGTACAATCATTGCATATGTAGATGTTATTTGGCATGTATAGGCATCAATTAATCCTCAAATCTATTAGGTCATACCTATAGTAGCAGGTATTGCAAGGTACCTATAGATTCTATAACTCATGTGATAATTCCACATGGCATAATCCCCAAGCCCCATTACCTCCTCACCACTCTATAGTGGTTCTCAAATTGATAACTAACAAGATGATATCCAAATAGTTGAAAAATAACACCCAGTAGCTACTAAATAACTAATTCACACTAAAAAATAGCCTAGGACTATTGTGAAACCACCCTCATTGTAGATAGGTGTTGTTGATGGGTGTGTTTGCACTTTATCAACTCTTGAAAGGTAATTTTAGCAACTAAGTTGGAGAAATCACCCCAAGGTCTCTCGGGTGTCAGGTCATGATTTGCAAAAACAACTCAGTTGATTGATGAAATTTGCTGGTAATCACAAAGGGAATTTATGGTTCACTAAGTTTGGAAAGAATTGGATCTTCAAATGGAGTTTAATATAATCCTAGAAATGGGTTGCAATTAGTGCTAGTTCCAAACAATAGTCTAAAACTCCATGTTTAACATCATATTTGGCTTTACAATGATGTTGGAACCTTGCTTCAACTTCTATTTCAAAGAAAAGTCAAAAAGGAAAAGGGATAGAAGAGTTACTAGACCTGCAACTAATGATGAACAATGACAATGAAGGACGCTATAGAAGACAACCTTCCCAAAACTGAGTTCCACTTAACCAAAACATCTAGCAGTCTCATGAAACTAGTGCTATCTTCTAAGGTCTGTATATTTTCATCTATCCACTCACCATGAAGCATGAACATTAGATGAATTTCAAGTGCAATAATAAGTTAATGTTTAGAATAGCTTTACATTGATGTTCATCATCAACAAACAACAAAAATCATGAACAAGAAAGGCATCAACACCATAACATTCTTTAGTATCAATGTGCAACATGAGCTATACTACTAAAATCAACTTTGAAATACTTAGAATAACAAACTAAATTCTAACTAAATCTATCAGTTTTGAGAAGATGAATCATGCAACATGTGAGAAACAAAAGAATCCACCAAAACAATGAAATTCTATTGAAATTTCTGCAGCATGTCTTTACACAACAACTCAACTCTCTCTTTGAAAATGAGAGGAGACCCCTATTTATAGTTTTCAAAAGTGAAATGAATGGCGAGGATTTAATTTCATTGTGTGGCCAAGATTCATTTTACATTAGGGTTTCACCTACCCCCATAATATATCATTATAAAATACATCTTTTTTCTTATCTCTATTTTGTCATCTAGTGGTTGTAGCTATAGTAGTTTTGTCTTCTAGTGATTGCCTTCTTTTTCCAGCTATACTATCAAAAACTCATCATCTATCACTGCTTTCCCTGCATATTTATGAAGGGTGGCATATTCCATAAATTTTCCAATCAAAGCCTAGAGCTTATCCCATTCCATGATGTTAGATTGAAGGATCTGAAAGGACAACTTCTTAAATCTTCCAGTGATCTTCTCCCAATTCTTATTGCATCTAGGTGTGGCCTTGACTACCTACTCAGATGGTGTGAATGTTCTTGTAGAAAAGTCCATGAAATCTGATGTAAGCACATCTATTTCCCCCGCTCTATCTTCTTGTGGAAGTATGGTTTGATTTTCTCTAGGTCCAACTCTAGGGTGGGCATGTCATAATGTGTCATCATCTCAAGATAGTCTTCACTATCTGTTCTATGATCTACAACCTATTCTAGGTCTAGTTCAACCTCATGCAACACCCTTTCAAGGACATGCTTCCAGTGATCTAGGCCCATTTTCCAAGTTTCCACCAGCTAGTGATCATCTTTGACGAGCTTTAGCTCCTTTTCCCACATCTTCTTTGGCATCTTGAGGATAGCTATGAGCTTAGGATAGATAATCCTATAGAGCTCGGTGAACTTGTGACATGTCTTCTCTGTAGCCTCCATCTACTTTTGTAGATCTCAAAATTTATTGAACATTCAAGCAGCATGACAGATGCCCATGTCGCCATTGTACATTACCCATTAGAACCAATCCATTGTGGCCTTGGTCCAATTATTCATTTTATCCATTCAGGTGAGCTCTTCTTGGGAGAGAAGAGGGGGTGTGGATGATGTAGATGGAGCTTCTTCTTCCAAGGACATCCATTGTTGGATATAGGCGGTGAGATCCACGACCTGTGCCTTTAGCTCTTCTTTGGAAGACTGGTCCTTGTTCATTTTTTGTATGATTGTCGCCACTGACCCTTGGAGCTCATCAATATTTTTCTCTCTAGTGGTCGGGCCTATGTTGATAGTGGAGATGTTGTAACTAACACCAACCTCTTTTTCCATTATTGGGGTGGCAATCTACACTGTTCTTGATCCGGAGGCATCAACTATGATATGGGAGTAGACTCTTGGCTTCTTCTCCTTCTTTGTGCTCTAGCTAATATTTCCTCAAGTTTGGCCTTTGGATCAACAACCATAGGGGCCTTATTTTTTAGGTTCTTCTCAATCCAATTGGGCACCTAGGTTTCTCCTTTAGGTGCTTCATGATCACCTCCCTTCTCTTGCTGAGGTTGTTTCTCCTCATGGCCCAAGGCCTCTTGATCTATTTTCTCTTCCTCATCTAAATCCTCAATTTGTATAGGCTTTTCTTTATCTAGCTCAATGGAGGCTATGTTTTCTTTAGTAACATAATACTCCTAAGGTATTCTTTCTTTTTCTTGCTCGAGCTTGTGGTGTTCAGGCTCAGGGCTCTTCTTTGGTGCATCCTCTAATTCTTCTTCTTTTTTTGCTTCTTTCTCTCCTTCCTCCTTTTCAAAAGGCACTTCTTCTTCTTGGATGGGGCCCTTATCCTGGCCAATCAGTGGAGGCTCTTCGAGTATCTCCACATTTATTTCAATATCTACCTTTTCTTTGAAGGGGTGCTCCTGAATTCAACCTCTTCACTTATATCTTGAAGCTATTGCAACAACTCCTCTTCTAGTTCCTAATCTAAAGTTTCCACTATGTATTTTGCACTGAAGGCCTCAACGTCGTCCTTCAAAGATTGTGACCCTTCTTCATCGGTCACCACTTTGTACAAGTTTATAGTTAACCTGCCCTTTGGGTGTTCAAAGTAAGGGTCTTCGAGTTCTTCAATTATTCCTTTGCAAGCTTCCCTTTGGAGTTTCTCCATTTCTTCATATATCTTCATGGTTGCTTCCATCTTTGGTGGCTTTGTAGGTGGTAGAGGAATAGGCAAACCAGTGAAAATTTGGGTCATCAAGGCCTGAATCATAGGATTCATAATTACCCTCGAGATCTCAGAAGGTACAACCTACATATACTTTGCAAAAGCCTTCAAAAAAGTGAGAAGAGGCATAGTAGCAATGACTACAGGCATAAAGGTAGAGAGAATGGGAAGTGGAGGAGGTAGTGAGGAGGACAACGGTTTGGAAGTTGTGGCCGAGGAAGAGTCCAACACCATCACCATAGCCATTGGTGGGGTGGAAGAGAGGTGTACCGATATGTCCACGGCGGGCGGAGATGAAACAAACAATGCCTGAGATGTAGGAGATGGAGGAGTGGCAACGGTAGCAGTAGTGGCGGGAGTGGAGGTGACCAATGGTGATCATGGCCACTGAATTTCTTCTTATCCCCCATGTTGGGGATCCTCCTCAATTGTGAGCATCTCAGTTGTGAATCCACTCATTTTCTTTTCTTTCTTGGATGATTCTCCCTCAGTGGCCTTTCATGTGTATACCTTATGTTTGGGATGGCATTCGAGCACATCCTTTCTTTTCCTCGATCTTGTTGTTGGAGGGGACTTGGGTGTTTCCTCGGTGGAGGTAGAAACTACTCCACTATCAGTTTCACTCTCGATCTCATCCTCAAGCTTTCCATATGTTAGTGTTGAACCCTATACTTTAAGCTGTGCAACTTGGGTATCAACCCATCGACCGATTCTATCTACAACTAGCTATGTTATTGTGTCGATGTCATTGACCTCTTCTTCATTCCAATCTATTAATGGCAATGGAAAATTGGCCATGGAATCGAACCTTTCATCAATAATTGTATCATCCTCTTCAACAACTTGGTCAGGCACAAGGAACAAGTTTATTGACTTCACAAATTGGGTTGTCATTCGCATGTAGCGTCTCATTCGTACCTCCTTATCATCCTGATAGTTAGATAGGAAGTCTTCAGGATGCGGCCGATGGGCATATTTCTTTCCAATCTATTTCCTTAGTTTCCCATACGGGTTGATCCTTGCTTGGGCAGTGTGGAGGTCTAGATTGTACTCCACTATCTCCTTCTTTGAATACTCTACGCATTGGGTGGTGGGATAGGAATACATCCTTTGTCCGAAGGTTAGGGGATATGGGATCCCTGCTCTATATTTATTGCTCAATAAGGTGCGAGCAATTTTTAATTGTTGAGAGACCTCCAATAGGATTATTTGGTTATTAGGGCACCATGGCAACTTATAAGGCCTCTCAGAGAACCCTTCTGGTCTAATATATGTAAAATTTGGGAACTGTATGAACATATACCCAAACCTCTGAATGAAGGCTCTGGCATTGTGCGAGACTCTTCTCTCGAAGTCTCCCTTGAGAAGTCTGATAATATGCCCAATGAAGGCATCATTTACCCTCTGATAGTATTTCTTGAAATTATTATATTGTAGTTGGGGGTATCTGTCATATACTTTTAGTTCTCTCCTTGGATCCGGATTATGCACAATAGAGAGGCCCTTGTATGGGAGTGGCTCCGCTAGAAAATATACCAAGTAGGAGGTCATATAAAACTGAGATTTTTTATTTACTACCATCAGTTGGCTATGAATTTTATCGATGATGATCTTTTCCTAGTGGAACTTTGTCTTACCACGGATGATCTCTTCGATGAAGTAGAACATCCACTTCTGAAAGAAGGTGGCAATAGGGAGGCCCATTACCCTGCTGAGTAGAGTAACCAAGTCATGGTATTCCCCATGGAAGTCACTTCTGAATAGCTCCTATGGCACTTTAGCAGCACTGCCCCTCTTATCCTTCAACCAATGTTGGTTGATTAACTTTTTACATCCCGGGGAGTCTACCTTCCACATATTTTTAGTGTATCCCTTCTCTGTTTCCTCCATATTGTCAAATGTAGGGATATGAAAGGTCTGCCCTATAGAACTAGCAGACAAATCTACTAACACTTTGCCATTGTGATCAATGATCTTCCTGTTGCTATGATAGCATTCCCTGCACAACATCACTAGTTCTAGAGCAATGAGGATAGGAGGGAAGTCGGTCACCTTGGCAAGGCCACTCTTTCTAATTTTTAGTGTGTTCTTAGTTCTTGGGTTGACCATCACTCTTTTTCTGAACTCATCAATATCTACATGCCTAAGGTTTTTGTTTAACATAGTGCACCAATCAGAAGTGAGTTTGGAGGTGCACTCGACACCATGGAATTGATACCTCATCTGATCTTTCTCCTCTTTCCCCTCGATGCTTTGGTAGGCTTCTTTCCTTCCTCTTTCTCTATAGACTTCCACGATGATCCCACAATAGATTCCATAAATCTTGCATAAAATGACACAGTAAGCACATTCATAAAATTAGGGAAGCATTAGCTAAATCCTGCAAAATGAGGGTTAGATCCAATCAATTCATCTTTGAAAGGTCATAAAATTGATTAACATTTATCATCATTCATCATTTGAGGCTAGTTTGGGTCAATTACATGAATGCGGGCCCAGGGAGGTGGGTTTCCCTGGGCTGGCAACCGTTAAGAGTGATCAAGAGCAAGACAACGCCAGGGGAATGGCGGCCCGCAGACAGCCACCCGCACCCAAAATTCAACATTGGAGATTTGGCGGTCAGGATCTTTACAGAGGCATTTGGCACGTGGGGAAATCATCCTTGAAGTCTTTAAGGTCATTTGATTGATCAGTTTACTCAAGCAAGTTCGAGGAGTGCAAAGGATGGAGGTCCCATGGACGTTTGCAACTTTGTAGTTGAGAAACAATGGTCAAGGGGTGGAAACCCACATGTGATGTTCCTCCATGCGGAACCTGCATGTGAGTTGGACAGTGTGGACTCAAGTGTTGAAGTGCCATCAACTTGGAGGATGTGGGGCCAGACCGACGGGAAGCCGTTCTTGAATGACGAAGATGGGATGACTGTTTGCGCACGACGAATCACAAGGAATTATCTGCAAATCACTTTTACTTAGTCATTTTGAGTTAAAACCTCGAATGGAAATAGTGAGGGTAGAGTTCGCAAAGTGGAACAACGGGTTTCAACGGCTGTTTGGAGTGGCGATGAGGGCAGGGCAGTCCGCAAACAACCCCCCCATAAGGCTCAACCTGCACAAGGTTTAGACTTAGCATTTTTAGTTGGTGAAATTGAATGACGAGGAAGACCATAGAGTCCATGGTATGGGCAGGAGAAATGATGTCATCGCTAGATGATGGTCATTCAAAATGGTGGTGAAGAGCGGATAGCGTCTTGTAGACATGATCCGCAAAAGGGGACCTAGGTTTTGGTGTCTGACAGAATTGGACCTGGTGAAACCCGCAATGCGGGAAGTTGATCAAGAATGGTCATTTAGAAATGGTTGTGAGTCGAGGGCCACCCGCACACAGTAGCCCATAGAAGTGGACTTGCCAAGGTTCTCAAATCTTGAGTTTTCCGTTTAAGTGTTTCGTCATTTGGGTTTTCAAGGGTGGCGATGGGATGGAATCCACTAGCATGCGCAAGTCTGCAAAGGTGGACCCATAGGGTCTTGAGGCTCAAGCTTTTGTGTTTGAATTTTTACTACTTCGGGCAACGACAACGAAGAGTTTGCGGGCCGCAAACGATTGAATGCTTTATGAAGAACAATGACGGTGGGGCTAGGTTCTGCAAGGCCTAAAATAATGCCTTTTTAATGAATTTGAACAAATTTGTAAATGGGTTTGTGCGGAAATCGATGTTTAGCCAGTCGCCAAAAGGAGTTTGAGATTTCCCTTTAAGATTTTTGGTTATTTTAGAAAAGCACCCAACTCAAAAGATGTGTTTCAAGATGGCGTCGATGAACATACCTAGAAACTACGAAGAACACCAATGCAGATCACGTTTCAAGCTCCTCAAAGGCTCATGCGGGCATAGGGGTTATGATCGTCGTTTTCTTTGATAAATTTCCAATTGGCAAGAGGTGAAAATGACAGGTTAGGTGGACCTATTTATAGGAAATAGTGCATTTATGAACCTCATTCAATGCTCACATGATGGCAAGCGGGGTAGCTGGGCACAAAGTTCAAAATGTCGACGATAAGAAAGGTGGAGCTCACAAGGTGGAAGGACCCCCAGACATTATCATTTGACAGGCGGTTGAAATATGGCAGTGAAGAAGCTTGCAGGACCTACCATGCGGGCGAACATCCTAGGTCATCCGTCAGTGAAACGATGAATGGAAGGCAGCGCTGCGCAAGGGGAAGCCCGCAGTTGGGGACCCGCAAAGGCTGAAGGACGCCAGAGCAAAATACCAAGGGGAGTACGCATGGAAAGCTCCACAGGAACCAAGGACTTAGAAATTTTTGGGTTGTGAATTTTGGTCAACTTAGGGTGATGAATTTAGGGTCCTTGACCATTTTAAGCTCAAAATTTAGGGGCACACAAAACAAGGTGAAAGAAAAAAGCAACTCGATGAAGGCAAGAAGAGAGGGTCCCTGTTCTGAATGGGGCGTGTGTGCTATAAGAACAATAGGTGTTTTTTCATAACAATAAGGTGGTTTTCATCAAAATAGGGTGGTTTCAACAAAACAAATGATAGTTTTGAGTTTAGAAGGAATACTCTATTAACTCTAGAGCATATTCCATCAAGTTATAGTGCTAACATTAGCTCACATATTCATTGTGGTAGTAAGTGATTTTGAGTTTTTGGCTCCTCTCTTCAATAACAAGTTTGAATTTTAGGCCAACTTCAGAGGCTCATAATTTGGGCTTAGAATCTCCTTTCTTTGATAAATTTATCTTGATTTTGGCTAGTTTTTGTGCTCTATGTGCTAGAGTAGATGGTTTCTAATTTTTATGCATATATTTCCTAAAAATTATTTATCATTTTGGGAACTTCTAGGTCTTCATATTATATGCTCCTTTTTAGGTGTAATTTTTTAAAAAGTGAATATTTTTTTCTTCTTTAGAGTGGCATTATTAATTTGTATTTATTGTGATTTTTTTTATACTTTCAACATATAGCCTTGTTTTGGAAATTGTAAAACATTTAGATCAAATGCCACTTTCCATTATTTAGCAAGTGGAAGTTGTAACCACACTAAGTATAAAGTTCAAAATGATATTTTCTTGTGGGTTCTTTGATGGAGTAATTTGGAAGTGGAGTTGTGTTGTATGGTTGTGTTCATATCCTCTTCGAGTTCTCTCTTGTGCTCTTATAATCTTGACCATGGACTATCCTAAGTTCCCTTATTTAACTCCACATAATTATGCATCTTGGAAACCACATTCATGAAATTATTTAATGAGTGAAGGATTAACTCACCACATTGATAAATCTATCCTAGAACCAATAATCCTAAAGAAAATATGGATCGGCTCATTAGAATTACTATGGTACTTGGATTTTTATGTACATATGTATATATTGACCTTTTTCATATTTATGTGTAAAACACCTAAGGAGAATTGGGATAAATTTTCTATAATGTATGGAAAAATTGATAAGGTTAGAGGATATAAAAAATATAGTGATCTCAATAATCTTGGTCCATTTTTTTTTAACAATATCCAAGACTATGTAACTAAAGCTAATAAATTAAGAGAAAAAATCACAAAATGTGGTATTGAGAAGAAGGATTCATAGTTGGTCTTCAATTAATTAAGAAATCTTCCTTTAGAATATGCATAATTTATTTCTAGTTTATGGATTCATCGATTGACTATGGGAAGGGCCTATACTATGTCATCATTTGATTCATTCACTGAGATGTTGATTCTTGAATAGAGAAAGTTAATATCCATGGGTATTCTTAAGTAATCCATGTCAAAAGCTTTGGAGGAAGGTCATCCAGATAATTAGAAATGGTCCAATATGAAACAAAATCATCATATTTTGAGCCATAGAAAGATAAATCATAGTTATCTTCTCCTTTATGAGGAGACTCTTCATCCTTTTCTAAGAAAGGGAATTCATAGAAGGAGAGACCAAATATTTTATACTATAAGAAAGCAGGTCATAAAGAGAATCATTGTCATGATAAGAAAATTGATGAGTTGAAAAAATCATTTAAGAAAAATCACATTAATTTTCCATCCTATACACAAGAAGCATCCTCTTCCACTTCTTCCAAATAAAGGAAAGGGAAAGGATAGGCACTTGTTTCAATATAAAAATATTTACAATAGTATATGCTTGAATCAGGTATGACACATCATATGAGTTCTAATCATGAATATTTTTATTTGTCAAAGCCTTGTACAATGCCACACAATCTTACAAGTGATGATACTCAAGTGGATGTTGTAGGAAAATGTTTGGTTGACGTAAATGATGGATCACTTGAGAATATTCTTTGTGTTCCTAAATTTTCTATCAAACTTCTTTTATTCTACCAAATCACTCATCTTGTGAATGGTAAGAAAGTTGAGTTTTCTCCTAATTTATTTCTGATCAAAGATCTTGAGGATGATTCCTTCGTTGTAGTGAGAAATACTAACCATGATTCTTGATTATATTCATTATCCCACTTAGTACCATGATCTCCTTTTACAAATTTACTCACTCATTCAAACTCATTGAGTAATATATGACACAAGTGATTTGGAAATTATAACTACCACTATATTTAGTAGCTCAACTAACAGGATATGGTCATAAGAATCCCTCATATAAGTTTTTCAAATGGTGTGTGTTCAAGCTATGCTATGTGAAAGAATTCAAAGGAAAAGTTTAACAAAGGGAAGTCATGGTGGGATTCATAAATCCTTCACTTGGTTCACAACGATCTAGAAGGTTCCTTTCCAAACCTGTCTTTTAGTAATTCACCTTTATTGATGACTATTTCATATACACTTTGGTTTACTTTCTTCACCATAACAAAGTCTTTGATAGGTTTCAATATTTTAAGGCTCCTATTGAGAACTAATTTGGAAAGTATGTTAGGAGTATTCACAATAACAATGGTCGAGAATATGTGAACCTTAAGAAATTCTAAACTATTGAAGGGATTGATATTCAAAATTTAGTTGCATACACACCATATTAAATTTATTTTATCAAAAGGAAGAACATGACCTTAAAGGAGATGGATAGTTGCATGATTCATGCCCATTCTCTTTCTCTAAAATATTTGGCTAAAGATATTAATTGTACTACCCAAATTTGAAAATAAGTTCCCCACAAGGCAATGAAAGGTATGACTCCTTTTGAAGCTTGGTGTGGTAGGAAACCAATTGTGCAACATTGTTTATTTTTTGGCTCCCCTACTTGGGCACACATTCCTTCAAAGAACCACAAGGATTTGGAACCTAAAATAAGATATTTCATCTTTGTTGGATATATAAATGTTGTCAAATGGTATCATATCTTAAATATATAGATGCATGAGCTATTCATTTCAAGAGGAATGTTCACTTTGAGCAAAGCTCTCCTAGCTTGGCCTCTCATTCTCCTCATCATTTCTCCATAATGGAATTAAATAATAGTGATTCAAAAAATCTACCTCACCACAAACTCATAGGTTTATACCTCTGCAAGGTTCAAATTACGAGGCTAATAATTCTCATCCTTCATTCCCATATTCATTTCCTTGATGGGACCAAAATAATATATAATTAGTAGGCACATTTTTTGGTAATCCTTCAAACACTTGTAGAAATCAATCACAACACCAACATCTTCTACATCTCTAAGTTGCCTCTACTTCTAATCCATAACCATTTAAGGAAGCATCAATAATTTTTGAGTGGTATTAAAAAATGGAGGAAGAGTATAGTTCCTTGATGAAGAACCACACATGGGACCTTGTGCCTCTTCCTAAGGGGAGGAATTTTTTTGGTGTAAGTGGATCTATTGAATCAAATATGTGGTATATAGAATTGTGTACAAGTTTAAAGCACAAATTATGGCAAAATGTTTCACATAAATCTTTCTTATTGATTGCATAGAGGCCTTTGTTCCCATTGTTAAGATGATCCCCATTTTCTTGACTCTTTATATTGTTGTAGCCCATGGTTAATATGTGCATCAATTGGATGTGAAGAGTGCATTTATTCATAAGGATATTCAAGAGGATATTTATATGGAGTATTCATAGGGATTTGTTCATTATTCTTCATTGGTTTTTAGGTTGAGGAATTCTATTTGTGATGTTAAATAGGCCCCTCAAGATTGGTATGTCAAGAGGGACTCCTTTGTTCTCTCAATTAGATTCTCTATATATCACTCAAATTTGAATGTCAATATTTTATATAAATATTACTATCATTTACTTCTTTCTTTTTATATTGACGACTTGATCATTACAAGAACTTCATCACCCATCATTGGCAGATTAAATCTTCCATGCATGATAGATTTTCTATCATTGAATTGGGTCCTTTGCACTAATTTCTTGGGATTGAGATCAATAAGTTCCTTTTTGGGAGATCATTCTTGCTCAATACACATATTTTATTGATCTACTATATTTTTTCCACATGACTAATTGTAAGACTTCATTGAATCCCTTTCCGTTTAGAGTCAAGGTTGTCAAGGTAAAGTGTTCTTTCCAATAGTTGATGCAAATTTGTATCATCATCTTGTTCCAGGAGCCTCATTTATTTGGCTCACTCACCCTAACATTTATTTTTGGTTTGTACGGTTTCACAATTTATGCAAGAAACACATGAGATTAATTGGAAATATTCCAAATGCATCTTGCATTACATACAGGGGAATCATCAACATGGGATTCCCTATGCAGTAGGTACAAGACTAGATTTGTTGGATGTACAAATTGGGTTGGAAATCTTGATGATCATAAGTCCACATCTAGTTATATTGTTTGTCTTGATTTAGGCCCCAATTTTTGGTAGAGTAAGAAGAATTATATTTCTCTTTCTTAAAATGAGGTTGAGTATTGAGGAGATGTTAATTCTATTGTTGGTGCTATTCAAATTTAGAATATTCTGACTAAGTTTGGCTTCACCATTTCTCAACCATATGTCCTCTTTTGTGACAATCAAAGTTCCATTCAGATATTGAAGAACCCAATTGAACATCAGTGAACTAAGCACATTAAGATTCATATGCACTACATTATGGAGTTGATTCAAGAGTAGGTCATTATTTTGTGGTATTTTTATATAGCAGAGCAGGTTGTATATATCTTCACCAAACCCTTCATTAAGAGTAAATATCATCATTTGCAAGCTTCCTTGAGAGTAGGGGACATTTCTTCAAGGGGTCCACCTAAATTTTTCTCTTCACTCTCTCTTATGGGGGAATTTTTCCTCACATGAGGTTTTGTCTTCTAGAGACATTTTTCCTTGTGTTTTCTCTTCTAAAGAGGATTTTTTCCCACAAGGTTTTATCCTTTTCTATCATTTGTGAGAGATTTATTTGTACATGGGCACCTCATCAATAATTATATTATAGACCCATCTTTGCATGCTTTCATGTTTTATTTTTATCTAAGTCAGACTTAAAGGGGGTGTTGGTGTGAAAAGGGTTATTCTGTAACTATTTCCACTATTGGGTCCTTTTCAGATGCTATCACTTAAGTTTAATTAGAGTAGTTTTTGAAAATTTTCACTTTATGTATCATATCATAAGATTAAAATAATTTTCACAATATTGTGTTATACCATGTCTCACCTTGGTCTATATAACCAAGGTTCTCTCATATATTGCACATACATTCTATTTGTAATCTTTGATAGGAATATAGTTTATTCTTGTCATATTGATCTTCTAAGTACTTTGTGTTTTTCATTCAAACTCTAGATCTTGGGTGCCCATATCCATACCCAAATCTTATACTTTCCCCTCCACTAGTCTACTGCACAAGGTTTCCCACTTACCTTATATCTCTTTATTATTCCTATGAAAGTTTTACATTGTCTCTTAATAAATTATTCTTTAGGGCCCCTTGTTAAAGGGTTGACTTTTCCCTTTGGTGATTCTATCATTAAACTTCAATTTTTTGATAATATAGTTTTTATATGAATAAGATTGATTTTAGTAGCTTGGATAAGAGACTAAAAATTTATTATTTTTCTTCTAGTTCTAGATTTATCATGCATAAATCTAGCATTTTGAGTTGGAATGATAATTTTTCTAAGTGGTTTATGGATAGAGGTTGGAATTGTTTATTCCTAACAAGGTTATTAGATATTTGGAGATCCTTTTCTCTCTCAATCCTTCTCTAAAATGTATGTGGGATTAGGTATTAGATAATTTTAGTAGCAAGTTTGTTAGATGGTAGGGTAATTTGTTATCTTTGTGTTGATGAGTTTTTTAAAAAACTTACAAAATAGATGAAAATTCAAACAAAATCGCATCTTTCTTGAAAATAAATCAAATCCATTGGAAGATGACTACCTCAGGATTCTAGTTTTTCGATTATAACTTTTTGGTTCAATTAATTATCATTTTTCTATTCTCACAAAGGGAATAATACAATTATATTATAGAAGTCACACATGAGGGTTAGATATTGATGATAAAATAATTGGTGATGCTCTAAACCTTGAAATTTGGTTTCCCTAATTTTGAATCTAATAAAATATAACTTTTGGGAATAATTTAATATAGTTGGTCTTCAACAATTTGCTACTATTTTTCCTAATTCTAAATACTTACATTAAAAATATCAAAATAAAAGGGAAGAAGGAAAATTGTAACTTTGAAGTTATGTTAGAATAATAACATGAGTAACTAAATTAATTTGAAAATAAATTAAACTTCTTTTAACTAGATTGATTAACATAGCCACAAAGTTAGTGTAATCTCTTGAAGAACTTAAATTAATTAAAATTGTAAAGTCTCATTAAAACATCCAATTATGATGCAACTTTAATAACTACTTCACATGAAGGAATTGAAATACACTAAATTAAACTCATTCTTATTCATATCATTAATTTCACTAAAGAAATAAAAATGATGAAAAATTCAAATTTTTATTTTATTTTTGTAGCTCCATTAAAACCAACCATTTCTCCCCCCCAAACATTATAAAGTACAAATAATTCCCTTTTATAGAGAGAATATTTTTTTTTTTAAAGCTAAAACGAGCAAATAGCTACTTTAAACATCCATGTAGTTGTTTTATTTTTAGTGCAATATCTCAAACAAAAAAAAAACTATATCTAATAATAGTTTATATTTTTGCTTGATTTTATGAAAACACATAGACAAATTGGATGCCCTATTTTATCTTCTAAAATATAGGAACAAATTTATAGATGTAATGAGACCCATTTACATTCATAATTTTATATTTTTAGCATATTTGAATTTCAAATCATGTTTTTTTGTTTTCTACTTTATATGTTTGAGTAGAAGCTTGAATGAGTTGTGGGATTTATATTTTCAAAGGATTTATATTTTTGAAGGAAAATATGCATTGAAAATCTAGAATTTAATATGATCTTTGATCTAAGTGTTGATCAAACCCAAAAAATATTTAAGTATAATTTCAAATTGCCCTTGCAAAATTTTAATCTTCAATCTTAGGTGGGAGTTGAGTTGGATTAAGAACTTTGAAATAAATATTTCAAGTCCCCATTGACAAAATATTTACTAAATATTAGGTCATGGGCCTTAAAAATGACTTAGGACTAAGTCCCAAGTTTAGGCATAGACCAAAATTCTAAACACTAAAAGGATCTAAGTTAATGCATATAAATATATGAGAAGTGGGTAGAAATAGGAACTAGGAACCAAATGGTTCCAAATATTCACCAAGATCCAATACCCATGACACTTTGAAAGGAGTTTCACATTTTATTGTAGGGCTCGAATTATGGATGATATTCTAGGAACAAGTCCCATGTCCACACACGAACTTGAAGTCTTCTTGAATCATTTCATGCCTTTTTTTTGTAAATGGTAAGAGGTTGGAAGAAGTTTTGGATTTGTAACTTGTGGTTGTAATTTTGAATATCATAAAGCACCCATGATCAAAGTATTGGTTTTAGATATATATAATCTAACATGCCAAGATCTTAGCATAGGGAAACCCTAAACCCATCCCTTAAAAATTCATTATCAAATAATTTTAAACTATATTAAAAGACCCAACCCACTCGTAAATAAAAAAATATAGTTGCATGAATGAAAGAAAAAAATAGTGAAATCAATCACTATACAATTTATAATGATCACAACAAAAGGAAGGATTTGAAAACATGAAAAAAAGAGATCATAAAGTCCTACATAGAAACAAAAATGACATAGTAACACAAAAATGGAAACACAATACCATAAACTATTTACTACCCAGTCAAGATCCAATGGAAAATCTTAAACCAATAATTCAAGTTCACCCAAAATGTAAAGCACAAGTTGTTAGGTTAGGTTGGCTTCAAGTCGTGGGAGGTACTTAGGACCTAGAACTAAGTATAAAAGTTCCCAAGTCACTTGAGGATCAAAATACAAAAAAGAAAATCACAAAAACATAAACACAACAACAATACAATAGGAGGTGGATGAACTTAGCACCAACTTCCAAAGTTCCTAGGTTCCCTAAAAGTATGAACTTTGAGTCCAAGTTTAGGTGTTGAGTCTTATCATAAACTATAAATTAGTTCCAAGGTCCACAAAGTACTCAAAATCTCAAAGGTTAATAAAAAATAAAAGTAAGATAAGAGATATAAAGAAAGATCCTAATGAGATAAAAAATTAACTAAAACACAAAAAAACCTAAACAAATATGGTAAAAATTAAAAAGATGAAAGAACAAAGGTGGTAAAAAATAAAAACATGAAAGAAAAAAAAGGGTGGACCCCAAATTTTGTAAGACCAAAATATGGGATGTGTATGTGAGGCATAAAAAGCGATGACTTAGCTAGGAAAATGCTCCAAGAATTTTAAAATATATAATCCTCCAAGTACCCAAAACATCTAGTTTGAATTCATTCATAACAATCAAAAGAAATATTAAAACTATTAAAAAAGAGGTAATTACAAAGGACTAAGATGAAGTTGAAATCCATATGTGTGAGAAAATTATTAATTTACTTCCATAAAGTTTTGTTATGATCAAAATAAAGTGAACTTTATTCAAGCTATGCGTTTATAGTTACATTTTTTATATTTTGTAATGACTTTGGCATAGATCTTCTACCACCCATGTGTCTATAACCTTGAAAGAGTTGTCTTTGGTTCCATATATCCAATAGAGATTACTTGAATCACCCAGATAATTGAGTTTTGAATATTTAGTTTATTTTCACTTTTTTCTAACCTTGAAAACTTCCAAACACTCAAGTAATGAAGCCTAAATTTAAGGTTGGGAACTGTAGTGGTCATCTCAAAATAGATGTAACTTTAGATTTTTTACTTGGAGTAAAACCACAACATTTTATGTGAACTAACTTATGAATTTCTTAAGATGTGAAAGATATGCTAGAGTTTTAACAACATCCTAGAGACTCTATAATCCACTAAACCTTAATAAATGCTAGTATAATCAAGTTTGAAAATAATTAAAGTGAACTAAAGCCTCTTAGGGAATTAGCTAATCAAGTATTTGAAAATATCTCTTGACAATCATTATTTTGTTATAAATCACACACATAATGATGTCTTCCACTTACAGGAAAGGAACTTCATAAATTAAAAAATAAGAGGAAAATATATATATTTTAAAACAAATAGATTGATGTACACAATTAAAGAAAATAATAAAAACTAAAATAAATACCCTAAAATAGGACATCCTAGCTAAAACAAGGATAAAACACTATAAAACTTCAACCAAACCAAAATAACTAAAAATGAACTAGAAGAACAAGCTAACACTACAAACTAACCAAACAAAGAGAAAGAATAAACAAAGAAAACAACTCAATATAGAACTCAAAGAAAAATTAACTAACTAGACATCTAACTAACTTAGCTCATCTTACTTAAAAATAATGCTTACAAACTTAAGACATTGAGTATATTGGCTTCCTCTTGACTAATTTTTAGTATGTGCAAGAGTAATAACTTACTAAATAAGATCCTAAGCCTAGTAAACTTGTTAAGTTTGGGCATAATAGGCTCACTTTCTAAGTGTAAAACTTGTAAAAACAAAATTTGTGAGTCTTCTCCTTGATTATAATCAATCCATAAGCATGTTTTACTTCCCCCATGTATAATGTTTAAACTAAAAATTATCAAAATACAAAATTGCATAAAAAGGTATAACCTAATTTAGTGAATTTCCAAGCTCAAAAACATGTTCATGCAATGTGATTTCACCTTTTGGAGGTCTCAACTCATGGTATAACACTCCATTTTTCTTAATTACATTCATGAAAATAGAAAAAAAAATCATTAGTAGTGTACTATGGACATTAAAAATATTAAAACAAGGTTCCAAAGGAAAAATATCATGTATATCATCCTTGTTACAATAAATATTAGTTCTAAATAAGAAATCATCATATTTAACCTTATTAGGACTACAAAATTTAGTGATGAATTTTTATTTTAAAGTGCAAAAATTGTTGACCAAATAATCATCTTTCTCAAATCCCAAAGAAACATGCTTAAAATTAGCCTTTCTCCCAAGCTAACTACAAAATCAAGACAACTTAATTTAGGATACAAATCAAATGAATGAACTCTATATGAATAAAATAATGAAAGATTTGATATTTTCATGGAATACCCTTGGTTTTACATCACTTTAATCAATTTAGACAGTAGGTCAAGCACTTTGTTGGTCTCATCCAATGAAGAATGTTGTAAGTGTTCTTTCTTACTAATTTGTATGATTTGAGAGAGTTCTATCTCATGAGAGGTTTTTTTATTATCAATATCCTATATGTCATCATTAAAATTATAATCAAGATTAAGATCATCATCATTAGGGTAAGATTCATGAATACATGATAAATAATAATCTTCCTTAGTATAATATTTTGGAACTGTTTTTACTTCTATATTCAATATTATAATATTTTTTGTATCTCTACTTACATATTTAATATAATTATAGGTTCTTGGCATCTTTTTCTTAAAAAAATAATAATACCAAAACCACAAAGATATTCCCTTATTTTAATTTTCTATTCTTGTTGAAGTGGTCTAGACTTTAAGATAGCCTCTTGATAGCCATATTTGTCCTCATTGATTTTATGTTTTGTAATAGGATTATAATTAATCTCTTGCATGTTAATCACTCTATCTACTTTAATAGAAAAATGCACAATATTTTGTATCACATCTTGATGAAGTTAATCATGCTAATCTTCATTTATGTTTGATTGATCAACCCAATGGTCTACTTTAGGAATGAATACATCCTTAATAGGAATCATTGATCAACTAAACCTTAGGATAAAATTCTTGCAATAAATCTCAAGATACTAATCTGTGAGATGTATTCTACACCCATTTGTTATATAAAGTCTGATAATAACATTAAAACATCCAAAAATAAAATTTCTTCTTCAACTTATCCTACACAAGTGGAATATTTATCTCAAATATACCATGAATAGACATATCTTCATTGTGTGAATCTTTCTCATTCTCTATAGAGCCATCAAATATATTCTATGAGGATGAAGAGAACTCCCTACATGATGATTTCTCATGGAAATAGTCCTAGGATAACATTGTAGATGCTTAATTATCTTTGATTTGGATATCAATATTGTTGTTTCATGATTTTTTTTTGTAGCTAAGTCACCTAGGAACTTGATTTTTTGATTGTGATCAACTTTTGAATCCATATCCTCTTCATTCTTAGGAAAATTATCAAGCTGATATAATTGATCAACATCAACTTTACTTGAAGAACTAATCTCATGTGAACAATCTAACCCACTTGGTGATGTATCTTAGTTAGATTCATATGGTATAGTTGTAGGTAGGATTGTATAAGGTTAGACATCCCATACACATGACTATATTGGATCTTAAGTGGCTAATTTGATTTATTGCATACTTAGAGGATTGGGAATTCCATAGCTAACTAATTGTAGCTAAGTAGGAACATTGAGAAAATTGATATAAGGTTGGAAAATTGCAAGAACCTATGTATTACAACTATTGTGCTTTGAATGTTCGTACCATTTTTATGTCATATACATACTGTGCCAATAGGAGATATTTGTTAAATACATCATTTAAGGTAACATCCTCTTCAAATGATCTAATATTTGTTGGAAATAAGACATGTAAACCCCAAAGATAGTGCTATTTTAACACTAGTTCATGCACCATCTAATTGTAGCTTGAATTCTTTAGTACATAAGAATAAACCTATGATTAAATTAAGGAATTAACTCTTGGGGTATCCTCATGGATACAAACTAAAATAATGGATTGTTTGTACACACATTTAGATCAAGAATAAACTTTCTAATTCATCCCATGAGAGAATGGAGTTAGGTGGAAGATTCATATACCATTTAAGTATTGCACCTTGAAGTGTCTTGCAAATAGATGAAAATAACATCCTCATAAAAGATTTAAATCAAAATAATTTAATCTCTACAAATCTACACACAATCTGAAGCGGCCTATTTGGGAAGAATAAGGGAAGCTTATTGTGTACATAGAAAGGAATCTCTTGGAGTTCTCTTAATATACATACAAGGATTCCCATCAAAGCTATATTATTGCAAAATCTAACTACTCTAAAATGTACGCAATATTAAATACTTTATTTTTCTCTCCTTCTAGCATCAATTATATTGATGAGTGTTTTTACATAATAATTTTTTTGAAAAAACTCACATATCTCTTACAAAAATCCCTAAATGAAATTCAATTTCCCCAAGGTCTTAGTTTTCAAGTCATGACTTATTGGTTCACTCATTTTTTAATTGTTTTGTTGTTCTCATAAATGGACTTATACAATTATACTCTAGAACCTACACATGAGGGTTAGATCTTGATACTAAAGCAATTGGTTCTATGTTCTAAACCTTAAAATTTAGTTTCCCTAATCCTAAATCTAATAAAATCTAATCATTGGGAAAACTTTAAGATAACTAATTTTTAACACTTTTCTACTATTTTTCCTAATTCTAAATAATTATGTTAAAATACCAAAATAAAAGGGAAGTAAGAAAATACTAATTTTGAAATTATTCCAAAATGATAACATGCATGAATAAATTAATTTAAAAATAAACTAATTTATTTAACTAGATTGAATGATAGAGCCACAAGGTTAGTGCAATCTCCCAAGAAACTCAAATTACCTAAAATTGTAAAGACTCAGCAAATCACCCAATTTTGGTGCATCTCTAGTAAGTACTTCATCATGAAGTAATTAAAATTCACATACTAAAACTCATGCATGTGCATTCACAACATAAATTTCACTAAGGGAAGAGAAGCAATAGAAGATTTTGAATAATAATTAGTGTTTTAGCTCCATTAAAACCAATAAATTATCCTCCACCCTTACAAAGTACAATGCATTATCTTTTATTGAGAAAAGAAAAGAAAAAATATCCAATTGAAACATCTAACTAGTACTTTTATTTAAAAAATATATGTAGCTATTATATTTTTAGTGCATCTAAACAAAACTAAGAATAGTGTATTTTTCTTGATTTAATTCAAACTAGACAACTTGGATGCCCTATTATATTTCATAAAATATAGGAACCAATTTGTAGATGCAAGGGGACCCATTTAGATTTAGAATTTCATAATTTCAACACATTAAATCATCTTGTCACCTTCTTCTTTATATGTTTGAGCACAAGATTGAATGAGTTATGAGATTTGCACTACTAAAGGAAAATTTACAATGTGTGCCAATCCAAATTTTGATATCTACTTTGACCTAAGTGTTGATGAAACCCTGAAAGTCATTTGGGGAAAGTTCAAAATCCATATGACAAAGGTCTATATATATGATGTATTGAATTGATGATACAATATTGGATGTTTTTAGTGACTCTTTGGAACTCATACTTCACAATTTCATGTATAATTTTAGTCTTATTAACCTTATTTATCTTGTCAATCTCCCTACAAGCTAGAAAAATACATGATAAACCATTAAACTTATGAGTTTCTAATTTATCTTAGATTTTTAGATCCCATAAATATGCTAATTTAAAATCATGTTTTAAAAAAATCATCATTCTAATAGAAATTCTTATAACATCATTACCCTAAGATTAAATATGCAAGGAAACTTAAGTCTTTAGGATCAGTGAAAAGATGTTTAAAACCTTCAAGAGTGATAAATCACCCTTGTAAAATTTTAGTTTTTAGGCTTAGGTGGGAATTAGGTGTCAAGTTGGATGAGGAAATTGGAATTATATATTCCAAGCCCTCATTGATGTTAGATACCCTATGACTAAAAATATTATGCTAAATAGTGAGTCAGGAGCCTTAAAAATGACTTAGGACCAAGTTCTAAGTTCATGTAGAGACCTAAATTCCAAACACTAAAATAATCTAAGTTAATGCATAGTGGGATATGGGGACCATGTAAAAATAGGCACTAGGAACCAAATGGTTCCAAATAGTCACCAAGGTTTGATACACAAACTTTATTGAAAGGAGTTTCAAATTTTCTTGTATTTCTCAAAGGGAATACAAGATTTAAGACTTGAGAACAAGTCCTATGTCCATGTGTGAACACAAAGTCTACTTGAATAATTTTGTGCTTTGTTTAAATGGAAATGGTATGTAATTAGAGGCTGAAAGAAGTTTCATATTTGTAACTTGAGGTTACAATTTTCAATATGATGTAGTCACATTCACACACAACCCTCTCTCAAAACTTCAAACTTTCAAAACACATAATTCCAACAAAAAGAATGAAAAAGAAACCCTTTATTACTTAGTGCACAATACATGAATAAATTTGAAAATGGATCAATCCTGAAGTGAAGGCTAAGACAAGTAATCAAGATCAAATCTCATTCCAAACTCTATCTCATTGCATTTTTAAGATCAACATCAAATCCCTTCTTTCATGAAGAAAACCACTACACATAAATACAACTTCTGGAGGTAATTTTGATTTTTAATTTAAATCTGCATTATCTACAACAACAATGAGATCCAATGGCTTCCACAAATGACAAACTATGCACTCTTGCAACACAATCTATAGGCAGTCAAACATGATCTTCAAATATTCTAAAAAATAAATTATAGGAAAGCTAAAACCCGATTATAACTCTCTCTTGGACAACAAAGAACATGAATTCAAACAACCAAGATCAGATTTAGAAATATGCACATAAAATCCTCTTTATTTCAATTGAATCTCCTGCAAACAACTTAGTTTCTTTTCCAAACTAAAATTACAATAGTTGCAACCTCTTGGGTTGATAAACATGCATTCAAATTAGAAATAAAAATGAACTACAATAGCTCAAATAGCTAAGCATGAGAAACATACTTCCTCTTCCCTGAATCAACTTCCTGCACTTCAATTCTAGCTCTTGCAACCTTCAATCTTCAACAAAAACACATCAACCATGAATTCCAAATATTCTTCTACTACAAAATTCTTCTTCTAGCCTACACAAACAAGTATTATGCAGATCCAAACCAAAAATACCTACCCAAGGATACTCTCCTTCAAATCCTAAAAAATGATTTCCTCAACTTTGGGTTGTAGTCTGCCTTCAACCTCTGATCTTTGACCTACAAATTAAAAAACCAAATAATACCAATTTTGCCTTCATTTTTTATGAGATGATTAACCATGGATAACCATTGTGGTTACCAAAAACCACCATGAGTAAGCACTCTAAAATCCGTCATATTTTTTTGAGTTTTCAACAATGTTTGCCAAATATGAAAATAATATCATTAAGTCACAAAATTGGCTCCAAAAACCCACGCCTAGATGGAGTAGAGCTCAAGAATGAAATAAAATCATTAAATAGGCCACATGGGTTGCACATGGCCACCTCCACCAACAACCAATCAAATTGGTCAACTATGCCCACTCCATAACTCCACCTGGAACCCGAAATAGACATGTACTAACATGAAAACTTGGGCACCCCATTCAAAATTACATGCTATGACACATTCAAACATTCAAGAAAATGTCATGTGCAAGATGCTCCCACTCCCCAAGATGGACGCCAAAATGGAATATTCCTAGGATATGCTTAGAAATGGTCACTAACATGTGTGCAACTTACAAGAGTGCAACTACCAAAGATCTTGGGAAAATATTAAATGTTTAGACCCTTATTACATCAATTTATTAATAAAAATATTATTCTAGAATAAACTATAGAAAATTTTGAAATAATTATTTTGGGTGATGCAAGATTACTCTCACAACCTAAGATGCTCCTGCATTAGACACACGGGGTAGGAAATTTTTGTGAAACTGGATTCACACAATGGAGTTGAGTGGAAATTCCACCCTTTTAGATTGCAAGAAATCTTCAAAAAAATCTATCACAAAAATTGGTACCTTTGATTTTTTCTTCTTTCTCCTCTTCCAACACCTAGCTGGAACAAGTATCCTTCTCCTTTGACAATTCTTCTCTGCACTCAACATCTTCAATGTGGAATCAAATCCACCATGAACCAACCACCTCCACCAAATGAAACTCACACCCTCTTCCAATCTTGTGGGATTCAACCCACCATAGTCCGATCACCTCCTCCAAAATGCACTTGCACTAAACTTTGCAACACTAAACAAATCTTCTGCATACCAAACACCACTAGCAAACTCTGTTTGAACCAACTTATTCCAAATATACAAGTCATCATTTTTCTCAAATTTAACAAAAAATAAATCAATATTATCCTCTCCTATAACTCTTTCATCTACACAAAAGACACTCTCATCTTCATCAAAAGAAAATGAAAAATATTGTGTATTACCTCTTTCTCTACAACCTTGTTCTCACCACTATCTACTGCCATATCTTTTTCACCTTCACTCTCAGCTACAACTTCATTTTCTAATACTTTCAAGTCCTCCCAAGACACTCATCCACTACTACAACATCATTTTCCTCTTTGATTGCTGCACTTTATTTTTTCTTCTTTTCCCTCACGCTATAGTCAAGGCATACTTCTGCAATATTTTATCCATCTTGTTCACTTGCATATACAACTATGACAAAAACAATTCCTTTCTTCTTTGGAATTTCATCAAACACTTTCCACACACCCTTAATCTTCAACCTCTCAAGTATAGAATGCCTCACATTCGATGATTTTTCTACACACCACACACACTCCACTCCTAGGTCTTAGTGTAAACCACCTCACATCAATGCTTATGCCTACACACTCAAGAAATCCCACTCTGATACCACTAATGTAGTGACATTCACACACAACCCTCTCTCAAAATTTCAAACTTTCAAAACACATAATTCCAAGAAAAAGCATGAAAAAGCAACCCAACAACACATGAATAAATCTGAAATATGGATCAATCCTAAAGATGAAGGCTAAGACAAGAAACCGAGATCAAATCCCAATCCAGACTCTATCTCAGAGCATTTTTAATATCAACATCAAAACCCCTCTTTCATGAAGAAAACCACTACACATAAATCCAATTTCTAGAGGTAATTCTAATTTTTAATTTAAATTTGGATTACCTACAACAACAATGAGATCCAATGGCTTCCACAATTGCCAAACTATGCCACTCCTACAACACAATCTACAGGCAATCAAACATGAACTTTAAATATTCTGAAATATAAATTACAGGCAAGACAAAACCTGATTATAACTCTCTCTTGGACAACACAAAACATGAATTTAGACAACCAAGATTAGATTTAGAAATCCGCTCATAAAATCCTCTTTATTTCAACTAAATCTCTTGAAAACAAAGTTTCTTCTCCAAACTGAAATTACAATAGTTGCAGCCTCTTGGGCTGATAAACACACATTCAAATTAGAAATAAAAATGAACTACAACAACTCAAATGATTGAGCAATATGAGAAACATACTTCCTCTTCCCTGAATCAACTTCCTACACTTCAATTCTAGCTCCTGCAACCTTTAACCTTCAACAACAACACCTCAACCATGAATTCCAAATAATTTTCTTGCTGAAAAATTCTTCTTCTATCCTACACAAACAAGTGTTATGCAGATCCAAACCAAAAATCCACGCCCAATGATACTCCTTCAAATCTTGGAAAATGATTTCCTCAACTCTGGGTTACACTCTGTCTTCAACCTTTGATCTTCAACTTGCAAACTCAAAAGCCAAATAATACCTATTTTTCCTTCATTTTTATGAGATTATTAACCATGGATAACCATTGTGGTTACCATAAACCACCATGAGTAAGCACTCCAAAATCCATGCCAGATTTTTGGGAGTTTTCAACAATTTTTTCCAAATATGAAAATAATGTCATTAAGTCATAATTGGCTCCAAAAACCCATGCCTAGATGGAGTAGAACTCAAGAATGGAATAAAATAATTAATTAGGCCACATGGGTTGCACATGGTCACCTCCATGAATAGCCAATCAAATGGGCAACTATGACCACTCCATAACTCCACCTAGAACCTAGAATATACATGTACTAACATGCAAACTTGGGAAGCCCATTTAAAATTACATGCTATGACAAATTTAAACATGCAATAAAATATCATGCAAGATGCTTCTATTACCTAATTTTTCTTTCAACTCAATCGGGTAGAGTTGGGATAACATTTGTAAACTAAAGATAAAAGGTACACATTATTTTATGCTAAAGTTCCATTCATATGCAAATGAATATTATCAAATGAATTGGAGTTCATTATGCAAATGTATACAAGAGAAAATATTGCACAAAGTTTTGCATTAATGCTATATTTTATTGATAATTACAAATGTATGGTGTCCCACACAAGTTGTGGGAATAACTACTTAAATAAAATATAAGATGAAAACTATACATTTGAAGAAGTAGAAAGGACAAAAAGCATATGCAAGGAGTAGGGATTCGTCATTGCCTGAATGAAAAACCCCAAAATTGAACTGCTACATCCTTGCTTCAGTCCCTCTCGCTTGGTTGCTCCAGAAGTTGAGCTACTGCTTGAAATGCCTGCAAGAGATGAGAAAAGTCGTGTTAGAGCTCATGACCCATATTCTTTGCATATACTACATCAAAAAATATATAGTCTACTCTTATAAGGCATTAAAATAGTTTTTCAACATCATAGATATCAAGGAAAAGAAGAAGATCATCATCAATATCAATTGAATTCTGAGCTTCATTGTTTTATCTAACATGTGTGTTCACTGTGCAAGTATGGGTGATTTTCATTGTTGGATTATTTTTCATTTAACATCATAGCATGTGGATTAAAATGGGATCCCACAAGGGTTGAGCCTGGCATGCTACCCTCTTGTTTTGAGAGGGATGAGAGTGTAAAAGAATTATATTTTTCAACTTTGAGAATATATCTCATCACCTATAATGGTGAGTTGGTTGACTTCACTATCATAAATGAAAAAATATTTTCTCAATTGGAACCTAATAAGAGAAGGCAACCATCATGATTGGATAGTGGAGAAAATTTAAAGTGAAGCTATCATTGGCTCATAAAGTCACAATGATCATGGAAGATACATAAAGACAGTGATCCTCAATCATGAATGAGGAAACAATGCATATGAGACAATAGTTAGAGATTTTTAAGAGAGGAATAGTTGATACCATGCTTCAGGTATGAAGACATCACTATAGAGTTCAAATATAGAAGATAATGGGAGAGAAAATTTAAGACGGTTATTAATGACTCTATTGTTTAAAGCTCATACAATGATGAAGGGCGTCCTTAAAAAAAATTCAAGGGGGCTAGAGCTTTCATTGGATAGTCATGATAGTGCTCACAAAGAATGAAAATGGATAACCATTCAAAGGTAATAGGAGCATCACTATAAGGGTAGAGTTTGTAGTGAGGTAAAGATCATCCTTTAATATTCAAGGTAGTCTCAATGGTCATCAAATATAGGCTATAGGACAGTTTTTCAACTTTAAATGTTAATGAAAAGCACAATCACTGAGTAGGTGATCTAGCCATGGAGTTCAAAGCTATAATCTCAAATATACAATAAGAGACAACAAGCTTTAGCATCTGCACATGTATATCGAGAGAGGAGGTTGCTATGAATGGAAACTTGACACAAATTCTAGGTAGAATAGTATTGTACATATTATTCAGTAGGGACAACATCAAATCAAAGTCGATCATTTTGAGCTTTTTTTTTTATAAAAAAATTCAAGCTAGAGGTTATGAAAAAATTAATAAAGCTCCTACAGTCTATAGGTTTTAATTCCTGACAAGGCATTAGTTATGAAAGCTTCAAGTTACCAATTTGTGCAACAATATCTACATCCCAAGAGAAGAATCGAATGTTGAATATTCCAAATATGATTAGCAATGCAACAAATCATGTGTTAGGTATGTCTGCAAGTCAAAGTTTAAAGTTGGATATTTGGGAAGCATGGTGAGGCCTGAACTTGTAGGATGCGAATAAAGAAACCTTGTATGCTAAAATTTTCACATAGTTGGAGAAAATATCATAGAAAGTACTAAATTTTCATCATTTTTTTTGCAAATAATCAAAACACAAATAGGGTTTCTTTCACAGAGAAAAAAAACCAAGTCTCAATATTTCCATCAAGTATGAAAGTAGAAGAACCACGACCTGCAACGTATAGTCACAATAATGAAGTCACAACCATACAAAAAAGAGAATGTAAAACTCAAAGGGTTGAGAATAGAAGCAACAGGGAGTAACCCCAAAATAAAAAAATGAGACCCTCAACACAAAAAAGTGCAGACCCAAAACGGGTATTGAGGTTGTGTTTTCAGGAAAATGTTGATGACCACAAAACCAGAAAATGCAATAATGGAGTCACAACCTACAAAATAGCACAAATAGATTTGAATTTTCCAAAAATTTTGAAGGAGATACAATTTGTTTTTAATCTTTTCTTATAGAAATTTCAAAGTGCAAAGTGAAAATGCAAAGTAATCAATCACTTTTATCATTCTTTGTGACAAATGAATAGAAGTATAGGTTTTCCTCTGTATATTTTGAGATAATTACATTATTTTTAGCAGAAAGCAAAATATACCATGCGGCCTAGCATGTGTCTGTAGAAAGGAGTCGACAAAAGCTCCAAAAATGTCCATTAAAGCTTGAATGCAAAACCCTAACTCGTGAAGGTTTCCAACTGTGATGGCATAGAGCAACAAAATGATAAATACAAAAATGAGTCATGGCTATGGCTAAAAGTCTTTTAGGGTTTTTTTCCCATAAAGGCTTAGCTTTCACCGACAAGTGATTTTTATCACTTTAGTTTATAATATTTTTTTTAATATTTAATACTTAAGAGCATTTTCCTTATGTATTAAATATCCTCTTTATATTATTGCATGGATTAAAACAAGAGTATAGAAATGTAAACAAATACTTGAGGTAATGTTTTATAAATTACCTTAATATTTGTATCGCCTCCAATATTTGCTTAATTTGTTTACCCTTGTTCGATTCATGCAAAATTTTGAGTGAGGGGTAAAGCTAGAGTTTTGTTATCATGCAAAAATCAGGAGGTGGAGATAATTGGAGTGCCTTTGAAGTTCTCAAAATCATGCAAAAATCGGAAGTGGAGTTCAATAGGAGCTTTTTGAGTCTGATTTTCAGTTGATTGGGTGAGTTCAACAATGGCTTCCTACTCTCTTATGCATTGCAAAGAGTTAGAAAGTTTTGTAGGTCAAATTTAGAGTTTATATATAGTAGTTTTATTTCCAATATTTTATTTTTAGTTTTACAAAAGGATTCCTTTTGGATTTTCAATAAAAATCAAGTGTTTTCCTTCCCAGATTTTAGGTGTCATCTTTTATGTTTGATTTGATAGAAAATTATTGTGTTTAAATCTGAAAATTTTTATTTTTTTCTGTCTCATTCATAAGTGTATGTACATAATTTAGTTCAATTTCATAGGTCATACATTGTGTAGATGATTTGTTTGATCATTCTAGTTGTGAAAAGCATTGTCTTTCCTTCAAGGAGGGTAAATTTGTCAAGCCTTTATGTGAATCAATTATGTGGTTTAGCTATTTGAATTAGCTTGTGCAAATAGGAATATTGAAAAGTGATTGTGAATCAGATTGCATATTCATTATCATTTAGGTGCATCACCATCCTACTAGTTTCAGTTTTCACTATTCATCTTAATCCTTCTATCCCTTTTCTTGCATTAAGTCATTAGTTTCATAGAAGAAAAGAATTATAAAGGGGAACCAACCCATAATCTGGAGATTCACTTTCATTATGAGCAACCCACAGGCTTGAAAGTGTTTCCATGTTACACAATATTGTCGAGCTTTCCAACTTTGCATTCAGGTGCAATCCTACATGTTAACAACTCCCACTCCCCAAGATGGATGCTAAAATGTATTATTTCTAGGTTATGCTTAGAAACGGTTGCTAACATGTGTGCAACTACCAAAGGTCTTGGGAAAATATTAAATAAATATTTAGACCCTTATTACACAATTTATTCATAAAAATATTATTTTAGACTAAACTATAGCAAAATTTGAAATAATTATTTTGGGTGATGCAAGATTGCTCTCACAGCCCAAGATGCTCCTGCATTAGAATATTATCAAGCTCCCATGATCAAAACATTGGTTTTAAATATATATAATCCCACATTCAAAGATATCAACATAGGAAAACCCTAAACCTATCCCTTAACAAATTCACAATCAAATGATTCTAAACTATAAAGTAAAACCCTAACCCACTCACAAACCCCCAAAAAAAATAGTCACATGAATGAAATAATATAATGAAATTAATCACCATACAACGAAGAATGGTCACAACAATAGGAAGAATTTGAAAACATGAAAATGATACAAGCTCACAAACTCCTAGACCTTGGAATAACAACACCATAGGAACAATAAAAAGAAATTGTAATTACCATGAACTCTTTGCTACCTCAACCAAGATTCAAATTTTTTTTTTTTTAAACAAACAACTTGAATTTTCTTAAAATGAAAATGACAAGTTCTTATATTAGGTGGGCTTTAGGTTGTGAGAGGTACTTAGGACCTGAAATTGAGTTCAAAAGTTCCCAATTCATCCAAGGATCCACAAAAACATAATAGGGAAAATCTGGGATGTGAAAGGTAGATGAATCTTGGAACTTGGAACCAAGTTCCAAAGTTAGTAGGTTCCCTAGAAGTTTAAAAGTTCGGTCCAAATTCAAGTGTTGAATCTTATTAGAAACCCAAAACTAGTTCCAAGGTCCAAAAAGGACCTAAAATCCTAAAAAATAATATTTTTTTAGATAAAGGTACAAAATTAAGATAAGAAATAGAAATAAAGTTCGGAATAGGATAAAAAATAACTATAACAAAAAAATTAAGAATAAAGGTGGAAAAAATGAAAAAGATGAAAGTGAAAAGAGGGGGTCCCCAAATTTTCCCAAGCCAAAAATATGGTATGTATGTAAAAGACATGATATTTCTTGGGATCAATGTAGCTCTCTTAGGAAGGTTAGGGGGTGGGATTAAAAAACATCTTTAAAAATGGCATTTTCCTTGTTGTTAAATGGGGTTTAAAAGTTGTTTATGACACTAAGCCTTGAAAACAATTTTTCAAGTTTAATCATCCTAACCATATACCTAAATTGGATACTAATTGGAAAGGGTTGCAATTTTGGGATGTTTACTTGGGTAAATTAAAAATTAAACCTTTTGGGATTGTTATTTTCTACTCTATTTGAAAGGCTTGGTTATATGTTAAAGGGTTAACTAAAAGTCATGAGATTTTTCCCACTAACAAAGCTGATGTTTTGAAGTTTAGATCTATTTGGTGTCTTTAGATGGAAAACGTGTTTTTCTTGCATTTAAAAGAGGTTGTTATACAAAATATTGGTATAGTAGAGGGACTAATTCTATTGGTAGTATAATTTGTGATGGAATTTTGATGAATTGGGAGCTTGCTCAAAAAAAGTGTAGAATTCTAGATCAATAGAAGAAGAATTTTACCATGGTTAAGAGGTCTATTGTCGATATTAATTTTGATGTTATCATCAGAATGATAGTGTTTAAAAGAGAAAAAAATAATAGATCCCTCCTATATGTTTAGATGCTTTGGTTTCTTTTACTAAAGATTGGTTTAATAGATTAAAATCTAGTTGAGGCTTCCTTGATCCAGACAATGTATGATCAAAAAAATCAAAGAGGATTTGATCTATCTTTATTGAGGCTAATAAAAACTATATGGTTATTGTTGTGATCAGGAGAAATGCACTAATGTAAAAATGCAAAATTAAGAAGAATTCAAGATAAACACATAACACCTAACACCTCAATGATTAGCTTAGTTGGATTGAAAACAAAGAAAGATAAAAATAAAAACCAATTATACCTTGTCTTGAATCGATCCTTTGGCTGGCCCTTGATATCGTTTTGATGTGTGCTCCTTGGATGATAGACTTGCAATGATGGTGTAGATGGATGATTAATGGAGGTGGGTGAATGCAATAATGGATTCTAAGATGAAAATACAAATACTAAGAGATTGCAATAAATGGCTAAGATGGCTTAAATGGTTTGAGAGCATAATTTTGGTATGAATGCACTAACTCTAGAGTTCTTAAGATTTCCATCCCCTTTAATGAATGAGAAGGGGGGTATTTATAGAGGAAATTGAATTCTATAGAAGATTCAATGGTCAAGATTGAGCCACCATGGACAAGATGGAGGGCTATGGTGATTTGAGGACTCACAAACCCTCACATCTCGCCATGTGGCGAGTGAAGTGTCCAAAGGACAAGGTGAGATGGCAAGGGTACAAGTGATGTGGAAAAGGCCATGTGGTCCCAAGGTACTTGCAAGTACCTTGGGATGAGAGAGGATCTCCACAAAAAGTAATCCCTTGTCCTCAAGTGGGGCTGAAAGTGACAAGTGAGGAATTTTAGATAGTCCACCCTTGTCACCATGGGGATTGGAGATGGCCTTGGAGGAATAAAAGTTAATTTTTAATTCACTTTTTGGAAGAGACCAAAGGGTAAAACAAGATTCCCCTAAAAGGGGTCTTTGTCTTATGGGTACGATGTGACATATGAGATGTCATGTGGCAGAGAAATGCATGGGGGAATAAGTGTGAATTTTTAATTCACATTGGGAAGAGATCAACCCAAAAAAGGTAAGTACCAAGAAGGTTGACTTAAGGACATGCAAGAAAGGGTAAGTGATTAGGATTAGGATTGTGCAAATAGGTGATTAGGCTAATTAATGATGATTATAGGCAAGTGGCTAGATATGGAGGATGTGACATTAATCCAAATTAAGGATATGCACATCTTAATGAAAGATTAATTAAATTAATACAACTTAGTGAAAGAGGTTATGGAGGATGGGACAAGGAGAGAGAAATAATGAATTTGAAATTGAAGAGGATAATTGACTAAATTAAATAAATTGATTGATTTATTTAATTTAGAGAGGAACTGGTAAAGGATAAAGTATTTAATTAAATACTTTTGGGAACCTTAGGGAAAGGGGATAATGTTAACTAAATGTGTCATTTAATTAATATAGATGGATTAGACAAATAAATGATGGGATTATGGCCATGTGGAAGTGGTCAAATTTAGATGTCTACAATTGTTGTTTAATAAATTAGTTTTTGGTGATGTTATGTTAGGCCTTGAGTCTAAGTCCTATCTTGTTTGTGGGGGTGTTTAATCTATCAATTTTATTTTTTTGACTATCCTAATGTTAAGAAAGTCTTACATTTCCCACTTGGATTTTTATTTATAGTAAATGTGATATTGATTTCCATTCTATTTTATTTGGAATGATTATTTTCTAATCCCCCCTTGATTTTTTTTGGATAGGTTGTGGTTTAATTTCTTTTATTTATATAAATCACTAGAATCATTTTTTTTCAAGATAGTAAATGTATGCTTGTACTGAATTTTCTTAAGAAGTCACAATTTATTGTGTTTCCAACAATATTGCATTGTAGTTTCTTAAGAGGAGTTAGGATATTAAACAATTTATTGTTGATGATAAGCCTATTCTTGAGCCTCAATCCTTGTATCGGTGTATGGATCCTAAAGATGTGCTTCAAGATCAAGATAGATGGATTGTACAAAGTGACATTGAGGTCGTTAGTGCTTCTAGGTATTTTGAGATAAATCACCTTTCTTATCATCAAAGTCTTATCAATCTTGTTGTTTCTTATTGTTGGAGAATGACAAGATTAAAGAGATTAAATTGATAACCTTATACAAGTGAAATGATAAACACAATAGGATATTTATCATATAAAATAAAGAGTGTGTAAATACAATGAAAAATACTTACATATTGAAATGAAGGGAAAAGGGGGTCCTAGATCCTAAATGCATAAAACCTAGGACTCAAAGGGGCCTTTTCCTATATTTCATTAGAATACCAAGGTCACAAATCCAAGAGACTGACTTTCAACCTCAATGGTGAGTCAATCAGACCCGGTTTGGTGGATTCTTTAGGGCCTTAAGATGATTAGGAATGATCTATAAATAATTGTAAATGATGAAACTAATTGAACTATATGACCTATTGAGTAAAATTCAAATTCCCAAAGATAAATAGGTTATAACAACACTTTGTAGGAAAATTTGGGAGATATTAGAGAGCATGTACCTATCACCAAAAGTTGATTATGACATGTGCAGAAGGACTAATTCACCCCTAGGTGAATGGGTCTTTGATTAGGCTTCCAGAAAATTTTTTTTTACAGTCCTCTGGTGCTAGACATGAGATTTTTTCCACCTGCAAATTTGTTGGAATGTCAAAAATGAATTCTGTAACTTAGTTTCTGTAGGTTGACAAGAATGATGACAACAAATGCAACAATGAAAAATTGATCTTCAAGATCTCTTCAATACTTCTTCAACCTGTAATTTTCACATATACAAAGAGGGAAGAATGTTTGTAACATATAGGAGCTCGCCTCAGTCAAACCTGGTGAATAGTGTTCCCACTTTCATAATGGAAATGTCAATGATAAAAACCTTAATGGAAAGGAAGGAAATGATGAATGAAAAAATTTCTGCAACTCACCACCCTTCAATAGATTCTTTGAAGGACTGAAGTCATCCACATCACTTGAAGGGTATGGATCTTTCTTGGTAGATTTTCTTGAATTCTTGAATGCATGAAGACCTACAACACTTGTTAGCCTTCACAAGACAACATGAAAACACATAAACTTTGACATGATGTTAGGATCTTGATTGCTGTTATAAATGGTTAATAATGTTGCTCTTGAATGCTCTTGACAATAATATTTGTTTCTCAAAAGTTTCTCCTTAAATTTTTTATTTCAAATGATCAAAAGACTGTATTTATAGGTGTTTATCCATTTTTCCAAAAATTAGATTCCAAAAGCCGACACTTATAATTTGAGTTTTGATCCTTAAAATTCTTCCAAACACATATTTTAATTTGGGTCTTGGCTCATAAAAGGGTCCCATTCTCCCATGGGTGAATGGGCCCTGGCCTAAAATTCTAGGACACACATGATCCAAGGCAATTTAATTACTAAATGCATTTATTTAATGTTGGTTTACCTTTTAGAAAATGGTAAGAATAAGGCTTTGGAATGCATAATTTGGCATATCAAAAGCTTAATTAAGTCCAATAAATTAAGGGACCCAAAAATAGTGTGAAATTGTAAAGGTATACAATTTTCTACACTACATTTAGCCCCCACTTTAGTGAGAGTATGAACTTACGCTTAGACTCACACTAAAGTAGAGAAATATATGTCAAGGGAGGTCCAATTGTACAACTATTGGAAATATAAGATGACAAAGGATCAAGGAAAGTGATCAATCCCCCAAGATCTATGATTGGAAAACCAACATAGGCATAAAATAACACACACATTTGTAGCTAGCAACGATACAAGGTACACAAATACTTGATATCAAAATAAATGCAAAAGTGGTATGGGCTAGCAAGCTATATTATACTAACAACCATACAAATATAATAGATTCCACATGGCTACAAAGATATATTATGCTAGGTGACCATGTTATGCCAATGCCATGCTAGGTTCAACATTCATGAAAAAAGTGAAGCAAAAATGCAAAACTCACCTTAGGAGGTGCAAACAAAACTCACCTCAAGGGGTGCAAACAAAAATCACCTCAAGGGGTGCAAACAAAAATCACCTCAGGGGGTGCAAACAAAACTCACCTTAGGGGGTTGAAGAAAAACTCACCTTAGGGGTTGAAAACAAAACTCACCTCAGGAGTGCAAACAAAACTCACCTTAGGGGGTGCATAAATGACATTTGGATAAGGTCAAAAAGTTAACAATCAAAGGGGATTTTCTTAATTCATGAATGACCACACCTTATGGAACATCACACATGACATCATCAACAAGAGAGGACTAATCAAGGAATAGAATATCACACCTTAGGGAATACTAGCCATAGTATTACCACCAAGAGAAACATCATATTCCAAGAAAGGTCACACTCTTATGGGACATCAAGTCTAAAATTACCACAAAATTAATACTTCAGATAGATCAAGAAAGCCACACTTTGATTAATATGGTCAAACTTCCTAGGAGATATGCCATCATCACTAAGAAGGGAACATGCAAATAATGAACGAGGGACTATATTCCCCCCTTAAAATATTAGTGTACTTGCTACACAAAATTTTTAAGGAGATAAATAGGGATCTCAATAAGAAATACACCCAAGACAAGGCTACCTAACCCCCTTGCCCCCCAAGTGTATGACAAGGATGAGCCAAGATATAGTACGATATGCTACTCCTTGCAATACACAATATGATTGTGCATAAATTTTAATACATGTGGTAGTGAGCATGCTATAATATACAAATATCACATGACAAGGAGCAAAGTAAACAGTTGTTATTTTATTATATGATAATATTGAATTGTAAAAGGATCAAATTATTTCAATACCTTCTTTAAAGCATGACATTCATTAGTAAGATGCCCAAGTGTTCATGATATGCATAGTAAAATATGTTTATACTTTTTTCTTTCTTATTTTCTTGTATAGGTGGTAATGTAATCAGTCCTAGGCCGAGAAATTTATCTAAGTTCCATTAAGTCTCAGTTATAGTATGTAAAAATGGTAGCTTCTTAAGTTTATAGGGATTATTTTTCTTACTTGATTGAGCAACTGTTTGATGTGAAGGCAAAGGATTTTGATATCCTAATCCCTTAGTTTATTCTGATAGTATTTGTTCTAGCAATTGATGAATATCATGCTCATTCCTTATGTCACATCCTTGTTTTGTCAAAATTCTAAATCCTTGGCCATAACACTACTCTAGGTTAATGGGTGTGTTGATGGATTTGTTCACATATGATGGAGAGGTAGAAATAGACATGTCTTCATTATGAATAAGTTCCTCCATGGTTGGTGGTTGAGACTTATTTTGTGATTTAGTTTCAGGATGTAAAAGGTTGAACATGTCAAGTGGTGGAATTATGGGAGGTGTTGGTTGTTGACATGGGTTTTTAGGCCATTGCATTGAGGGATAAAAGGTTGAATTTTTCTCAAGGTTATGCAAGGAGTTATGTATGAATTCTTGCATGATATCTTAATCTTCACCCAAGATGTCTACTTCACAAGGACATGCATTGGGAGGTGAAGGATCATTAATATTCTTAATTGCATTAGGATCATCACCAAACACATAACTTGAAACATCAACCAAAGATTTCAAGGACATCCACACTTTACCAAAACACATATCCATGATGAATTTTTGCTTGTATTTCCCAATTTGTTGCAAAATGCAAGCATGCAAGAATGTTAAAGATGTTTGAACAAATTTAAATACAAATTTCAGATTTAAAATATGATAATTGACTGACTGAAGATGCAATGACCTAAAAATGATGACTTTTTACTACAAATTTTGATTTTAAACAATGCACTTTCTTTTACCAAATGGACTAAATATAAAATGCTTCAGAATATTGTAATTTTTGAAATTGTAACAGAGATATGCAAGTATAGGGAATCTGAGCAAATAGAGACAAAAATGTGTGCAAAATTTTTCAAAAGCACTTGTACAAGGACAAGGTCGCTCGGGGGTGAATAACCTTTGTACAGGGTTTTGAAAAATAAAAAATTGAGTGTCTAGGTTATTGTTTATGATTACCGTTTCTCGTTGCAAAGTGATTCTACAGTGACTATTTTTTCTAGAATTTTTTTATGAAATGCAAGTCTAAATGCATGCCAATGTATAAAAAGAATGACAATTTATGAGTGCAATTTTGAAAGAAATTCTGATCTAAATGACTAAAAAACAAACTAATACAAACTATGATGCAAAATGTATGTAATATTTTTTTATTTTTATGAGTTTTGAAGATGCAAACATGCAATATGCAACCCTAAATGAAGAATGCAAAACATAATGATGCAAAACCTAGATCTAAGGTTTGAAAGACTTCCAAATCAAAAATTTATGATGTCAAATGTTGGGTTCACCAAAATGAAATGAAGGAAAAGTGGGTCCTAGATCCTAAATGCCAAGAACCTAGGAATCAAAGGGGCCTTTTCCCATATTTCATTAGAATACCAACTACAAATCCAAGAGATTGAATTTCAACCTCAATGGTGAGTCAATCAGACCTTGGTTGGTGGACTCTTTAGGGCCTTAGGATGATTAAGAATGATCTAAATAATTGGAAATGATGAAAATAATTGAACTATATGACCTAATGAGTAAAATGCAGATTCCCAAAGATAAATAGACTAGAACAACACTTTGCAGGCAGATCTGGGAGATATCAGAGAGCATGTACCTATCACCAAAAGTTTATTCTGGCATGTACAAAAGGACTAATTCACCCCTAGGTGAATGGGTCTTTGATTAGGCTTCCAAAAATACTTTTTACAGTTCTCTGGTGCTAGATCTAAGATATTGTTTTCCACTTGAAAATTTGTCAGAATGTCAAAAATGAATTTTGTAACTTAGTTTTCGTAGTTTGACAAGAATGATGACAACAAATGCAATAATGAAAAATTGCTCTTCAAGACCTCTTCAATCCTTCTTCAATCTAGTATATGCACATACACAAAGAGGGAAAAGTATTTGTGTCATAGTGGCTTTCCTCAGTCAAACCTCATGAATAGTGTTCCCACTTTCACAATGGCATTGTCAATGATAAAAAAAACTTACAGGAAAGGAAGGAAATGATAAATGAACAAATCGCTACAACTCACCACCCTTCAATAGTTTCCTTAAAGGAATAAATTCATACACATCACTTCAAAGGTATGGATCTTGATTGGTAGATATTCTTGAATGCTTGAATGTATGAAGACCTACAACACGTGTTAGCCTTCATATGACAACATGAACACACATAAACTTTAACATGATGTTAGGATCTTGATTTCTGCTATAAATGGTCGATAATGTTGCTCTTGAATGTTCTTAAAAATAATATTTTCTTCTCAAAATTTTCTCCTTTAGTGTTCTATTTCAAATGATCAAAAGATTATGCATTTATTGGCGTTTATCCAATTTCCTAAAAATAGATTCCAAAAGCCGATACTTACAATTTGAATTTTGATCATTAAATGCCACCAAAAAAATATTTTAATTTAGGTCCTGACTCATAAAGGGAACCCATTCGCCCATCGGCGAATGGGTCATGGCCTAAACTTCCAGGACACACATGATCCAAGGCAATTTAATTATTAAATGTATTTATTTAATGTTGGTTCCCCTTTCGTAAAACGGTAAGAATAAGGCTTTGGAATGCATAATTTTAAAAATTACAAGTTTAATTAAGTCCAATAAATTAAGGGACCCAAACATGGTGTGAAATTGTTAAGATATGCAATTTTCTACACCACACACATATATATACAAGGTAGATGAGGTAGGAAGGTAGGACTAAACAACTAACTAACCCTCCAAAGATGGGAAACTTGTGAGATCACTTGATAAGTGAATGAGTAAGTGGAAATTATACATGAAATAGGTATCTCAAGTGATGATGAAATGTGTATCAATGATATTAAGTGATAAAAAATCATAAAAGACCTAGGTAAACTTAAGCTAGGTGAGAATAAGTCAATCCTAGAAAGGTGATTAGCCAACTAGGTGAATAATGACTCTAGTTACACTAAAACCCCCCTTAAGTGAAACATAGGGAGTAATGTATGCAAAATGATGATTCCTAGCTACTAGGCCATGTTAGGTACTCATGTAAAAATTTCTCATAAAGCGGAGTAAAGGAGAAACCCAAATGGGAAATAAAAATCCTCTCCAAAAGAGAAATGATGCAAATGTAATGAAATGTACAAGTGAAGAAGATTGATAGATGGAGGAATCATAATGACCTTGCAAGGATTACTTCTAACACAAATTACAATGGGTGTTCTCCCCATAGGAGAGAAAAGAGAGAAGGTCTATGTGACACCCTAGAAAATGTGAATTAATGAACTCCATGTGAGGAAACAATTCCTCCCCAAATTGATAGAAGAAGAGAAACCATGTAACCTCCCATCGAAATTATATTTGTAGTGTTGGTAGATGCTCGATATTAGATACTGAAGATGATCCACAATCATTGAACAAAATTTCTTCCCATGGTAAGAAATAACACCACAAACATGTGGAAGATAACTTCCCATTCTAGATAGGAATATACAGGAAATAAGATGAATGTCTCTGAATGATGCACATGATCCAAAGATTGAAATATTGTCATTGATGCCTTCAAATGATAATAAATTATCTCCAAGACAATGCTACTGTGTGACATATAATGCTAAGATGGATCAGGTGTCATATGTGATTAAGGAACAAGGACCATGAATGTATGACGATAAATGGACCGATGAGAATTTAGTATTGTTGCAGATGATGTCAACATAGATGATGACTAAGTTGGATATGTCAAATCGTGAATATATGCATAATTTTTCATGATAGAAGCTAATGTAGGTGTGGAAAAATAAATATCCAAATATGGAAATGGTGATGTAACTTCATTAAAGCTAACATCAAAGAGGGGATGGATGTCCTCAATGGTGCCATCTAAGTCTACAAGGTGGGATTATACAAAGATATGATTTCTAGTAGATTACATCCCAATATGGTAGATCTAGAAAGATGATAACAATGTCCTAATGCAAAGAATAAGTGAAACTCATGCATGAGTTAATGTTGTATTCAGATGTAGCAACGAGTGATTCAGGATTTATGATCCTAAAAAGGAGTTGGATAAGAGAATGTGAGGTATGAGGATAAAATCATCCCCATGTTGATTACTCCCAAAATATATGACTTCAAAGGAAAAAACGCTTTAAAAAAACACCAAATTTAAAATGTCTTGATGCTAAAGTGTTCATCTCAAAAATATCTTTTGGTTAACTATTCACACTTGAAAAGATACCCTCTTATTTGCAGGTTATGCAAAAATGAAAAAAGGCCCCCCTTACAAGCTTGTATGACCCACACAATTAGTCTTGATTCATAAAATAAATAAAAAATACAAGTTATGATAATGTTTAATGTTACCACTAGTAGTTGTTGTAAATGCTACAATAATAATTGAACTATAACATTAAATGGTCAAGTGTTCTGGTCAAAGAAAAAGGGAGACTTTGAGGGAGCCACTAAGATATTCTTTGAGGAGATTGAGTCTTGAGGAAATGGCCTAGGTATGTGAAGGGTCATTGAATTTGTTGGAGGGAGATTGAAACACTTCAAAATTTTACCATAAAATATGGCATGCATTTCCACACCAAAAAGAGGGAAAAGTCGATTCCAAGACTTCTACAACTTCAATCCCCTTTTGCAACCAAGGTCAGGCCATTGGAGATCCTCTCTGCAACAATGGAAATGTAGATTGAGTATGAATGGGTCTCTGAGCACTGAAGTGGCCTATGCAAACATAAAATCACAGTAGTTTGAAGAGAGGCAGGTCAATGCCAAATGGGAAGCATGCCAAATGATTGCAGGTCACACTAAATGAACACAAAGGATATTGTTGGAACACACCACTTGTAGTGAGAGGTGTGTGGTAATTGATATGGTCAACTTCAAACAATTTTACACAACAGAGTAACACCTCAAAATTCTTACATGATTTCAATGCATAAAGACTCAAGCCATGACTTCTCTTTCTCCATCCATGCCTACAAATTCTCTCAAGAGCCTCTTGAATATGGATTGGAGGACTTGAAAATATGGAGTCAACATAGGAGGTGCAATAAGATGTTGAGATGGTCGTTGAGATAAGTGTTTGCTATAGAAAAATGTGAAGGGGGCATGGCTAAAGGTTATCAATCTAGCAACAAACAAAGGTTGTGCTTGGAATGGTAATACTGCTTCCCAAGGCTCGAGGCTTGTTGTTGATGAAAAAAAGGTTGAGCTACTAGTGCACAGGATAATAAACCCTATGCAATCATGCAAATACAAAAAAAACATTGACTACCACAAACTAAAAAATCCAATTAGAGAGTGCAAAAAGTGCCAAATAAAACCCACAAGACAACAATTTTGACCACCCAAAAGATGCCACAAAAGACCGAATAGGCCAGAAAAATTTGCAACAAGGCCAAATAGGCCAATTTTTTCTGCAAAATACAATTTTGACCCAAATGTACAATTTTTTATTTAATGGCAAAAAATTGTAAAAATTTAAAACTATTAAATTTAACAAAACGGAAGGTATTTCTTCATTTATCAAGCCTTTCGAATGCAATGACAATATTCATTTGGCTCCATGAGGCTCCAATGATAGGGCTATGTGCAAGATTCACCTTAATTTGGGAGCATTCTCTCATGGCTCTAATACCATGTTGGAGAATTCCAAGAGTAGAGAGCTCAAATTGATAACCTTCCACAAGTGAATCGATAAAAAAAATATAATATCTATAATATAGAATGAAGAGTGTGTAAATACAATGATAAATCCTTGCATATATATACATAAGGTAGATGAGGTAGGAAGGTAGGACTAAACAACTAACCAACCCTCTAAAGATGAGACACTTGTGAGCTCACTTGACAAGTGTGTGAGCAAGTGGCAAGTATGCATGCAATAGGTGTCTCAAGTGATGAGCACACATGTCTCAATTCTATGAAGTGAGACAAAAACATTAAAAACCTAAGTAAACTTAATCTAGGTTTGAATAGGTCAATCCTAAAAAGGTGATTACCTAGCTAGGTGAATAATGACTCTATTTACACTAACACTTATGTGATTTTATCTACTCCTTTTATTGCTCCTAGTAGTGCTAATTTTGTTTGTGATGGTGTGATGGATTTATCTAATGTTGGTATTTATGGTATTAGGTCTCATGTTCCTAATGTCTTACAAGATTCTAATATGTCTAATGTACCTAATCTAGTGCTAGCAAAGGAAAAAATATAACTATTGCTATGTTTAGGTATGTTAATGATTATTTTTATATTAGTGGTTCTACTAATAGTGAGAGTGATGATGGTTCTTCCCCATTGCTAGATATTCATATTAGAATGTATATGAATTCCTAGTTATAGGAGTGTGTGGATTTCAAGGTTTGGTCATTAGAGAGGAATGCCAAATATTTTGTTGATAAATTGTACAAGGTTGGCAAAGGTTCTAATTAAGTGGCAATTGGAATTATTTGTGATATGGCTCTAGTGACTCTTCCATGTTATTTACCTTAGTTCCTAACATTTTTTACGGAAATTTTTACTATATATGTTCTTTCTAAGTTATATTAGTGGAGTGAGGTTATTATATGTGGTAGGATTTGAGTGATCATTTTTGACCTTTTTGATCTTGCATTGATCATATATTTGTAGTAACTATTTTTTGTTATGAATTTAGTTTCTTGTTCCCTTCCATTTGATTTGGGATGAGGAGTGTTTTAAGTAGTGTTATTGGAATATTTAAGTTGGTTATCTCTTCATTGCCATATTTGGTTCTTTTTCATCTCTCCTAAATTAAATTTTGTATACCTTTTTGATTAATTACTTTTATGAGCTATATTTATAAACTATTTCCAATATATATAATAAATTGCATTCCCTTATAAAATTATACTATATTATATTCTCCTAATAAAAAATTATAATTTACTAATAATAACTTAGAAGTATCAAAATATGTAATTATATAAAATATTGAAATGAATAAAAAGGGATCCTATGTCCCTTTTGTTTAGAACAATAGAATCTAGGTGCCTTTCTCTAAAATTTCATTAGGAAAGAGATCACAAGAGGTTAAGATTGACTTTCAACCTTGAGGTGAGCCAATCCCATCTTGGATCTTAGTTCCTTAGGACACTAGGAAATATTTGAGATAGATTTGGAATGATTTAAAATGCCTAAAATAAATGGATGATTAGACCTAATGCATAAAAAAAAAATTCCCAAAAATTGATAGACTGAAACAGTAATTTACCAACAGATCTGGGAAGTGTAGAGGACTACAAAAATGCTTAGAAAATTTGGTATTTAGGGTCCTAAAAGGACTCATTCACCCAAGAGTGAATGGGTCTTTGTACATGTGTTTTAAACAACTTATGGGGTACTCTAGTGCAAGATCTAAGCTTCTGTTTTCTCTTGGTTTCACTGTTGGAAAGTTAAAAATAAATTTTGAATCTAAGTTTTCGTGTCTTGACAATAATGAATGCAACAAATGAAACAATGAAAAATTGATCCTTTGAGAACTCTTCAATACTCCTTCACTTTCAAATCTGCACATACACAAAGAGAGGGAAAAAATATTTGTTTTGTGTGAATGGGGGTTTGCCTTAGTCAAACTCCATGTTGGTAATTAAACCTTGATAGAAAGAAATAATGACAAAGGAGAAGGAAATGGTGAATTAAAACTTGCTTTTTACAACTCACCAAACCTTCAATTGCTACCCTTAGAGGACTAGAGACAAATACATCACTCTACGGATTGGATATTTCATGAATTGACTTGATTGATTGCTTGATTTGATGCTTGAATGCTTGAAACCTACATCACAATGTTAGCTCCAAAACATGACATGAACACACATGAACTTTGACATGATGATATGATCTTGATTACTATTGTAGATGATTGATAAATCTACTCTTCAATGCTCTTTACAATAATATTTTCTCTTGTGAAATTTTCCTTAATGCTAGATGTTTTGAATTGACAAAAATACTATGTATTTATAGGTATTTATTTAATTTCCCAAAATCTAGATCCCAATAGCCGAACTTTGCAAGTGGAAATTTAAATGTTACAATGCCACCACCAACTTATCTAAATTTGGAGGGAAATAGAGTAGCGGGACACTTCTCCCATTGGGCAAATAGGTCCTAGTCCCATTATGGCGAATGAATCCCAACCCTTATTTTTGAAATTTAAGGTGTCGAGGGAAAAGTATTAGATGAATGCATTTGTTTAATGTTTGCAATTTATTAAAAGTGGTGCAAATGGGCTATGAAATACATAATTTTAGGACATTATAGGGTCAATTAGAGGCTTAATTATGTCTAATAAATTAAGAGATCGAAATATATTGTGAAATTGTAAAGGTATACAATTTTCTACTCTAGAAATATAATAAATCAAATTATAAAGCTTGGTGAGAAAACTAGATTTGAAGGTTCATTGGTTATAAAAAAGGGTACCCCAATCAAGTGTCTCTAGAATTTTGTTTCCAAGGTGTTTCATAAGGTATTCCCCTTGAAAAACCCCTATATTTTATTCTTTTGATCATTAATTTTGATAATGCATGTTGTTGGCTTGATAATTTTACTTTAATATGACATTTTGTGGGAAGGGTTCCCCCTAAAAGTATGCTTAAAGATTGGGTCACTAAGGCTTGGGCCCCACATGGGATTTCCCTAGTTGATATGTAAAAATCTTACCAATTTTTCTTTCTCATTTTGTTGAGTCAAACCATATTGGGGTTGTTCTCAATCATGGACCTTGGCTTATTTGGTCCTCATTGTTGGTTTTTAAAACTTGGACTTAAAAATTTATGTGATCTGATGAAAATTCCCTTAAGGTTCCCATTTGGTTTGAATTCCTTGGCTTACTCTTCCATGCTAGAACTGCTTGAACCAAATTACCTCTTCTTTAGGAATTATGGTTTGTGTTGAAATTGAATGGTTCTATTTAGTTCATCCTTAGTGGTGATTTTGTGTTGAGGTGGACTTATCCAAGTACCTTAAATAAATTAATATTCATATTGAGAAAATGAGATACACTTGGCATGTTCTCTACCTAAGCTTACCAAATACTTGTTATCAATGTCAATATTCTAAACATAAGAATTAAGATTGTCCCTTGGCTTCTCCTCATCCAAAACCTCTCACACCATACACTTCAAGGTCAAAACTACCTAAAAAAAAGGATGAAGGTGGTATAGAATTGTTAGTCACAAATCCAAGAGTTTTGGAAATAATAGTTTGTCCCCATCCTTCCTCTAGCTCTAGGGGTTCGAGTACTAAAAAATATTTCAAAAACTCTTGATCTAGAAGCCTCTAGTGAGGTGAAATATATTTGAACTTTGCTAGTAGATTATGTATTACCTTAGTTTATAGATCCCTTTGTTCAACATGTTTCCCCTCCTTTGGTGCACAATTAAGATATGTAACCTACTAGGGTGTTTGGATGAAGGAGAATTTGTTCCAAATAAATGGTATCTAGGCCAACTTAACTTTTGAATAAGAAGTTTTAATTCAAGTATGTCTATTCTTTAAAATAGTTATTTTTATCTTGGTGAGATGGATAATTAGGATATTACTCTTGATACTCATCTATGGATTGTATGTCCTAGAATGTTTGAGGTTTGATGGACCTTCCAAGGAAGTACTCCATTCATGATGCTTGAATCAAATTTCCAAGTCTGGAAATTCTTTGTTTACAAGAGGTTAAGGTTTCTAGCTTCTTTCTTTCTACAACTTTCCATGTTAATGGCCTTCTAGCTATTTTTATATAGCAACCATTAAGTGTGTTAGGGTGGAATTGATACTTTTTAATCCTCTACATAGCATTAATTCCTAATTGTCTAGGGATGTGACCCCACCAATCATGCATTATGGGATATTTTCAACATTAATACTCATTCATTTGGGATTATTAATGTTTATGATTTGAATGATGTTGTTGAAAGATATACCCTTTAGAGATATATTTCCAATCCACTTTTTCCCACCACTTAGGTTTTGTGTGGGGAGTTTAATACAATTTAAATGACATATGATGAATGTGCGACTTTACTTATGTGTTGGATAACAAGTAAAAGAAAGAGGTGGTATTTCATGTGCAATATATTAAGGCTTTTTATCCAAATATTTTCTACTACTAGGATCATATGCCATGGTATACTTGGAGTAATTTAATATTTGAGCTTAATAGAATTCTATCAACTCAATATATATTTTTACTAGTTTTTATTCCTTGGTAGTGGAGCCCCTTTCTTACCACTTTTCAATATGATTTCATATTGAGCGATAAGTTGCAAATCCCAAAGATATGAGGACTCAGTTTTCCCCTAACATGTTGATGATCAATCATGAATCCATGTAAATTCATATTCAATGTGTTTGTAATTTACAACTACGTCTCATGCATGGGGCTATTTGGATACCTTGGTAGAATGATAGGATAGCTCAAATAACTCATTTCATTTGTATTTATGGGCATCAGTTGGCATGCTTCCATAATTTATCCTAAGAGGTCACCAAGTTGGAGCTCTGTTGAGCCATTGTTGCTCTAGAGGGTATGTGCAGGATCATGATGGGCCAAAAAGTGGCAATATGATGGGTATGTGGCTGATGACTTTTTTTACCCAAAATTGATGAAATGAAAAGGGTTTTTAAAGGAGATTCTCAGCTTTTGACCAATATATATTATGCTTTAGTTTGAATTTAATAATAATTATTATTCATTTTCTATTGAATTACGACTAAAGTCCTAATTTTTAGGCTGATTGAAAAACATCTATAACTTTCAAACGGTATCATATTTTTTGAATCCAAAACATGCGTCACATTCTATGATTTGTATACTATAAGATAAATAAAGAAAAAATTTGAATTTCATGAAGTTTTGACCAAGTTAAGGTGGTCAGACATACGAGTCTTTATATTTTTTAAAAGTTGTCATAAAAAATTTATAATTAATTATTTACTTGGAAAGAAATTACAAAAAAATATGCATCACATCGAGACATGAGTTCTCTACTTATATCTAAAATCTTATAAAAAAATATTATCATTTTAATGTGGTTAGGGTGGTCAAATAGACACCTACTTATTTTTTCCCTGAAATTTAAGTACTACTGTATTGAAATTTTAAATTTTCACCAAATAGATTTTATTTTTTTGTAAATAAACCTAGTAATTTAGAAACTACATTCAATTTTCTACAAATTCTATTATTACATATTTTTGAAATAATATAGATAACTTATTCAAATTTTTATGTCAAGTTTCCTCACTCTGATTTTTCTAAATTTTTTGCCACTTAAGGGCCTATTTTTTCCATGATGATCCTGCACATACCCTAGAGGCTCAATTATTTGATTCTATTTCTAATATTCAAGTGGCTTATCTTCACCACAAGAAATGAGTCATATATGTTCACATAACTAAGGAAATTCAAACAAAATATCATCTTCATTGGCTCGAAATAGGAGACAAGGTCTTGAAATAATTTTTAGGACCTTTGATCCTATCATTCCTCTCAAGCCATTGAGAAAATCAAGAAGGAAAAAAATGAACTCAAAGAACTCCTTGACATTCTTAAGGATTATGTCCATAAATATGAGCAAATGTTTATTGCTCAAGAGTACACTCCAACACAGTCTACTACTCTTTAGTAATACCTCGAGGTGGTTCCTCGCTAGGTTTCTAACTCCCAATGCATTATTTGTGAAAAATATCTTAGTAAAGATGATCTTCAAGATTTTATTTTCTCTATGGCTAATGACAAGGCACTTGGTCTTGGTAGTTTCCCTTGTGAATTTTATAAATATTTTTAAGACACTATGAGTGATGGAATCTTGAAGCATTTCATTCTAAGTCCTTAGGAAATATAATTAACAAGGGAAACATTAATTCCATACCTAAATCTAGAGATCCATAAGACATTTACAATTGAAGGCCTATCACCCTTTTTAATGTCTTTAATAAAACTATTACCAAAGTGCTAGCTCTTAAGCTTTGGCTTATGCTCCCACCATTGATCCATCTTGAGAAAACTAGTTTCATAAAGTATATATTTATTCTAGATAATATTATTGTTGTTTGATAAGGCATGAAGTATGCTCAAAATTCATAGTAGCTTTCTATTTTCATTAATATTGACTTTCCCAAAGCCTATGGTCGTATTGAATGGTCATTTATCCTTTCCATGGTTTAGGCTCTTGTATTTGGGCCTAGATTCATTTATTCTATGCAAATATTATTTGTAGATGCATCAAATTGCATTAATATTAATGGCCAATAGTCTTAACCTTTTGGGATCTTCCATTCTATTTGTAAAGTTTGTCCTCTTGCTTTATCTCTTTATATGCTCACTATTGAAGGATTTGGATATCTTTAGCCCATATTGTTTCTCATTCATTGGTGAATGAGATTTATCTTCTAATTCTCATAGCCAATTGGTCAATGTCCAATTTGTGAGTTATTATTTTCTCACTTTTATTGAGGATGAGGGTAATATTGGACAAGTGTTTCATTGTTTGTATTTTTTTCCTTGCTTCTGGTTCAAGTATTCAATGGCAAAAGGCTCAATGCTATAGGCAATGTTTTCTTCCCAAACCAAACTAGGTTTGATACCTTCGATTGAAAATGGATTGAGCATGGGAAATTTTTCCACTTTATAGGTGTTCCCTTTGTATTTCAAGCTTCTCCTTCCACTCTTTGGTAGGATATTACTGCCATGATTGGGATTTTTTTTACTATTGGATAACCAAGCCTCTTTTATTGGCTCGTAAGTTCCAAATTTGCTCCAAAATATTGGCTACCACCCATGTTTATTATTCCTCCTACTAGGTACCTTCAAAAGATTCTTATTTAAATACTGAAAAGATGCTCCATAATTTTATCTAGGCTTACAAAGATGGCCACCATGGTTTTCACTAGGTTGCTTGTAAATATTGTTCCTTCAGGTTAAGATTTTGGAAGGTTAGGCATTCTTTCAATTTGGAGGCAAAGAATTACCTTGTGTATAAAATGCATTATAAGAGCATTAGAAGGAAATGAAGCTCGGAATATTGTCATCAAGCATTGCATTAGCTTTGGTGTGCCTTTTGGTAGACCATCCTAGAAAGGGTTTGATTTGGGAACTCTCCTCACTATGCAATAGTTTGTACAAATTTAAGGCACTTTCATCCTCAAAAAGTATATTGAAAGCCTAGGAGGTGGTTAAACCTTGTCTTTTATGGGAAAGAAATCACATCTGTATTAGTCTCTATTATACAACATTATATTTTCCCATATTTAGTTCCCTCTTATAAAGTTCACCCTTTGGCTAAAGTGCCATGGGCTCATTCCTTGATGTTTTAAAAAAGAAGTATTAAGGTTTTACCAAGCTTCAATTTTTATTCCATTAAAAAATTTATCTTGGCCAAAGTTCAAAATGAAATACAAGCTTATCAATCAAGATTAGGAGACTTTATAGGTTGTTATTGATGTCATTCCTTTATAGATGATTCATAAAATTGGCGTGAAGTCTTTTAAGACATGGACGAAGGATTGGAAATTTTATCCAATCCTTCCATAATTATAAGCCTTATAAAGGTTATATGTGGCTTTTGCCTCTTCTTCCTATGGTTAATTAGATAAACCATCCTCGGTAGCTTCAATCTTCTATTGGTTCATGGTAGCTACATTTTTAGTGTGTTTGGCTGACTATTCTTGAACCTAAAATGACTCATTTTTCCTAGTGTATTCTCTATCAATGTCTCCTTATTGGTGCTCATTTGGCCCTATTTGGGGTTCTCAATCCTCGTTTCCCATTTTGTGGGCACAAGCAACTTTTCTACTTTTTTTCTAGAGCTCAAGAATCTTGATATTGGAGACATAATAATTTTAGGCCTTTTTGCATTGCCCCATTTCTAAAAATATGGGTTTATTAGGAGATTGGACTTGTCTCCCATTCAAGTATACTTGGATTTGGCATACTTTCAGGGTGGAAAGTCTCTTCAATATTTGGAAAGATGGAAATGTAACTATTTTTACAAGGAGTTCTTCAAACTAGCATTTTTCCAAGTACACTAAGGCTATTGTTTGTTCTAATGTTCTTATGCAGATTCAGGTGCAAGCTCATAAAGTTGCACTTAAATCTTCCCATTTTCAAGAGTTGTTGGATCATTGGGGGAATGGTCCCTACATTGTTGCTAGAGCTCCCCAAATCCATCTCCTCCTTAAGGGTGTAGGTGTGGTCGTATTTAGTCTTATAGACGTTACAAATGATTCCACTCCCATGGCTCTTACCTTCTAGGTTCTAGAGATAGTGTGACCTATACTAGATGGTCCTAGTATTCTTGGTAGCCCTTTGCTCCTCTCATAGGTTGGATATTATTTGTCCTAGCTCTAACAAGGTTCTTTGCTTGGCTTTGGCCATCTCCCTAGTTCATGCTCAACTAGAATATAATCTTGAAGATGAAAGAACTCTCATTGGTTGGGAGCCTATTGACAATGGTATCTCTAATATTGTTTGGGAAAATATTGATGATTAAGATCCACTTTCCCTAAGATTTATATAGTTGCTTAGTGTTATATGGGCTTCACCCTTGTTATGTTGAAGGAATTCCCTATATGAAGTGAACGACGATTTTGAAAATCAATGGTTGAAAATTATAGAGAAGGATGCAAGACAAATGAAATGATCTCAACCATTAGATTTTTTAAAATATTGAAAAATATAATATATAGTTAAAGAAAAATAATTGCATTCTTATCTAGTCTTAGCTTTAAATTAAGAAAAGATATGATAAGAATTATTTTTTTCTTTTAAACTTTTTAAACTAAGATTTTTAGATTACTAATAATAATTTTTTAATAAATATATATTTTTCAAATAATAATATTAATAATAATAAATCAATAAATTATGAATTGACTTTTTATCTTTTGAATAGGTTTCATTTTATTTTTCACTTTTTATGTTTGGTGATACTTTTAATTTTTATAAAAGTGATAATTTTACTTTTAACAATTTTAATATAATTTATTTTTATTTTTAATATTTTATTTGAAATATAATTTTAGTTTTTAAAATTTAATTTATTTAATAACATTTAATATATTTTTTAATTTATTAATATTGATTTTATGCTAATATTGTTTGTTATATATTAATTATATTTTTAGGTACATATTTTATTAATATTTCAATTCTAATAAATTAAAAAAATAGTTTTTTTTATTTAATCATTTATTAACTTAATAATTTTTAAAATTATCATGTTTATTAATATTTGGATTTTGATATATTTTGACTTTCCATTTAGTTTATTTTATTTTAGTTTTTAATTTAGATTTAAGTTTAAAATTTATTTTTATTATTTATGTCTTTTCTATGAAAGTACAAATGATAATTAAAAAATATTAGAATAAATTTAATTTATAATTATTTGTCTTATTGAAAATTTAATTATTATAGAATAATTCTATTTTGAGATTTTTTATAATTTATATAATAAAATGAATTTCAAACTTAAAATATAAATTAAAATTTATAGAGTGAGAGAGAAGGTAACTTTTGATTAGTCATTTCATGCCAACAATCTAAGGATAGCACGTCCTTAGGAGTTGTGCTTAGGGTAGCATGTCATTTGATTAAGGATATGATAATTCACCTTTAAATCCTCTTCAGTGTACCCATTATGTACACTTGGTAGGAAAATAGATAGAGAGAGGAAATAAAGAGAGAAATAGAGAAATAAAGAGGGAAACAAAGAGATACAAAAAGAAAAAAAGAGAGATCGAGATACGAAAATAGAGGTATAGATATAAAGGAATAAATATGGAGAGAAAAAGAGATAGAGATTTAAAGAGAGATAAAGAAAGAGAGAGGAAAAGAGAGAAGAGGAGAGACATAGATAGATATAGTCACATAAAGAGAGATGAGAAGATAGAGAGATAAATAGAAATAGGAGACAATGATATATATAGAGGTAGAGAGATCAATAGATAAAGAGGGAAAAGGGGAGAGCAAGGGGGAGATAAATAAGAATAAAAAAAAAGAGTAAGGGGAGAAAGATAGGGAGAGGGAAATAGATAGAGAGAAGAAATGAGAGAAAGATAGATAGAGGAAGAGATAAGGGGAGACAAATATAGAGAGAAATAGGGGAGAGAGAGATTGAGAGATAATAAAAAATATAAAGATAGAGAGGGAGATAAAGATATAAAGAGATCCCTCTCAATTTTTCTTCCCATATCTCTCTATATATATCTCCCCATATGTACCTCTCCCTACCTCTCTCTATATATATCTCCCTCTCTCTACATCTCTCTATATATCTCCCTCTCTTTGTCTCCTCCTCTTTCTATCTCTATTTCTCTCTCTCCCTCACTCTCTCTCCATTTCCATCTCCATCTCCATCTCTATTTTCCTATTAATCTCTCTCCCTATCTATATCTCCTTACCTCTCCTTAGCTCTCTTTCTCTCTTTCCCCTCTATCTTTCCCACTATATATCTCTCTATCTCCCCCTCTTTTTATCCATATCTCTCCCTCTCTCCCTATCACTCTCTCTTTCTATATCTCCAAACTTCTCTATCCTCTCTCTATTTCTCTTCCTCTCTCCCTCCCTCCCTTTCTATTTATATATATCTATACCTCTCTATATCTATCTCAATATCTCCCACTTAAACACACACACTTCTTATTTCTCCTTCCCTATCTCTATCTCTATATATCTTTCACTCACATACACACACACTCATTATTTATCCCTCCCTATCTCTATATCTATCTATCCCCTCTCTCTACTCTCTCCCTCTCTCTATTAATTGTCTCTATCACCTCCTTTATCTCTCACTCTTTCCCCCTTTATTTCTATCTTCCCATCTCTCCCTCCCCCTCTCTATTTATTTCTCATTATCTCTATCTCTCTCTTATTTACTCCATGTCTCCCTCCATTTATCCTACTCTCTCTTTATATATATATATCCCTCTCTACCTATCTCTCTATGTAACTTCCTATATCTTTATATTTCTCTCTCCATCTCCCCCTTTTTCATTGTCTCCCTCTTTCTATCTCTATATCTCCCTCTCCCTCTCCCTCTCTCCTTCAATCTCTCCCTCTTCCTCTCTCCTTCAATCTCTCACTTTATATATTTATCTCTCTATCTTTGTTTCTCTCTCTCTCTCACCCTCCTTATCTTTCCCAAGTTATATTTATCTCTCTCCTTTATATCCCTATCTATCCCTCTCTCCCTCTCCCTATAACTTCCTCTTTCTATATCTCTCCACTTCTCTCTCCTATTTGTATTCCTCTCCCTCCATCTCCCTCCCTCTCTATCTCTCTCCATATCTCTCTTACTCATACACACATATTCCTTGTTTCTCCCTCCCTATCTCTATCTCTATCTTTATCTCTATCTCTCCATATTTAAATTCTTACATAACTCCCTCCATGCATAACTCATTATCCATCCATCTCTCTCTACCCACTATACCTTTCCCTCTATAAAGGAGGAAATTTTCTGCCCTCGAGTTTCATAACAAGAAGAGTCTACAAGGAGTAAATGGTCCTCAACTACCTCAAGGAATAATGCTTAGGTGACAAGTTAAAATAACGAGAGTTCCAAAAATAGAAAGAGTAGGTCATAGAAGTCTTATGGATAGATTGACAAGCTCTCAACCAAGGATGACATCGTGGAGTATAGACATCCCTATGGCGTGCTAGCATCTCATACAGACCACAAAGTGAGACTATCATAGAAAACAACTTAAGTGACTACTAATAATCCTGATTACTAGGAACTCTTGAAATGCAAGAAAATAACATAACTATAATAAATAAAACTAAATGAAATGTAAACTAAATGGAATGTAGATGATAAAATAAAGGAAGAGAAAAAAAAACACTCATAACAAACCAAGTAATGAAGCCTCCAACAAAGAAATATCTCCAACACCTACACACATAAGACAAAGAGAAAATATTGGGGTTGTTTAGGGGCTTGCCTCAATCAAACCCTCGTTTGGATGTTTCCACCTCCATAGATAGCCAAATAGATAAATAGATAATAAGATAAATAGACGAGATAAAAAAATGCATAGACAAGGAATGTGATAAATGTAACGCCTCGCTACACAAACCCCAAAGGATGACACAACTAACTAACAATTATGACACAATTTTTTTTAAAAAAGATAAGACTAACATGGAATATGAATCATACAAACAACAACATCAAAGAATGAAAGTTAATCCCACATCTATCCTAACTATGTCCTCTGGGGTAACATGACTTCCTTACAAATAATGCTACCAACATGAACCAATCCCATAATGAAGATTACTAATCACAAGTGTTCATTTTACAACCATAGCATTAAAGCAAATGGACATCATACATGCAACCATAACATTAAGTATACATCCATCCATGATGAAATAATAATACCAAAGAGCACATTCATCACTTTTATTACATAAATCTATGTTGTTCCAAGATTACATAATTACATATATTTCCACAGATACAACACCATATAAGAGCATAAAATGTGAATCAAATAAATACATATGCCATTTTCCAACCAAGGAGTAGAACGTTACATAGTTTACAAGTTACATCAAGCTTCCCTTATAACAACGGGAAGGATACATCCGTACATGATAAAGTACAACTATAATAATTGCATTACATAACATCCAGGTTGACACAAGAATTTGGTACAAGATCTGGAATCTCTATAGAAGGTACTACATCCATGCTCATGAATATCAACTGGGAACCCAATGGAGTGTATAACACGTTCCACCTGACCATGTGGAACCTTAAGGTCCACCCCCCATGCTAGGAGATGACAATAATGACCCACTACACAACCGATCAAGCAGACGATGGATAACAAGACTCCACAACAAATGCAACAAACAAAACATAAAGAATACAACCGCTTCCAGAGGTACATAACAAGAAGGGAATGTACAAACAAAGAGCAAGGATACTATAGGGAAGAGTGTCATCATATGTCCCTAGCATGGGTTATCTTGGCTACCTCTCACTAGGCGTTGACCCCCATCTATGGTTATCCTGGTTGCCTCTCTCTAGGCGCCGACCCCATAGGGTGACACATGCAAAACCAACTTACCTTTCATGAGGACAAGGTAGTGGTCTTGCCAACCAAACCTTCTCAACCCATCCTTACCCTAAGTAAGCACTATAGGCATGGGTGAGGCATCTAATTATCTTGATTAATGTGAACCTACCCAACCCACTAATTCGTTACTTAGGTTATCACTTATTACGAAACTCTCACATGGGTTACCCAGGACACCACTTTGTGTGTCGGCTCCCATGGAGAGCCACTCTCCCTAGTAGCACCAAAAAGACCCACATAACATCTAGGGTATACCATTTGCACAAAGTATAATAATCACTAGATCAAAACATAAGCGAGGCATGTCCCGTCTTGCACAAAGTCACATCATAAAAGCAATACAACGGTGCAAGGCTTCAACCCACATAAGCATAATATATGAAATAAGATCACAGTTTCACGAGGAACAAACATGAGAAACCAACATGAAACAAATCCCTTAACCTCTGGAAGCCTAACGGATCAACTACCGATGTCCTCCTATTAGAAGATAACTCAAGACATCACGAGATTCAACATAATAACAAGACATGAATACAAGTACTTTAGAGCATAAAAGCTTCCTCATATCAAAACTATTACAACCATGGATTCAACTTTAATGGTTATAAATGAAATCGACATTCAATCTTCAACCAATTAACCAAAAGCACCCAATTCACTAACCAAATACTTTACTCAATACACACAGACCAAACAATAGTGTGACCATGAGGTACTTCATAACAAGGCACTATTTCCACATTTCATATTTTTCTAATACATTATTCCATACAAGCAAGCGATCCAACTAAACAACCATGGAATCTACTTAATCAAATTAAAAGATTATATATCACAAATAACGATATCTAAAAGTAAACCCTAACAACAATTTACTTTTTCCCCTGTTCGATGGGTCTAAACATAAATATATCTCTGAATTAATAAATTACATACTTTACAAAACAAGGTTTATGATTAATCTACTTCCCTCATTTCATTATATGTTCTATTTTCGTTTTAAACCATTACCTATCATTTCAATGACTTGTATGTCTAGTTATAACAAGGATATAGAATTTTCTTAATTCTCTAAATAAATTCATCTCTTAATAAATTAGCTAACTAAACAATCTACTTTTTAGTTGATATTCCTATGCAATTATTCCCTTTTAAATTCTATAATCCAATAACATTTTCACTCTACAATCCACTAATTTATATATAAAAATATATTCATAAATATTATCATAGGTTTCAATCTAATTAACAATTATATAAGTATATTTATGTATTCATTAACATGTCTTATTTTTTTCTTTTCTAATAGAATTTCCCATGATTTGAATATAATAACTCTATATTTTTTAAAATTTAATTTCCACTTAATTTACCTATATAAGATATAAGTCAATTCTTATAAATTAATTGAATTTAGTGAATCTAATAGACCAATTCAATTACTTATTTTACTTAACTAACATAATCATTTATTCATCTATCAATTAAGCTAATTACTAATTACCAGGTGAATCTATGTCTCAACCATTATATTATTGTGAAGATAAACATCATTCATTATCTAACCAACAGACAATCCAATTCACCTATTAAATTTCCCAAATTATAATTAACAAAATCAATTATCTATAAAAGTAGAAATGCTCTTTACTCTAACCATGATATAAAATTACCCCTATACATATATATATAGATAGATATTAATGTATTTATAAATATTCAATTTTTATCTAATTATTGTTTATAAAACAGTATATCAGATTTACTCAAAATAACACTAATGAATATATGCCAGCATATACGCACACATATTTACAAATCCATGTATTCGATTGCTAATTATATATATATATATAAACTATCGACATTACTACCACCGAATCACAGGTCGAATCACACTTGCAATAACAAATATAGGTATGTGCAGGTCTATAAAAATTGAATACTCCAAGCATACTAATCGAATCCTATTTCCATCGCATGGATCGAATATCAATATCCAATATAGAACAACATATAGGTGCATATATAAATGATTAGACAAAATTGAACACCATTATACTGGAAGATTCACACCACATAGAATCGATTGGAGCTTAGCTATGACGCTGCCATAATATATGTTGCCCGCTACATACACCACTACTAGCATAGAGGTATCGAACGCCCAAAAGGACCATGCGACGACAGATGAAAATAAATAGGTAATCTAGATAATCGATTCACAGATTGCTTATAAATCGAATCCCCTGTCTTCTTAAAATGTATACAATCAGCTCAGAAGGGGAATACAAATTTATTTATCAACAACCAAAGAAATAACAAAAAAAATCGATGCCAAACAACTACAGAAATTTGCAACTTCGCAAGCATATCGAATAGCAAACACTTATTTTCGGTAGACAAGAGAGATCGTTTACAAACAACGGTAACTGAAACAAAAGTAAAGACGATGCCAACCTGAGATCCAATGTTTTGATGATGGAGAAAGAGTGCCGAAAACAAGCTTAATTGTAGCAACAATCCTCTTCCCTCGAAACTTTGATCAACTTTCGAAAATTACTTTCACACTTTGAAAGCAATTTCAACTTTCAAATCTGTATATTTTTTAGAATATTTTTGCAGAGCAATTTTCTTGTTCGAAAACCAAAAAAAAAGAAGAATCCTTTTTCCAAAACCAAGCATTATTAAAAACAAGGAAAAAGATTCATTTTCGAAGATAAAAATCAATCAATTTTCACTTAAAAAGACATGTTTTTTTTTTTTGCAACTAGTTCGAAGCTATGCATGTGCTCGAACTCACTTTTTCCATCTTTCTTTTAGTTGCTTTCACAACTTGTTCAAAATCTACTCCAATTTATTATTCACTTCGAATTATATTATCTCTCCACTTTTCATTTATTTATTTAAAATTATATTATTTCCTCATTTGCATAATTAAATTATAATAATAATAAAATTAACAATTATCATTAATTTTAACTATGATAATACTTTATACAAAATAATTTAATTTAATTAATCATCAATAAACCATATACCTTTTATTTCGTAGTATTGATTTATTTAATTATTTATTAAATCCCAAATAAATCGAGTAACTTTATAATTCAATTTTAATTTAATTAATGCGATTACCCAAGATAACTCATAACAAAATTTATCAATCATTAGGAAAAGACCAATCACGGAGGGGCACTACAATAAATCCCAAGATGCTCAAGGACATAAGACAAATAGATATACTTGCAAGGCTTGAGAAAGCCAAAGAGAGAGAAATAAAGAGTTGTGAGAGCCAAGAGAGTTGTAGAGAACACTGTGAGAGCTTGAGACCACTGTAGCTAGCTGTAGAGAGTTGTGCAAGCTTGAGAGAAAGAGAAAAAAAGAAGAGAGAATGAGAGAGAGAATATACAAGAGAGAAAGACCAAGATAGATCAAGAGAGGATGCTAAATCCTAGAGAGAAAGAGAGGAGTGAAAAGATAGATTTAAAAGAGAAAAGAGGAGGGAAAAAAAGGTTCCCAAACTGTTACAAACCGTCCCAAGTCATTTTCGTCGACCAAGGTAGGTGACAAGTGGAAACATGCTTAGAAATGACCATTTAAATGTTGAAATTTCATGGGACGTTAGCACGACACGTGAACGTCCACACAATGTGCTAGTGTCCATACAAATCTTGCTTAAAAATGATGAGAAAACAAGGAAAACACATGGTTAACACAAAATTGATGCATGAAGGTAGTTGCTGATAAAAGGGTCTTGAGCATCCTAAGAGAGAAAAAAGATAATGGAAGGGCTAAGATGAGCCTACACAAATACTAAGGGAGTGGACACTAAAGTGGGTTCAAAAGTGTAGATGAAATTGCAAGGGTATGCAATTTTCGACACTACACCCTCTCTCTACATATCACTTCATATATATCTTTATATTTCTATCTCTCCCCCTCTCATTCTCTCCCTCTCTCCCCCTCTTTATATATTTATCTCTTTCATATCTATCTCCCTTTTTCCTCTTTCTTTATCTCTCTCTCTCATCTCCATATCCCTCTCCTCCATCTCTATCTCTATTTATCTCTAACTTCCTTACCCCTCTCTCTCTCTCTCTCTCTCTCTCTTCGGGCCCTACATTTCTCCCTCTTTCTGTCCCCATATCTCCCTCTCTCTCCCTCCCTCTCTCCCTATTGCAAACATAACATGAGCCTATTGGTAATGCAACCTTATTGTCTTCTCGATTTAGTGGTTTTGTTTTAGTTGTGTTTAGATCCTTGTCAGCGGATGCATAGTTGATTTGAAGCTATCAATTCTCCATTGAGACCTTTGTTGCACAAACACCATCATTTCATAAATTACCTACCAATTGACCTCATGTATACTACACAAATGTATGTAAAAAATAGACCAAAAACTCCTTAATTGACTTTCCACACTTCTTCGATGTACCCATTACACACCAAGGTGTGATTGCTAGTAGTAATATTTCAATTCTAAAAAATCTCTTTTAATATTTTCAAAATGATTTAACAATTTAAAAAGTAAGTGTAGATACCGAAAATTGGTCTAGGCCTGCGAGTACACATTTCAACATAATTTTCTATAGTCCGTCGTCTTGATTAAATAATGTTACTTATTTAATTGCCTTTCTAACACATATTTCCTCTATTAATTAAATACCCTTTTTAATTAATTCATTAATTCATAATCATCCTTTATTCAACTTAATTAATTAAATAAATCATATTTATTTAATTATGTTGCGAACTAATTAATTCTTCCCCCTTTATCTATCAATTAAATAATTTATTATTTAATTCCCCTTTATCATACTTTTCCAACTATAATTAAATATCTTTATTTAATTATTCATTTAACCCCTTTTCATCTATAATTAAATATTTATTATTTAATTATTCATTTATCCTTTTCAACAGCCAAATTAAATAAATTACTTTATTTATTTAATTAAAAGTCTCATATTTCGAATGTTGAATTAAATTAACATTTAATTCATTATTTAATTAATTATGTCACATTCCTCTAACATTCAGTTATCTCTTACATGCACTTATCGTCTGACTCGAGTTATCTCTATGAGAGAACTCTCTGTCACAACTAGTCGATTAACTAGTTCCAACTCATATGCATGATCTATATTTATTAATTAAATATCTTTATTTAATTAACTAACTCAAGTTTGCATTCACATGCATTTATCATGCATTTATTCTCCAACTTCTAACTTTGGCTTTTGCATACAAAGTCTATTTCTTTTATTTTTTGAAGATGAAGATTGGAACTCATGTTCTAAAATTAGTCTTTACCTACAGTTGAACTCACGTTCTAACTCGTGTTCTATCTGTCACATAACTCATCGCATGGCATTCATCAATCTCATCCGTCGATCTCTCTTTCAATCTGAGCCGATCATTTGAAAACACAAAATCTATAAAATGGCCTGTCATTATCATTATTCTTCCTCCCGAAATCATTATACACTTTTGAGAAGAAACAATCTTCGATATTTTACTGAGACACTCGACGAAGTTATGCTTGCATTCAAACACAGAAATATCTGAGGGCAAGAATAACAATACAGCAAGATGGAGAAGGGCAATTGAGATAAATCGAAGAAGTATTTGCATATTCGGTGAGATCATTCTAGTTTTTATTAGTTTAGATTAATAATGCTTACTTATCATTTTTTATTGTTTGATTTTAGATTAGTTTTGGTTTTAGATTAGGGTTAACATTGTTATTTCTAGTTGCAGATCGAACCACAGATTTAATCGTAAGTTACAGTAAGTTTTTTGTTTTTTTTTTGTTTTTTTTATGAATAGGCAGCTATTTATATTAATTTAAAGATAAAAGTACATATTCACAAAAAAAAAGGTGGGTGGTAAAAAAGCACACCCCGAAAGAGGTAGTTTGTACCTTTGCCTCATTGTTTGTCCCATTCGGCAGGGACCTTGCCTCCTCCATGACTGTTCTTTTTATGTGATCCTGTAGGATGCATCTAACCCCTGATGGTCTTGGGTTACCCTTAGAAGCCCCATCAAAATTCACTTTAAACCATCCCTTATCTGGCGGGTGCCACTTCACATCTTTCCTTAAATTGATAGGTGGATCAACTCTAGGCAACCCATAAATGGATGCAACTTGATAAGTTTATTATTTATAATTATTTGTTTTTAAATTATTATTTTGATTAATATGCACATTTTAATATATTTTGACTTTGCATTTAGTTTATTCTATTTCAATTTTTAATTTAGAGTTAAGTTTTAAATTTATTTTAATTATTTGTTTTCTTATGAAATTAAAAAATCAATAGTTATTAGAATAACTTAATTTAGAATTAATTGACTTATTAAAATTTTCATTATTGTAGAATAATTATATTTTAATTTATATAATGAAATATATTTGAAACTTAAAATATAAATCAAACATAAAATATAAATTAAAAATTAGAGAGAGATAAACTAACTTTTGACCAATCATTTTGTGCCAACAATCCAAGGATAGCACGTGTCCCTAGGGAGTTATACAAAGGATAGCATGTCGTTTTATTAAGGATATGATAACTCACCTTTAAGTTCTCTTTAGTGTACCTATTGCATACTTAAGGAGGAAAATAAATAGAGAGAGAGGAAGAGAGAAGGGAAAGGGAGATAGAGATGAGAAATAGAGAGGCAAAGGGATAAAAAAGATAAAGAAATGATATATATATATAGGGAGACATATATAGAGAGAGAAATGGGAGCAAAAAGAGAGACCTCTTTATATCTTTGTCTCCTTCTTTATCTCCATGTTTCTCATTATCTCTCATATTTCTCTCTATATTTATCTTCCCTTCTATCTTTCTCTCTTTTCCCCTCTCTCTCTATTTCCCTCTCCCTATCTCCTCATTCTCTTTTTCTACCCCTACTTGTCTCCCCTTGTCTCCCCCCATCTCTCTCCCTCTCTCCCTCTTTATCTCTCTCTACCTCTCTATATATCACTTCATATATATATTTTTATCCCTCCATCTCTCTCTCTTTGTCTCTCCTCCTTTCTATCTCTATTTCTCCCTCTCCCTCTCCCTCTTCTCTCCTTCCATCTCTCCCTCTCTCCGTCTCTTTATATTAATCTCCATCTCCATCTCCATCGCCATCTCTATATATATCTTCCTCTCTATCTCTATTTCCTTACCTCTTCTTGCATCTCTCTCTCCCCCTATATTTCCCAATATATTTATCTCTTTATCTCTCCCTCTTTCTATCTCTATCTCTCCCTCTCCCTATCACTCCTTTCTATATCTCTCTAATTCTCTATCTTCTCTCTATTTCTCTCCATCTCTCTCCCTTCATCTCTATCTATTTATATCTCTTTCCTGAACTCTATCTCTATCTCCATATCTCTCTCACTAACTCATACACACTCCCTATTTCCCCCTCCCTCTATCTTTATCTCTCTCTCTCTCTCTCTCACACACACACACACACCCCCACACTCCATGTTTCTCCCTCCCTATCTCTATCTCTCCCCCTCTCTCTATCGCTTGTCTCTATCATCTCCTTTATCTCATTACTCTTGCACCCTCTATCTCTATCTTCCCATCTATCCCTCTTTCGATTCATATCTCTTCCTCTCTCCCTCCCTGTCACTCCCTCTTTCTATATCTCTCTTCTACCTCTATATCTCTCTCATCTCTCCCTCACTCACTCACTCCCTCCCTATCTCTAGTCTATCTCTTTATCTCTACCTCTCTCTCCCTTTCTCTTCCCATTTATCTCTATCTCTCCCTTTATATTCCCCTATTTCTCTCTCCCTCTCTCCATCTCTATTTTTCTACCTCTACTTCTCTCTATTTTCCTATTTCTCTATCTCTCTATATCTCTCTATCTCCCCTCTCTATATCTCCTTATATCTCTCTATCACTCTATCTCCCCATATATATATATCCCTTTATATCTCTCTATCTATTCTTCTCTATCTCCCCCCCTCTCTCTCTCTATTTATTTGTCTCCTTTTTCTCTCACTCATCTTCATCTCTACCTCTATCTTCCTTTATCCCCCTCTATCTCTAGACATATATCCCTCTCTTTATCCATCCATATCTCCCTCTCCCTAGACCTCTATATCTATATCTCTTCACCTCTCTATCTCCATCTCTCCATATTTATTCTTCTATTTCTCCCTTTATATCTATCTTATTATCTCTCCATCTTTCTCTACCCCTATATCTCTCCTTCTCTCTCTATATCACTTCCTATCTCTCTCTTTATCTTTCTATCTCTACCTCTCTCTCCATATCTATCTATGTATCTCTCCCATCTCTATCTATCCCTCTCCTCTCTCTCTTTATCTATCCCTCTTCTTCTCTCCATACCCCTCCCCTTCTCCATATCCATATCCATATCTATCTTCCTCTCTATATCTATCTCCTTACCCCCATATCTCTCTCACACTCTTCCCCCCTCTTTCTATCCCCATCTCTGCCTCTCTCCCTATTGCAAAAATAACATGACTCTTTTGGTAATGAAGCCTACTTATCTCCTCAATTATGAGGTTTTATTTTAGTCATGTTTGGATTCCTATAAGTGGATGAAAAATTGATTTAAAACTATCACTTCTCTAATGAGACCATTTTTGCACAAACAACATTGTTTGCTAAATGAACTACCAATTGGCCTCATGTATTGTGCAAATGTATGCAAAAAATAGACTAAATTTTTTCCTAATTGACCTTCCACACTTTTCGACGTACCCATTACACACCAAGGTGCAATTGCTAGTATTTATGTTTGTTGTCTTTATTACAAACTTTGTCCCATTTAGACTTTAAGGATGTACCTTTTACCACCCACCATTCTTTTTTTTTTTTTATAAATTTTTTGGAGATACCCCCGAGGGGGTCCCCTTTACCTTAGAGCCAAGGTTTGAGGGGTATCCATTCCGTCAAAATCCACATGAGGCATGATCCCAGCCTCATCCCTTTTTAGACGTCAGGGCCTTGCACTGAGCAAGACTTGATCCGTAATGGGCTCGCATAGAACCTTTCAACTTTACCAACAGACCAATCTGTTTTTGAATTATTAACTATTTTTAAAAAAAAAATTACACAACTTAATAAATTTGAAAATTTAAAAATAAAAAAAATAAATTTGAAAAACTGTCCGCATACCATCAAATTCTAGCCCTGATTACAGGATTCACTTCCACAATCGATGAGAAACACAGATTCTCTTCCCCAGCGAAAAGTGACAAACAGCTCTCTAAACGAACGATGTCGCTATCGTTAAACAGAAAAACATCTACAATATTTACCTCGGCCACTACTGGTAAATTTACCAAAATCGTTTGATCTTAGGCCATCTATTTTAACTGAGAGAAAAATTATTAGCAGTGAAGTCTTTCAAATCTAGAGGTACCCTTCAAGATGAACCAGTCGGAAATCTACCCTTGTATTATAGTTGTTCTGCTTCAGTACATAACGGCAATTGCAGCAACAGGCTCTGATGAAAGAACCATAGCAGGAAGTATTGCATTTTCTACAGTTGGGCGTGCACAATATGCATTTGATATCTATGCCCTTAACATTACTTCTTCACATACCAAAGAGGGCCTTCTTACAGATGGGATTTCAGTGAATTATAATGGTAATTTCCTTGGACCCTCTGCAATGCATGCACTGATGAACAAAATGGGTATGCCAGAGAATCAAGCTGACCAAGTTCTGGCCTTTATTACTGAAAGGTATGGACTGGCCCAAATCTTTTTCAATTTCTACTCTAAAAATATGTCCTTATATTCTTCCAAATCAATGGAGTCTATTTTTGGGTTTATGAATTTTAACAGAAGAGAGGCATTAGATAAAACGATATCGCAGATATGGGTGTTACTGAATTTTGCTAAGGATGGTGTCAATTTGGATGATAGTGTATCTATGAAAGATAGACCTATCATGGTGGATACTAGAATTATCTATGTTTCCATACACCAGCCCTCTAGAGTGCCAAGGCAGAGTTGGGCTGCAGTTTATTCAAACCTCAATACAAGGGAAACCATAAGGCTGACTCCTGATGGGTTAGTTGACTTGAGCCCCAGTCTGTCCCCTTCAGGAGAATGGATAATGGTAGCTTCATTTGGGCATATTGGGTGGCATGGTCAAACTGAGGATCTGCAAACAGACCTCTATCTTTTCAACGTTACTGATGGTTCAAATCGCCAATTGGCAATAAGGAATGGTGGGTGGCCTTCTTGGGCTGATGACCATACTGTTTTTTTCCACAGAAAATCTGATGATGGTTGGTGGAGCATTTATAGGGCCTCTTTTTCTGCTCCCCTGAATATGTTGTCTCAAGGTCATGTAACTGTCGACAGAATAACACCAGCCGGTCTTCATGCCTTTACACCTGCTAGTTCCCTTTCTGAGGAATAGGTTGCAGTAGCCACACGCAGGCCAGGAACCCAGTACAGGCATATTGAAATCTACAACCTTACCTCCAATTCATTTGTTGAAATTACTTGTGGTATTTCACCACAATCCCATCATTTTAATCCATTCGTTTCTTACGATTCTCATAGGATTGGCTATCATAAATGTAGAGGGAGTGCTTCAGAGTCTAGTGAAGATGTGGATTCTTTGAGAGTTCCCGTGATTGAGCATGTAAAGTCTCCTTTGCTCGAGATTTCCCTCTTTAGAATAGATGGGGAGTTTCCATCGTTTTCCCCAGATGGATCAATGATTGCCTATATATCCATGGAGGGTGATGCTATCTATGTGACAAGGCTAGATGGATCTAAGAAGCACAAGGTGTTCTCGGGTTTGGTATTTGGATTGGCATGGGATTGGAAGAAAAATGGTATCATCTACACAAGCCATGGTCCTGATTTTGCCTCCTTAAGTACCAAAGTTGATATCATTGCCCTCAATACAAGTTATATCATTTCTAGAGGAAAAACTGATCCTAACCCTTCATACAGGAAACTGACAAATCAAGGAAATAATGCTTTCCCCTCTACTTCCCCAGATGGAAATTTTTTGGTTTTTAGGTCAGGTCGCTCGGGATACAAGAACCTTTACATCATGGATCAGGAGCTAGGTGAAGAAGGAGGCTTTTGGAGGTTAACGGATGGGTCCTGGACTGACACCATGTGTACCTGGTCTCCTGATGGAAATTGGATTGCTTTCTCTTCTGATAGAGATAAGCCTGGAAGTGGTAGCTTTGCTCTTTACTTAATTCATCCAAATGGGTCTGGTCTGCAGAAAGTCCTTAACAGTAGTACATTAGGAAGAGTAAACCACCCCTGGTTCAGTCCAGATTCAAAGAGCTTAATTTTTACTTCAGATTATGCAGGGGTTTTGGCAGAGCCCATTTCAGTGCCTCACCAATTTGGACCATATGGGGAAATATTCATGTCCAGGATTGATGGCTCTGACGTTCAGAGACTTACCTACAATGCTTATTAAGCTGGAACTCCATCTTGGGGGAAAATGTTTGTCTCTCCCTCAGATTTGACTGGGAAAGATGAGAAACTGAGATGTGATTTTGAGGATGATAGATGGCTTAATGGCAATGTAGGTCATTTCAGTGAATCTGGATGCCAAGTAGTGCGAAGTTTAGATCAGATGTAGGATGAGTAAGAATCTTGAAGTTTCACAAATTAGCCTTGAGACAGTGATAAAGAAATGTGGATATGAAGAATTGTAACATGTGATAGTACTAAATTACTTGCCATGACCCTTGTGCATTGTGGTTATAAACTTGATGATGTGGAAGGCCCTTAATTTGTCATCCACTCATACAGTTTTACCATCTTTTAAAGTACCACATGCAGATGTAGATATCTGCGTATACCTCTAGCTAGATGTCTTATTTTATTGAGTATAAGAAGGTTATTATGCTTTGGCCATTGTGAACAAAAGATGCTCATTGTTGTCTCATGCCACTGTGACTGTCTGATCCGTATTGTAAATGCATGACATAATACTTATTTGTAGCTTATTTTCATTATTTTGAAGGTCAATGAAATGGTGTCATCCAACATTAGCATAGTTTAATTTATGAACTGCAATTAGTTAAATGTACAATGTCAATCTCTAACTGCTTCCAATTAGGAGGAAATCAATTGGATTAAAAGTCAAGTCATACCATGACACATCTTTTATTTTTCTCTCAGGATACTTTTCGTTGTGATTTCATTCCGTTTCCATGCAAGTTTCCACTGGAAGCATATACACTAGTGACTAAAGAAGTTATTTCTTCCGTTTTGAGTTTGTTTCTACATTTAGGATTGCTACTTAGCTGTAATATTCCTTATCTGACTTTCCTTCACCTGTGTATTACTTTCTCTCTCTCTCTCTCTCTCTCTCTTTTTAATTACTAATTATGACTCTAGATTGTTAGGGTTTCACTGAAATATAGAGGAACATCACATGCTACTACTTATACTCATCAGCTGGAAACTTTCACTTATTAATTCACTGCTATCAACAGATGCTTATCTCATACAGAAAATGAACCTTCATAATTTCATTATTTTCATTTTATTTCATATCAGATCTGACAAAGAAAGGGCAAATGTAATTGTCTCAGATTTGACTTACAATTCACATGAAGATACCTGGCACAGAAGATGTTTGACTGTCACAATAACCTTTAAGACCCACTGTTAGGATCAGGTCTGGGTGTGATAGTCTGTGAATAGTGAGATTATTGTCTGCTATGTAAGACCTACTACAACCCTACTGAAAATGACTGTCATTCTCAACAGCTTAGATTTGGGCATGAATCGATGTTGGAGGGTGTGGACAAGTGACTACAGCAGAGAAATCTTCACTGCTGATCTTGAATGTGATGGAAAATCCTCTCTGATGCCCTAGCTTTAATGGCAACGACCACTGCTGCAGTTGTTTTAGCTCCTCTCTGCCCTATTCGCCCCTTCCAAATACACTCCAGCTGGTCGCAGATCAGATTAGGTGTTGTGCAGACCTAGTTCCCTCTCTTGTTCCTCTCAGATCAGTTTCAGCTTCAAACCGCTAATGGTACACAGGAGGCAGTTGCTGATGTCAACAGGGTGCTGCACCAAGTCTTTTTGCCCAGTTCACCTCAAATTGCCTTGGAATTGCTACCAAACTCAGGAAATGGATTGGGCCCCTGCTAAGTTCATTTGGAATCTGCCCTGCTGGACCCGTAGAGATGACAACCTTCCCAAATTTAGTCCTATGCAAACCTGGTCTGAAACTACCAAAGCAAGAGGAAGGGTTTTTGTCTTAACCTCTCTGTGCCTTCAAGGGTTTTTGTCCTTGCTGGCATAAAATTTGAAATTTGGAAAAAGACCACACAAATGTCTAATGATCACCCAAAAGAAATGTCAATTTGTTTTATACCTTCCTTGTCATAGGGCGCATGGGCCCAAAACCTTGGCGCCAAAGTTAATTTTATGTTTTATTTATTTATTATAATTATTATATATATTTATATATATTTTTTATTTTATTTATTTAGTGTTTATAAACACTTTCGATAATTCAAAATTAGAAGTGTCAAGGTCAGCCAAGGAGAGGGGACATGCCAGTCCTCCCTTCCTCAAATCACTTGTCCTCTAGCAACATTAGATTTGGATGGTCAAAAATCTCCACTCATTCCCATGTAGCATCCTTAAGCGGTAGATTTTTCCATTTCACCAAGTTCTCTAGAATGGCTTTGTTTCTTAGCTTCTTCTCTCTCAGGTCAATGATAGCTTCGGGCTCCAAAATATCCTTCATCATCAAGTGGTGGCAGCTTTAAGGATGGTGTGACTTGCTATTCAAGAGCCTTCTTAAGACATGATACATGGAAAACATTGTGAATCTTTCTGTTTTCTAAAAATTCTAGCTTATATGCAGTCTCACCTACCCTCCTCATGATCTTGTAAGGTCCATAAAATCATGGCTTAGGCTTTTTTGCAGCACCCCCCTCGAGAAAAGATTGCCTATAAGGATGTAACCTCAAAAAGAACATGTCTCCCATCTCAAAAGTTCTCTCTAATTGGTGATGATCAACATACATCTTTTGCTGATTTTGGGCCTGCTATAGGTTCTCCTTGAGTGCATTCAAAATATCTAAACTTTGTGGTACCAAATCCCTAGTTTTAGAGACTACTATTCAAAAGAATCAAATCCGTGAAGGAAAATGCATTGTAACCATAGAGTGCCTTGAAGGGAGTCATACCAATAGGCATATGATGAGTGGAGTTGTATCAATATTCCCCAAGGTGGAGCCACTTAATTCACGCTATTTGCTGCGTTGTAATATAATTCCTCAAATACCCTTCTACCCATTTGTTCACAATCTCTTTTTGCCCATTTGTTTGAGGGTGATAACTAGTGTTTGGAGTCAATACTATTTTTGTCAACTAAAAGAATTCTTGCCAAAACAAACTAATAAATCTTTTGTCCTTGTCACTCACAATATTCCTTGGTAGCCCATGAAGTCTAAATACCTCTCTAAAAACAAGTTTGCCACCTATGGATCCTTATAATTTGAAGATATAACATACAAATGAGAATACTTGGTGAGTCTATCCACTACCACAAAGATGCAATCCTTGTACTTTTGGGAGGTCCATGATAAAATCCATGGAAATGCTTTCCTATTTATGATTTGGAATGGACAAGGGCTGCAACAAACCAGCTGAAAATACATGCTCTACTTTGTTTTGTTGACAAGCCAAACTCTCCCAAACATGCCTCACAAGATCACCCTTGAGTCCCTTCCATGAAAAATACTCTCTTACTTGCTTGTACGTTTTGTAGTACCTCGGATGACCAGCTAGTGGTGTGTTAGGGCATGCCCTCAAAATTTTCTCCTTCATCTTCAATTCTAGGACAAGATACATCTAGTCCTTATAGAGGATGAACTCATCAACCACCTTGTACCCGTCATCTTGTAGCTTGCCATCCAAAATATCAATAGCAAATGTTTTCTTGGCATATTCAGTTATTATAAAAATCTTCCAATCAGCAGATATATCAGTCATGGAACCAAATAAGGCTTCCTAGATAACACATCATTCACAACATTATTCTTTCCTTTAACATACTCAATGTCAAAATCATAGCCTTGTAGCTTACTCACCCACTTTTGTTGTCTATCATTCAAATCCTTTTGATTGAGGAAGAAATTCAAACTATTATGATTAGTTTTCACCGCAAATTTCCTACAAACCAATCATTTTCTGAACTCGGTTAGTGAATGCATGGCTAGCATCTCTTTGTCATAAATAGGAAAATTACTTTTTTACTCGAGTTTTCTACTCTCAAATGTTATGGAGTATTTGTTTTGTATTAAAACTACTCCAATGCCCTCTTTTGAAACATCATGTTCTAAAACAAAAGGCAATGAAAAATTTGGAATAGCCAAAATAAGACATGAACTCATTATTTCTTTGAGCTTATCAAAAACTGTCTATGTTAAATCACTCCAAGAGAAGGCTTCCTTCATCAAAATTTTCAATGGGGCAAAATGAATACTATTATGGGCTTCCTTCCTCTCATCATCTATGCTAACTCCTTAGGCACTAATCTTATGCCCGATATATATCTCGATCAAACCAAGCTCACATTTTGATGCCTTGACAAAGAATGATCGTTGCTCTAGAATACTGTTGTGACCTATTTCACACATCGCCCCATTGCAAATGGGGACCCCCTTCTTTTTGCTTTTTCGGTTTTTGCCTTGGCAGCGCAACTGCTTATCACCATTTATTTACAATGAGGAGTTAGAGTTTTGTAGAAATCATCTGAGCCAAGTAGAGAATTCAAGCCCGTATCAGTGCCTAGATGTCATGGAAGTGCTTAGAAGGACCGGTAGACGAGGAACGCCATTGCTTTGAGTCAATTCTAACACTTCCTATTTTTTAGGGATTCTGTTTTTTTGCTTTTTGGCATTTTTAGGCCATTCTGGAGTTCCTATTTTTTAGGGATGCTTTTTGCTTTTTCTATTTTTAGAAAGTTTCTATTTTGGGAAAAAGTTTCTATTTTCGGATCCCATAGAGCATGAAGTCAACACGCCTCCAGAAATCATGAAAATCAAGGTAAAATGGCAAAAGTTTGGAAAAATGGCTAAGTCTAAGAAATGCGCCCATGGGAAAAGAATGGCAGACAGAGCATGAAGTCCGCCCTACCTTTGGCATGCCAAAGGTAGGCACTGGCAAGCCAAGGCTGAAGTTCGCCATGGCATGAGAGGCCTCCAAGTCCGCCATGGCATGAGAAGCATGAAGTCCGCCCAAGGCAGAGGTGAATGGCACAAGGAAGCTAAAGTTCGCCCTTGGCAAAGCATGGTCAAAGTCCGCCCAAAAGGTCAATGGCATGAAGGCTAGCAAGTCCGCCCAGCCTAAAGGAGAAATGGCAAAGGCAAGTTGAAGTCCGCCCAAGTATGAAAATGGCAAGAGGCATATGAAGTCCACCCCAAGAAGGTTGGAGAAGGGTGGAAATGTGAAGGGGTCCGCTCCAAGATGTTTGGAAGGGGTAAATTTGCAAGGAAAATTCGCCATATGTTGAATTAAATGGCAAACTACAAGTGAAGTCTGCCTTGGACAAGGCAAGGCTAAAATTTTCTATGGCAAGGAAAGTATGAAGTCCGCCCTTGGACAAATAAAGGATAAAATTCGCCATTGGCAAGGAAATATAAAGAAATTCGCCCAACTTAGGAAAATTTTATTTTTCTAAGGCATGAAAAATGGAGAAATGTCTAGAGGGAGAAGGGTTTAGGCCGGCATGAAATCACTCCTTGGCGTAACGGAATGAAATTCTTTGGCAGGCAATGAAGAAAGTCTGGCAGAGCAAGTGTGAAGTCCGCCCCTCTCAGTTTGGATAAGTTCCTAAGGCATGAATAAAATACAAAATAGCAGAGAGATCTTCAGGTTCGCCCAACCCAAAAGGAGAGAGAAAATTTGAAAATTTTGACTAAGTCAGATGTTTGGCTAAGTATAAAGTCCGCCATAGGTAGGACAAGCACCAAGCCCGTCCAGAATAGAGAAGAGAGATTTGTCTAAGGCATTGGCCAAAAATACACCAAGTATGGAAGATGTCCAAACCATCATGAAGTCCGCCCCTCCTCAGCATGATAGAAATTTTCTAAGGCATGGAGAAAAACGTGATTGGCAAGAAGGCTCCCAAGTCCCACTCGAGCATGTCCTAGACAAAGATGAAGTCCACTTGAAGGAATTTCAAGGCATGTCCAAGCATTGGTGAAGTCCGCCATGAAGATGTCCAGCCAAAGGATCAAGTACTCCTAGAGGAAAATGCATCTTGTCCAACCAGCTTCAAAGTTCGCCTTGTCCAAGAGAAGATGAAGTCCGCCCCAGGCAAGATGGGAATAGCATAAGGAAGACAAACTCCGCCTTAACAAATGAGCAAAGTGGCGCAACAACTATGAAGTCCGCCAAAGGAAAACTCATAAAATTGGCTAAGTGTGGAAATTTCCTACAGTAAAAGTATCAAAATTTGACTAAGTGTTGGAAAGAAAATGGGAAAATGAAGATGAATAAAGAGGAAATAAATAAAATTATTGTCCAAGGATGGAGTTTTCCCTACTTAGCGCAAGCCAAACTCAGAATTGAAGACAAACCCACAGGCAAAGTTCATTCGAGCATAAAGATGGCCAAAATCTTGGCTAAGTGTTGAATGGTCAACATGAAGGCGTTACATAATGAAATTGAATAGCCAAAATTTGGCTAAGTATGGGAAATACTTCACAGAGAAAGTTCCAATTTCTTCCATTATGGTGAAGGCACAAGAGAGTTCTTCTCCAAATTCAGGGCACTTGAAGGAATTTCAAAGCAGTCAAGAAAGAAAAGTTTAATAACTTCATGTCTAGACATTTTCTCTAAGAGGAAACTTCCAGACCTCGAAGATTCAGATGCAAGTGAGAAAAGAAATCAAAATCCCAAAGGAAATCCAAGATCAAAGATAGGAAGAAACAAGCACAAAGGACAAAGTTGTCAACAAAGAAAGATATTCTAAGGCAAGTACATGGAAAAAGAACAAGGAGACCAAGGAGGACATCCAGCACACTGAGGTGGCGCCTCGTCATCTTCCAACCAATCAAATTGTCCCAAGTCAACATCTCTAGGTTCAATGAACCTGACTTATTCATGGAATTGGTTTATATTTAGCCAAAAAGGACAAGTGTCTCAAAATTTAATTTTCTTATTGGTCGAGAGGTAGTTAATTGTGACAAGCCCTAATTAGGGTTTTATTTTGTAATCTCGACCATTGATTTGAAATCAATCTTGGCCATTGAATTGTAATCGGGGAGCCGATAAATTGAGCTCACCCCTCATTTGTAATTTGTGAAGTGAGCAATATGAAATTGTTGTGATAGACCATTTCCGTTAATAAAAGCTCTTATGCATGATTTGCTTTGAATCACTTTTATTTTCAAGTGGTGTGCAAGGTTACATATCTCCTTCAACACTTAGATTATAATTAGAGTAGAATTTTATTTGAATGTTTGTTAAATGGATGATAGATCTGATAGTGGTGATTGGTGAAATCTAGCTCATACTTTCTTTGGATAGATGATTTGTATCCAATGCGTAAAGTTAGCCTGAGCTCCAAAATTGTGGATGCTTAACTTCAGTCTTATTTTGGACATGAAAATCATAATCACACCCCTAGAAGATTGCACCCACTTTGCGTAGTTGTCCCAAGGAGGCGAAACAAAGTGTGGTTCCTTGTTTCACCCAATCATTGCTGTCTCTTGAATTCTTAGGATTAGATTAGCACTCCTAAACCCTTATCCTTTTTTACATTTTTTTTGGAAATCCTAGAATTGAGAAAACCCAAAAAGAAAGAGCCTGCAATGTCAAAACCATCTAAGTCCTTAGCTTGCAAATAAATTCTAACGTAAGTCCCTTTGTGATTACCAGCAAATCACAACGCCCACTGATCTTATCCGCACGTCAAGACCTGACAAAAGAAACCTTAGAATCGCCATATGATTTTCTCGCAATCTTAGCATACGCGGTGATTTTTCAAGAGAGGATAGAGTGTCTTTGGGCATTTTATTCTGTGTTCGGTGGGTATTCAAAATGCACACCAACAAATACCAAGCACCTCATCTATGTGCCTTAAATGATCCTTGCATGTTTTACTATAAATCAAGATGTTATCTGTCATACTCATGACCCCACCAAATTAGGTCAGCTACAACTGACCTAACCATGGTGTTTTTAAACACCACCTTTTTAATTTTATTTGAATAATATATATATTTAAAAATAAATAAATAAATAAATATTTGAATTTCAAATATTGGCACCAATTTTGGGGTCACACGCCTCATGTGGAAGCCTATAAATACTACAATGTTGGGCGCTGGAGAACAGATTGGATTTTGGTAATGATTTGGATTGATTTCCAAGTTTTCTGTTGAGATGCCCATCCTAGCAGGCAAATCAAGGTCTGGATGGAAACCCTGACCTTGTCTTATCAAACTCCATTCAATTTGCATTCATTCTGCCCTTGAGGTTCCATTGTAACCCAGTGTTGAATTGTGACCAGGAGTTGCGCCATCCTGTGGAGGTGTTTGGATAGGTGATTTTTAGGATCTGATGGTAGCAGGCCAACCCTACTGCCCAGCTGGTTGTATTCGAAGGTCTGAAGCAGAAATGGAGTGCAATTAGAGGTACTCAGTGGCCTAGGAACACATAAATATTGTTTTTCTTTCAGACATAAAGGCTGTAGATCTGAGATTCGAATATGAGTACAAAGGGTTGTTTCAAACCCTAGACAATCTCTGCAGTTTGGGCAGCGATCTGAGCAGTGATAGTTGAGGGTTTCACACCTCAATTGTCCAGTTAGAGCCTTTGGGAAGGCAGATCCATTGTATTCAAGGGACAACACCCTGCGTATCCAGTCCTTTTTCCTTTCAGGCGAATACAGAGCAAGATCTAAGGGGGGTATTCTTCAGATCATGTCATTGTGATTCCCCAATAATTGTGCTTGCATCATCAACAATAATTGTCTGTGTCCTTTACTGTTGAAAAGTCAGATTTAAATCTGTTATCTGTGTTTTGGTACTACTTTGTGTGTATCTCTGATTTGTATCTTCCAAAATTCTATAAGTGGGTAATTGTAGCAAACATGAGATTACCATTATAATTCTGTGATTTGCATTTCTGGCAAACCCTAGGACATTACATTATCAAAGAAAACTAGTTCAAATTTCCTCAGTTGCAAATAAATACATGGTTCATGCATGATTGAAATGTGGCAAGTGCGTTTGTCAACTCAAATGGTGTGACCAAAAACTCATAATGCCCATAATGACACCTGCAAGTCGTTTTATGCACATCCTCTCCTCTAAACCTTATTTAATGATACCTTGACCGCAGATCAATCTTGGAGAAGTACACCACATCGTGAAACTCATCTATCAACTCATCAATCTTGGGAATGGGGTAGCAGTTTTTGGTTATCTTCTTGTTGAGGGCTCACATCCTCAAAGTACCATCTTTTTTCTTGATCAATACCACGGAAGAAGCAAATGGGCTAGAGATAGGTCATATGTGTCCCATATCCAACATCTCCTTAATCACATTCTCAATATCCTTGTGCCTCCTAGGGTGATGATAAGGTTTAGTGATGACTAGTTCTACTCCCTCCAACTCAATCACACGCTGAAAGCCTTTATTCGGTGGCAATCTTGAAGGAATATTGATGAACACCTTGCTATGCTTATCCAAGATGGATTAGATGTCAACATGGTAAGATCTCTCATCCTTGGATGAACCTGTATCAATAATAAAACTTTGCTGCCCAAGTCATTTGATCTCTATAAAAAACCCTCTCCATCCTTTTTCCCAAAACAATCCTAGGAGCCCCATTGGATAGGCCATGAAGAACCACCTCCTTTCCTTCAGATTTGAATTTCAACTCCATAGTTTGATAGTTTTGTGTAAACTTGCCAAGTGAATGCAACCATTGCATACCTGTTGTGACTTATTTCACACATCGCCCCATTGCAAATGGGGACCCCCAATAGTTTGCCTTTTAGGGTTTGTCCTCTACGTTGCAATTTCATAGGTCCGTTCATTTGAGAGTCCAAAGTTAGAATTCTGAGAATCACCCGGGTCAAGTTGAGAATTCAAGCCTGTATCAATGCCTAGACATCATAGAAGTGCTCAGAAGGCCCAAGAGATGAGGAATGCCATTGCTTTGAGTCAATTCTGACACTTCCTATTTTTTAGGGATTTTGCTTTTTTGCTTTTTCTATTTTTAGTAATTTCTATTTTTAGAAAGTGCCAGGGTTTCGGTGTCCCGCAGATCATGGAGTCAACGTTCATCTTCAGAATCGAAAATTTTCGTCTCCAAGAGTAAAAAGTAAAGGAAAAATCATAAAAAGCAGGTAAAAAGCAAGGGAAAATCATGAAAAAGTGTGAAAATCTCCAAATCAGGGTTTTGGTCCAGATGATCCGGAAAGCAAGAAATTTGTCTAAATGTCGAAGAGCAATGAAAATTTCTAAGGCAAGGTGCGCCCAAGGAAGATGAGGAGATGGCAAAGACTCTGTAAAGTCTGCCCTACCTTGGAAGGAAAAATGGCAAGACTTAAGCCAAGTTCGCCCTACCTTGGAAGGGAAAATGGCAAGCTGAAGGTGAAGTCCGCCCAAGAGGAAAAGGTCTAAGTGTTGACCAAGTCCACCCTCAAGCCTGATGAAAGGATGTCCAAGGAGTTGCAAAGTTCGCCCCCCTTGAGAATGAATGGCAAAGACTTAGCCAAGTCCGCCCTTAGCATAAAAGACTCAAAGTCCGCCCCCCCAAGCATGGTGAAAATTTCTAAGGCATGAAGAAAAATGTGAGATGGCAAAGAGGCTTCCAAGTCCGCCCAAGCTAATAAGAGGATGGCATCAACATCATAAAGATCGCCCCATGCTTGTCCAAACTACTGTGAAGTCCGCCCTAGGCCAAGAAGAGAAAAGTCTAAGTGTTGGTAAAGTGCGCCCACCAAGGAAAATTTCTGGCCAATTGACAAGTCCGCCCTACCTAAAGAGGATGGCAAGGTTGAAGTAAAGTCCGCCCACCAAGAGAAAAATGGCAAGGAAGTCTGGAAGTCTGCCCTGGCTAAATGAGAGAAATAAAATGACTTAGAAAATAATTACTTAGCCATGGGTAAATTAAATATCGCCAAAATTAAATGGTTTAAATGGGTTGGAAAAGGTTAAAAGAGGTTGAAAATTTAATACTTTGGATATTTTATTATATATTTTCCAACACTTAGGAAAATTTGTTTAAAAATGTTCAATGCCTAGAGGAAAATGGAAAATAACATGAGCAATATTGGGTTTGCCTTGGACAAAATGAAAATTTGCCATGATTAGAAGATTGAAAGGGTTGGAAAATTGAATTTAATACTTAGAATATTTAATATTTTCCAATGTTTGAAATAAATATTCAACACTTAGGCGAATTTGTGAGCTCAAAGAAAAAAAGAAAAATCTAGAGGATTTTGGTTGAGAATGGCACTATGAGAAAATAATGGAAACTTTCCTTAGGAAATCTTCAGTGGAGATCAAGTCGACATTTCAAAACAAGTTTAAATTCGATGAATTTAAAAGGAAAACACGAAGTTGCTAAAACCATCAACTTCTCCAGCATTATAAAAAAATTCGACTTGTTTTTTTCAAATCATTCTTCTAGCATTCGATCAAAGTTTTCTTTTCTCTCTGAGTTGTGAAGAATTGGTTTTTGAAGGAAGAATTTTGAAGAGTGGAGGTGAATTTCTAAGCTGAGGGAAGTAATTTATGAAGAAATGAAGTGAAATTTTTAGCGGAAAGGTGTATTTTCCAGGAAAAGGGTGTGCTTTCTCTTGATTTTTTGAGGTGATTTTCAGAAGCTGAAGTCGATTTGCAGTCAAATGATATTTTCAAAGGTTCAAATTTGTGTTGGCTAAATTCTTCCGTTCTTCTTCGGTCTTATTTACTCACTCTGACAAAGATTTGTCAAAGAATTAATCAAGTTCGCCCATTTTCAGCTTGCTTTTTCACAGAATTTTATCTTTTTAACAAGCTGAAAGTGAAAAATTTCAAGGCCTAGGAAAACCAGATTTAAAAGTCCCCAAACTAATATTAATTCTTTTTATTGCAGGTTAATGACCACCCGAGGAGAACCTTCGAGAAAGGCACAGATGAAGTTTTTCAGCAAGGGACTGTGTTGACGTGTGTTTTATGACAACACCAACACAGAATAAAATGTCCAACGGTCACTCTATTCTCTCTTGATCAAAGTATTCTGCATGGTAAGATTGTGTGAAAGATCATGCATTCAACTCCAAGGTTCCTTTTATTGCGAATAGACTCAGTTGGTTGATGTGAATATGCTGGGTATTCCAAGGGGACTTACGTAATTGTTCAACTAAGTAAAGTAGATGAAAGATTGACTGTGATGCTCTGATATTTAAACTAACTGGGAAAATACTGAGTTGAAAAGGGATAGGGGTAGGTAGTCTACAATCTATTTCTAAAGGGTGGAATGTGAGGACAAACTTCGACAATCTTCAAACCAGACTTTGTTTCGCCTCCCCTTTTGACAACTCTGACAAAGTTGGTGCAATCTTCAAAGGATGGGTAAGATATTCAAATTGTGATTCAACATGCGCACCCCGTCACAATGATGCAAGTGAACACACGAATCACAACTGAAGTTAGGTACTAATATTCCAGCTGACCACGCGGGGCAGACTTACCATCAACAAGCCCGCTAGTGGTATGGATAAAGGAAGACTTGAACAAACCAAATGCCACACTCCACAATTAACAACTACTTGCATAAAACAAAGTCTACTTTACTCCAATCTTCTTGAATAGGAAAGACGAAAAAGTCTCGTCAACTGCTCATAACGAAAGAAAGAATCACCAATCAATGAAAATCTCTATATTATGAGAGTCTTACACAACAACCTTTTACAAAAACCTTCAAAGGGAAAGCTTTTCTTTCCTTTTCAAACTAAGCTAACTCCTAGCTCTACTCTCTAACTTCTATCTCCAATTCTGTCTAACTCTGATCTATCTCTGACTCTAATCTAATAATCTACAAATGAGGGGGGATACCCCTTTTATATCAAGCCCAGTCCAGTGGACGACTTATATTCAAATACAATGGAAGGTCCAGATTGAGCCACCTAAGCCCTGATTAGGGTTCTAGCCCAAAAAACCGCCACTGAGAGGAGTGGGGCAATGAATGCGCTGGAGATTCTCCACTCCTCATCAGGAACCACTATTTGCCATCAATGCACATCATCTCCTTCCAGAAGATCATCATCCAGAAGGGCGTTTCCTTTCTCCTTTTCATTGGCTACAAACCTGATGAACCTGGCCAATACTGCCTCAACTTCCTGATCCGAAATGGGAGGAATGTGATCCAACTGAAACTCTAATACTATAACTGTTTGCCCATGCCGGGCACAAGACTTCTTCCAGGCAACAAGGGTGTCCTGGGTGTTCTGAATAATATTGGAGAACGTAGAAATGTTCTCAAAGTCGTCCTGGACGAAGGTCTTCACCTCAGAAAAGAATGGTGCTAATCTATTCTTCAACCCATCTGCCGTCACCTCTTCAGAAGTCAGCCTCCTGGCAAAGATTGCCTCCAACGTATTGAGGACTCCATCAAAGATATTTGTCATGGCCTTTCTGACCCTGACCGAATCTATTTGTGATGCATCGTAGAATCCTCGGCCTGTGACAACTGAAGAATACCATCCGGTGAAGTCATATCTATCTCTCTCTTGAATCACACCTCCCTCAACCAAAAGCTGTAGAGGTGCGTGCATTAAAACTCCTAAACGAAGAACAACTCTCGTTTGATAGATACGAGCCTCGCCCCAAGCATGGTTGACTGCATCCATTCTTGCCATAATATTGGAGGCTTGCCGATAGGCATGTGCAAGGTCCTCCACAAACTTTTCTGTTTCGACACGAACGTTGGCAACCCACTTGTTTGCCTGTTGTGCCATTCTTTTCAAGTCTTCTAAGCCATTGATTGACTCTCTAGAAAATTCAGCTGGAAGCTCAATCGCCGGATTTTCTTGCCCACAAGGACAGGACAAGTGCTGCACATAGCCAATCAGTGTCTTGTGCTCTACCTTCAATTTCTTATATTTTCCCTCGACATGGGACAATCTATCCTTGAGTGCTTGATATGAATTATCACACTCCTCAACCACTTGTGCTCTAGTAGGGCAACCAAGTTCCACAGTTGTAATCACATAATTTTTTGGAACGGCCTCATCCCGATCACACTCCACCCTAGGCATTGCCACATGCAACGTTCGAGAGCCATCCTCATTCGTTGAGATTTTGGAGAATTTCCTGGCCTTCTTCTTTGTTGGAGGTGCACTGATCCTTTGCAACAATTCTTCCATCTCAGCTGCAGGATCAGTCTCATCTATAGGATCATGCCTCATCCTGTCCCTTAGCCATTCCGGCACCTCTTGCCGCGTATCTGAGATAACAAAAGGCTGCTCAACCTCAGCCTCAACCTCATGAACTTCCTCCCTGCCCTCGTTCCGACGAGGCTCATCATCATCTATGGGCTCAGTATCTCCTGAGCTCTGGGCATCCTGATCTGAAGTAGCATCATCCTCAAGAGCGGCCTCAATCTCCTGCTGGAATTGAGTATCAGTGGTCTTCCCTTCATCTGTTTCCTGCTGATTTTCTTCTCTAGGCATGTTGATGCTTTGGCCCATTGATTCTCTACAAGGTGGTTGACTTGTCACTTGCATTGCCTGCTCTACATTCAATCCTTCCCTCTGATCAGCAAATAGTGATACTTCTTGCATACTCGGAGAATGTGCCCGAGATGGTGTATGCATGGATTCCTCAATTCTCAGTGGCTCAGGTTGAACCGGTTCTTTTCCTCGTAGCTCTGGAGTTTGATCAACCTGCCTTCTTTGTCTAGCTGCCGGTGATCTGTGATCTCCCATCAAATTGTATGTGAGGGGAATTGATCTTCCCTTAAGTCGGCTAACATGCCTCTCTACCTAACTCCATGTGAATGTTAAGACTAGGATACAAAGTGTATCCAAGTCGGTAATCTCCGGTTCTAACCAATCCGGGAGTGGTAAAGGCGTATCCCTCACTGTCTCATAATCAGCCTGTACAACATTTATATTTTCTTTGATTTGATCTGGCACTAGGACAATCTTGCATTCTCTGATCATCCCCAACGGTATCTGAGAAAACATCCTCCTCCTAACCTTGATCTCATCCACTGCACTTGCCCAAAAGTCTTCAATCTGTGGTTTGTGTCTGAACTCTTCGGACAATATCCATCTGATGTTTTTGTGGGGATCGTAGTGCTGCCTGCTGGTATGGTAGGAGAGGTGGAAGAATTGGAGTTTGTTTTTTGCCTCTCTTGTTGCTTGTAGTGATGGCCAAACCTCATCAAAATTCCCCATGGTAATTGGGAATCCAAGTCCACCTTTCTTCTTCTTCTTTTGAATCTTATCATAGGCAATAAGTTGCCTAGATATCTCCAGCATCACTATTATGTTCGTGGGATACCGGGGCAATCTGTACGGATAAGAGGAAAATCCTTGCAGCCTTATGTAGGTAAACTTCAGAAATTGGATAAACCAACACTCGAACTTCTCAATCAGCTCCTGTGCCTCTCTAGATATTCTGTGGTGAGTCCTTTGCTGCAAGGTCCTCGTTATGTGCATGGTGAAGGCGTCATTGACCCTTTTGTAGTTGGTGGTGCTTGTCAAATGCAACTGCGGACAAGCCTCATGTATTCTAAACTAATGGGAGCCACACCCGATTGGTTCTTTATATGAAATTCCTCTGTACTTAGTCATTCGGGCTAGCATGTAGACAATGTAAGAGCTCATGTAAAACGTTTTTGTTCTCCTCAAACCACGGAGTTGCTCATGTATGTTGTCACTGATCATCAGTGCCCAGTCCACGTAATCCTTGCCTTCCAGCACCAAGTTGACGTAATAAAACATCCAAGGTTCAAAGATGAACACTTGGGGGCATCCTCCAACTCTGCTCAGCATCATTATCAAATTACAAAAATCTTGCCTCAAATCCTTTGAAATTATCTGCTTGGGCAATTTTGTGCGAGTTGGCCTGGGCTTGTTCATCCACCTGGTATTTATCAAATCAGCACACCGGTCAAACGTGGATGAGTACATCTTCTCAGCCCTCTCCCTTGTTTTATAGATCATCTTCTCATGGACTTGAATTCCAAATGCTTCTCCAATTGCTTCCGGTGTCAGGTTGGCCAATATCTTGCCATCTGGCGAAATGATAGTCCTCTGCTTAGTGTTGTAGTAGTTGGCGCATTCCATGATCAGTTCTGGACACCGGATGGCTGGAGGAAAACTGGCAGCTGCATAGAGTCCACTCCTCACGATGTTGTGCAAAGTAACTGATGGGTGATGACCTCCGGTCCCCATTATTCTTCTCCTGAACGTCTCCAAGTTGAACGAGCCAATGTTTGTGTCAGTCAGTTTGCCCAGCCTTGAGGAAAATTTTGATTCTGCTAGGAAGGACTTGCTCAATTTCTTTATCGCTGCCTGTCTGGATGTGCTTGCTCTTGTGGATTCAGCGTGGTTCCCTTTGCCTGCAGCTCTTCTGCTTGATTCGGCCATTCTGCAAAAAGGCAAAAAAGTCATTAGAAAACAAGATTTCATAAAATAATATATCACTTTTGAGGGTACCAGCAGATTTTTAAATAAAAAGGCTGCAACACTTTGTCACTTTCAGCTGCAAACCTCAACTGCGCCTGTTTACTTCAACGTTTTTAGAAGTTTCTCTGATTGCAGCAACACAATGTTAGATACTGGGAAATGTTTGCCTGCAGCAATTTACTTTCAGCAAATTTGAAATTTTCTCACAAGTTCGCACTTCTCTTCTGAAAACTGTACTTTCAGCAACTCACTTTCTCTTCTTAAATTTGTACTTCAGCGACTTCAAACTTTAAACTTGGCAAAGCCACGCCCTTGTCAACTCAATACCTCTGCTTGCAAACTCGTATTTCTCAGCAACCCCAAGCTTCTTTCTCAAGTTCGTACTTCAGCCTTTAGCAACTTGAGACTTCTCTTTGCAATTTCGCACTTCCTCAGCAACTTAAGAAGCTTCTATGTTTGCAGACTCTTACTTCAACAACTCAAGTTCTTTCACAAATTCGAATTTCTCAGCAACTTGAGAATTTTCTATCTCTGCAAACTCGCACTTTCAGCCTTAGAAGATGTTTTGCATCCAGCAACTTGTGAGAAGAATGAAAAGAGCCTAAAATCTTATAGCCAGGTCGAATTCCAGTAGAGGCTAAACTTAGCAAATTTTCGAATTCCATTCCCCCCCCCTTGGCCAGTTGCAACACTTGTCATCCGGAGCATTGAAATCTTGGACTTCTAAAATTTCAAAATTTCATCATCCCTACACAGGCCTGCTTCATCACATTTGCGTTTTTAAAATATTAAATCCATCACCTCTTTGAACAATTTCAATTCATCTGGCTAAGTTATTTTGTTTCATGCTTGCTTCGGTAAACTTATCCAGTTTCAATTCTCAAGCAAAACACTTCGTGAAGACATATTCTCCTCATTTGCCTTAGAGAAATTTCTTGAATTTGCCTTAGGAAATTTGTCAAAGTAGGTACCGGGCAAAATTCTCTGTCAAAACGACATGAGAGAGGTGTGGAGTAAATTCAAATCATCTCTAAATTGAAAACGTTCAATACCCAGAAAAAAATTCCCTTCAGAACTCGTCGTTCTCATGTGTATCCGGATGAAGGGTTACTTTTAATTTTTTATTATTTTGAAAAAATAATAAAATTGCTAAGGTTCATTCATTTTTACTCTGGACGTTTTCCACACCTGCAATCCTCAATTTCTCTGCCTTGGCACTTTCTTTGATTTTCCTGAAAAATTCCTCTTGTTTGGCCTTGGGCGTGTTTCATCTTGTTCTTGGAAAATTTCCAACTTCACCTCTCCCTTAGGCGTATTTCTTACTCTTAGAAAATAATTAGAATTTTAAATCACCCATGAGGGGCGCATTTGAGGGTATGATCGTCCACTTTATCCTTTTTATCTATCCACGCCTTAGCAATTTTTGCCTTAGGAAAAATTCCTAGGAAAAAAAATTCTTTTTTAAATTACCCATGTACGCATTATGCATCAATTTTTATCTTCATCCCTTAGAAAATTTTCATGCCTAGAAGCTTACATTACCCCTTTTACCTCACAAGCAAGGGCGCATATCACCTATACCACTTCCACTTTAAGGCGCATTTGAAGGGGTGGGGAGGAATTCCCCACGCCTTAGTGACTTTTCATCTCCCTTGGGCGCATTTTGCATGTGAAGAAGGAACCCATGGGCGCATTTTACCTAGTGAGAAGGAACTTTCTTGCCTTAGCGGAATTTCACCCTTGCCTTCTCATGTTTTTCCTTTCTTCTTTGTAGCCTTGGGTGCATTTAGCATCTTGAACTTCCATATGAGGGCGCATTTCATATGTCATGAGGGAAACCTTCTTGCCTTAGCGCATTTCCTTGCTTCCTTCTCCATGTTTTTTACCTTGTGGCCCCCCCCTTGGGTGCATTTGCTATGGGGAGGAAGACTTTGAAGGCGCATTTGAAGGGGTGGGGAGGAATTTCCCATGCCTTAGTGGCTCTTCACCTCCCTTGGGCGCGTTTTAGCATGGCCTCTTCTACTCTTGAGCGCATTTAGCCTAGCATGGAGGAATTTCCCATGCCTTAGCATATTTTTCTCATGTTGGCGCATTTCACCATGTGGACTTCCACTCTTGGGCGCATTTTGCCTATGTTACTTCTATTTCAAACCTTGAGGGCGCATTTTGCCTAGTGTGAAGGAAATTCCACACCTAGCAATTTTTATCAATTTTCCTCATGCTTTGGGTGCATTTCATGTGTGCTCATGCTAGTTATTACTTATAAATTTCCAACGCCCTAGCCATGCCTTGGCTTTCTATTTTTAGCAAATCCAAAGAACTGAGGGTTTCCATGCATTCTTCCCGTTTTGAATTGGAGTAGGCATGGCTGTGTTTCCACTGACCTTGCTACCTTGTTTATACCCTCTGTCCACACTAGTATGCTATTTTTAGCAAACCCCAAAATTGATCAACCTTTGTAGCTCTGTTTGACCTGAAATTCGCTCCACCTAATCTTGATGCTGTAAGTGACTTGTTCACACCTGCCTCTGGCACATACATGCTATTTATAGCCATGAGGTGACTTACCAAAAATAGTAAGTATTCAGATCATGTTCAAATTTTGCCAGTAGGTAGCCTAGAAGATGCTGATCATGGTGGTGTGCTTCGTTTTGGCATCTCTGCATTTCGTCCCCTCTATTTTTAGGCATAGCAGCGGAAACCCTAATCTGACTTGCATGTGTTCCGGACTGCTTCCACTTGGCTCGATTTCTGCTGCCTGTCATTCTGCTTGTTGAACTAAAGTGTTGGGTAGCTGTTGGAGTGAAATTGCTATTTATAGTAAATGCCCCAAAAGTGGTTAATCTGATGTCGGATGAGTTTGCATGTCACAGTGCTCGTGGGATCTCAAAAGCCCAGAAAAACCCAAAAAACTGGTCAACATGCGGGCACTGGCTAAAAATAGTAAGTCCCTGAAAACTGATCCATTCTGCTTGCATGTCACATCACTGCGAAACCCTCGCAAAACCCATGAGGAATATCCGGACATGCTTTGAAAATCACTGCATGCAAACCCTAAAAATAGCCTTTGAAGGTTGTGCCGCTGAAAGTCACCATCTCGATTTGCATGTTATACCATCGCGAAGGTCTTGAAAAACCCAGATCCATTTTCCAATCATGTATTGGAAAATCATATGTTTAAACCCTGAAAATGGCCTCTGAAGGCTGAACTGCTAAAAATAGCCAATTGTCTGAACCTGTTCAAATTTTATGTGTAGGCACCTTGAAGTTGCCCGGATGTGCTGAAGTAGTTAGAATCCCGAAATCCTGAGGAAAAGGCCTCCATATTAGGTACTTACTAAAAATAGTAAGTTGTCAGATTTCAGTGGGATCTTGCCTTGAGCCTTCTGATCGTACTGCTGCACTCAAATTTTACCTTGATAACTCTATTTGACCCCAAACAAGCCTGAAGGATAGAAACCCTAATTTCACAGACTTAGCTACATTTCAACCTAGGTCAAATGACGGGACATCCTCGGAAGGACAAAAGATCGGAGATAGAGAGAACCAAAGCCAAAAGACCAGAATGGAGCAAAAATTAGGGGGTCCCCATCTTGGATGGGGTGATGTGTGAAAAGGTCACAACAGACTACAGCCGAAATCGAAAATTAACTCTAAATGGAAAAATATTACCGACACCAATCTCGGGCATGTAGACTTCAGAGAATTCAAGAAGAGGATGTATGGACACGATGGATTCCTGCCGACACCAATTGCTTGCTGGATGATGAGGAATGGCATCGTCCAAGCAGCCGGATTTCCACCAGCCGTGGAATGTGCTGAATTAATGGTAGAATGCGCCATCCATTACAATGCACATGAGAGGTAGATTATTGCGCAAGACGGGAGAATATTAGCTCATCTCGGAGAATTGGCAATCCAGGAGGCATTTGGTATCCCGACGTATAACCGGACTTCATACAAGACTAAGGAGGACGCCAAAAAATTATATGAAGACCAATTCGAACTTTGTGCAACAAACATTAGCAAGTCATGGCTGGAAAAACCGAGGGCCTCTACCAAGAAAATGCCGAAGAAGCTGCTCCGTACAGACTTCAAGGAGGACTATGGAGATATTATTTTATTGTTAAACAGAATAGCCGACAATCCCCCAGGCGCGCCATTTGAGACATGGATGTATTATTTCATTGATGAAATCACCTTAGGCGTTAGGATGTTCAACTGGTCCCAGATGGTTAGTGACAATCTCCATGAGCAGCTAATTAATCTGGAAAGGACAAAATCATTCCACATGAGCTCCTACATCATCTATCTATTGGCCAGGACTTACAGATATGCCAGGTTGATCTGCAAAGGCGTAGTTGGCAATGGAGAAAATGAATTGAAATCTTACGACTGTTATCCGCAGTTGCAGCTCAGTGAGAAGGCCCACTTCAGACGGGCAAATGATGCTTTTCTCATGTATATCACCAGAATACTGCAAGGAGGAACTCACCAAAGGTTAACTCATGAAGCTAAGAGCCTGATCAACAAGTATGGATCTTGGTTCATCCAGTTTTCGAGATTCACATACATAAGGGTTCAGGGGTTCAATGGAAATCCTTACCGACTTCCAATCTATCCTAGCAATAGAATGGTCTTGTTGGAAGTCTTGAGACAGTTAGAAACATACCAAAACCTCCAAAGATCAAAGCAGAAGGCGACCATCACTTTCCCGTTCTTCATCGAAAACATGCTAGAGTCTTGTCCATCGGCACAATCAGTTGAAAGTGCCAGGCTGGAGATACAATGGTATTCGTTCTCAACTTACTGGTTCAGGGAGAATTTCGATCCTCACCACCACATTGGGACTGTGAATGGAAAGAAGTATAAGCATAGGGTAGACCTGGAGGATTTTTGGGCGGATGCTGCAGACGAATATGATGTCGGAAAAAGGTTATGGTCCAGATTACCAACAAGCCTGATTAGAATGACTGAGCTCTACCGTGTACCTGATAAGCTTGAAGATGACGAAGAATATGTCCAACCGTGCTTTGATGAGAATTGGCCTCTTCTTGCTGTGAAGTGGTCAGAGCCTGAGCTTGCAGATTTAACCACATTGATGAGGCCAGTGGTCAAGTATTCTCAGTGGTGGGTTGACCGGCAGGTCCAGGAGTTAAGACGGAGAAGAATGATGCTCACTTATGACTTGCTGGGCGAGATGGAATCATACTCCTCGAATGCAAGAGCATCTCATAGTGTTGAGTTGATTGAAATTACCAACTCCAAGAAGAGGAAAGAGGCAACTACAAACACAAAACCTATTCAAAGGAGACAGAGGGTGGAGCCATCTCATTCTGCTACATCCAGAAATATTGATGAGATAGTAGCCACTTTGGATGATTCATTGGCCGACATGAGAATTCCTTCTCCGATTCATGAGGGTAATATTGAGCCAATCCAGCTAGACAATGATGAGCCCCCATCTCCTACGAGCACAAAAATACTTGATTCGGAGAATGAAATGGATATCTAGAATGATGAATTTCAAGAGGGAATGTTTCCGCTCTTAAAGGAATTTTGGATATTCCAGGTGGAGAAAATGCTTAGGAAGAGGGCGGCATTGAACAACCCACTATTCCCGACTGGTTGAAAGAAAGATTGAAGATACAGGTGCCAGTTGAGACTCAGGAGGAAGATGACACTGCAGATTTCTTGGCTAGGTTAGAGCAAGTTACTGTAAAGAAGCTCGCCAAGAAATTCTCCACAATCTAGAGGGACGGAGTCGGCGACCGTTCTATGCAGATTGCAGTACCGACAATAGACAAGCCACTGGAAGATACTGCTCCCCATGAATATGTCATCACCACTATTTACTTGGGTCCAACGACAAAAGGCCAGGAGGTTGAAGAATTGGACATCTCAGTTGCCACCATCAAGGCAAGATTGGAGAAGGAAGTAGCGAAGAAGAAAGAATATAAGGAGGTCGAGCACTTGAAAGAGTACATTCAACACCTGACCGAACCACTCAATCAGGGTGATACAGTAGTTCCTCCTCTTCTAAACTCCTCATAGGAAACGGCCAAGGACATTGAAGAAGATATGGTCACGGCTAAGGAAGCTAAGGAATGGATGGTGAGTAAAAGCATAGAAGCTATTGCGTTTATGGAGAGATTGACACTGGCCTATGGACAAACTTCCTCATTGCTTTCCAAACTTGTTGTCATAACAAAAGCTTGGGACAACCTTTCGGACATTTAGGATAGGATCATTCCGTGCCTCAAAGTGCTAAAGGGAGTTCCAAAACAGGAGTTGATCGATGGGAAGATAATTGCAGCAGGCGTCGCTTATGACTTCTGCACTTGGTATTGGGCGTTGATAGCACGGAGCGAGGTCTTGGAAAGAGCAAAAGCCGATGGACTCAGAGTTGAGGAACAGGTCAAAGAAATTCAGAATAAGATTTTCCTCATAGCTGCGGATGTATTTGAAAAGGAGATCATTCGAGAGAATGACATGCAGCTGGAAAATCTAAGGCACAAAGTCCAGGAAATCTTCTTCTCCATCACAGGACTGATTCTGAGACAAAACTTGACTAGGGTGGCGAACCTCTCATCTATCTAGGATGCCTTCATGAAAAATGAACCAGAATGGGAGAGTGCCTTTGCCGGATATGCTGAGGACTTGGACGGGCTGGAATTCAAAATAAACATGCTGCCATAAGTCACGATGGAAGAGGTGATCCCGATCTTTAGGTTCATTGAACACACTGCTGCTCGAGAGGATAGGGATGCACTTCCTTGAAAATAGCTCCTGGCGCCACTTGTCTTTCATGCAACTAATGTTGATGATATTTTTGGAAACCCTAATTAGGGTTGATATGTATTGATCTTGGCCGTTGATTTGTTTTAATCTTGGTCTTTCATTTATTCTCAGAAACTCTATATAAACTCTTGATCTCTCATTTTCATTTGGTGAAGAGAGTTGTATGAGATTGTTGCATAATAAAAGCTCTTATGCATGATTTTCTTTGAATCCTTTTATTGTTAAGTGGTTTGCAAGGTTGCATATCTCCTTCAACACTAGATTAGAATTAGAATAAAATTTAATTTGAATGTTTGTTAAATGAATGAAAGATTTGATAGTATTGATTGGTGAAACTTAGCTCATACTTTCTTTGAATAGATGACTTTTATTCAATGCGTAAAGTTAGCCTGAGCTTATGATTGTGGATGTTGAACTTTAGTCTTAATGAGTATTGTTCAAGACATGAAAATTATAATCACACCCCTTGAAGATTGCACCCACTTTGTGTAGTTGTCCTAGGGAGGCGAAGCAAAGTGTGGTTACCAGTTTCACCTAATCTTTACCGTCTCTTGAATTCTTAGGAATAGATTAAAGCTTCTAAACCCTTATCCTTTTGCACTTTTTTTAAGTCCTAAAATTGAAAAAACAAAAAGAAAGAGCATCTAATGTTAAATCCGTCTAAGTCCTAAACTTGTGAATGATTTTTAAATGTAAGTCCCTTTGTGTATTACCAGCATATCACAATGCCCATTGAGCTTATCCACACGTCAAGAACTGACAAAAGAAACCTTGGAGTCGCCATATGATCTTCTCACAATCTTAGCATACGTGGTGATTTTGTTCAAGAGAGGATAGAGTGTCTTTGGACATTTTATTCTGTGTGCTCGGTGGATGATAGAACGTACACCAACAATACCCAAAACCAAATTTGTTTCACCAATGCCAATCACATAAAAATCATCTCGCACTTTATGCCTTTATAGGGTTATCTCAAGATGTTGGATCCTTTTGTTGCACATAATTGTAAACCCATTGTCCACTGTAACATTGAATCCCTCAAAATTATCTGTCCTCAATTTCATCCTTGTCACCAAACCCTCATCAATGAAGATGTGGGTAGCTCCACTATCAATCAAGACTGTCACTCTATGTCCTTGTAAGACTCCTCTAACTTGAAATGGATGATCCTAGGTGCTCTTGAAAGAGTGGTAAGTGTGCCTCTCGATGAATCTTCTCCTCCTTTGCCCTCCTTTGCCCTCATGTACCACCTCATTGACTACATCCTCAAGCTCAGGTTCTCCCACCTCTAAATCCTCAACAAACATCACCTCTATGTATTGTACCTGTCTTTTTCCCAAGCATCTATGACCTGGCTCCCATGGCTCTCTAGAAGTAAAGCACAATTTTTACCTTTAAGTCTCATTTTTAGACTCTTCCATCCTATTTTGCTTATGAGGTAGTATCTTAGGTTGAGGGAAAACCTTATGAAAGGGTTTCTTATGCTGTCCGAATGGTGCATCCTTTGTGTAGAATTTTTTCTTAATCACCGAATCTCCAAATTTAGTGCTCTCTTGATGGCATCTTGTAAGGATACAAGGTCAAAAGCCTTGATCGAACCCCTAAGTGGTTTGGCTAGTCCTATAAATAAGACAATGAGTCTCCTCTCTATCACATCTGAAACCATAACTGACATATGTTGGAATTGTATTACATACTCATCCATTGTGCCATGCTATCAAAAGTTAAAACTGTGCCAACTCCTTGAAATATATCTCGGAGTCCTTCCTGTCAAATCTATCTATGAGTTTCTGTGTAAAATTAGCATAGGTGACAATGTGATTGTGCCTTGGGTGATCATCCTATGATGCCACCACTCATGGGATATACTCTCAAATGAAGAATTACAAATTTGATGGCTTCCTCTTCCATCATGGGGTTGAGTGAAAGATAGTTATCCAACTTTTGGACCTGTTGACGGGTGTTTTATGACCACACCAAAACAGAATAAAGTTTCCAACAGTCACTCTATCCTCTCTTGATCAAAATATCCTGCATGCTAAGATTGCGAAAGATCATGCATTCAACTCCAAGGTTCCTTTATGCAGTGGAGGTAGACTCAATTGGCTCGATGTGATTTGCTGGTATTTCAAGGGGTCTTATGTAGTTGCTTACTCGGAAAGGACTTTCAAGATTAGGAAGATTTATCAATGAAGCTCGAGTTCCTAAACTAACCAAAAAATGTTGAATTTAAATGCATGCAGGGACTAAGGAAAGCTATCATCTACATTAAGAAAGGGACGTGGCGATCAACTCTAGCAAACTTCAACCAGGCTTTGCTTTGCCTCACCTTGGACAGCTTCCACAGAACGGGTGCAATCTTCAAAGGAGTAACTTGAGCTATTCAGATCACAACTTAGCACAACGACGCATACCAACATATAAATCATAATCGAAGTTAAGTACATAATATTCCACTTGACCACACAAGGCTAACCCACCATCAGTGAGTTTGCTAGTGGTATGGACTAACGAAGCTTGCTCAATTCGACCACCACATCCACAACTATCTACATGCATGAATTAATATCTACTTTACTCTAAGCTCTACTTTAAGATTCTACGTGAATTAGAAGGACAAAGAAATCTTGCTAGCTACCCATAATAAAAGATGAAACCACAAGCAATGATAACTCTTTATATTATAGGAGTGTTCACAACAATCTCCTACAAAGCATTCAATTTGAAAACTTTCCTTCCTCTTCCTATCAGTCTATGCTATCAATCTCTCTATGCTCTACTCTTTAAGCTATTCTCTCTACTCTCTGATCCTATCTATTTATCTATATTTTACAAATGAGGGGGGATGCCCCTTTTATAGTTGGCCTAGTCCAACGGGTGACTTGGATTCAATTACAATGAAGGGCTCAGATTGAGCCACTTAAGCCCTAGTCAGGACTCTGCCCTAAAAACTGCCAGAAAGTGGAGTGGGGTAATAAATGAGTACAAAATGCCCACTCTCTCCCTTTGACTACTATGAGCATTTAATGCCCACTATCATCTAGAAGACCTTCGTCCAGAAACGCGTTCCCACTGTTCTTCTCCTTGACTGCAAATTCTATGAATCTGGCCAACACAACTTCAACCTCTTGAACTGAAATGGGTGGAACATGGTTGAGCTGGAATTCAAGCACTGTGATTGCCTGTCCCTGCCGAGTACAAGACTTCTTCCAAGCTTCCAAGGCATCTTGAGTACTCTGAATAATGTTGGAGAAGGTTGAAATATTCTCAAAGTCCACCTGAGCAAAAGATCTCACGTCTGAGAAGAAGGGCTCCAACCTACTCTTCAGGCCATCTGCAATTACCTCCTTTGGAGTCAGCCTTTTAGCAAATAAGGCTTCGAGTGTGTTTAAGACTCCTTGTATGTTTCCCATAGCCTTCCTAACTCTAATTGACTTCGCCTGTGCCGTATCAAAGAAGCCTCGGCCAGTGAATCCTGAAGAATACCAACCTGGGAAATCGTACCTATCACCCTCCTGAATTACTCCTCCCTTGACCAGAGTTTGCATGGGCATATGCATCAAGGCGGCCAAGCGAGGGATAGTTTTATCTTGATAAATGTGTGCTTCGCCCCAAGCTTGATCAACATTTTTCATGCGAGCAAGAATGCTAGAGGCCTGTTGGAAAGAGTAGGTGAGATCATCCATGAATTTCTCTGCCTCCACGTGAACATTGCCAACCCACTTGTCCGCCTCTTGAGCCATCCTCTTCAAGTCTTCCAAGCCATTGACTGATTCCCTCAGAAGCCTAGCTGGGAGATCAGCCGCTGGATTTTCCTCCCTACATGGACGAGCTAAGTGCTGCACATATCCGATCAATGTCCTATGCTCCTTCTTCAACTTTTTGTACTTTCCCTCTGTACGGAGCAATCTGTCCTTCAAAGTCTGATAGGAGCTGTCACATTTATCAATTATCTGAGCTCCAGTGGGGTGGCCTAGCTCAATAGTAGTAATCACATAATTTTCTGACATCTCCTCATCTTGACTACATTCTTCTCTAGGAAAAACTACATGAAGCGTGCGAGAACCATAATTATTTGTTGCTATCTTTGAATATTTTCTGGCACTCTTCTTTTTGGGTGACCCACGGATTCTGCTCAGGAATTCATCCATCTCGATCGCTGGGTCAGTGTCATCCTCAAGATCTTTTCTCATCCTCTCCGTGAGCCAATTGGGCACTGTCTGTTGCGGATTACAAATAATGAGGGGCTGCTCCTTAGTTGCTTCCTCTTTGCGCACTTCTTCCCTAACAAGACTTTGTTGAGGCTCGTCGATCTCCATCTGTTGAATATCTTCTCCTAAACCTCGAGCCTCTTGCCTTGTAGTATTCTCATCTTCTAATGCTGTCTCTATGATTTGCTAGAAGCGAGTGTCTGTTACCGTCTCCTCTTCCTCCTCTTGCTGACTTTCTCTTCTAGGAGCGTTGACACTCAGGCTATCTGACTCCCTGAGTGGTGGCTGATTCACCTCCTAAAATTCTTGCTCCTCGTTTGATTTATTTCTCAAACTCCTGAATAGTGAATGCTCCTGCACACTCGAAGATCGAGTTTGCGATCATATGGGTGATGCCTGCTCTACCCTTTGAGGCACTGGCTGAACTTGCACTTCTCTCCGTGGCTCAGCAGCTTGGGCAACCTGTTTTTTTTTCTTTGCTAATGGTGGCCTTTGGTCACCCATGAGACTGTAAGTGAGAGTAACCGATTTACTTTGAGCCTATTCACATGCCTCTCCACCCAGTTCCTCGTGAATGTCAAAATTGGTATGCATAACGTGTCCAAGTCCGTGATTTCCGACTCTAACCAATCAGGTAGTGGGACCGGTGTGTTTCTCACTGACTCATAGTCTGGCTGCATGACATTCACATTCTCATCTACTTGATCTGGAACTGGAATAATTTCACATTCTCGAATCATCTTCAGGGGTAGCCTGGTAAACATTCTTCTCCTGACTTCAGCATCATCTACTGCATTAGCCCAAAAGTCCTCAATATGAGCCCTATGCCTATACTCCACACCTTGTACCATTCTGATATTATTGTAAGGATCAAAATGCTACCTGTCGGTGTGGTACGAAAGGTGAAAGAATTGCAATTCATCCTCAACTTCTCTAGCTGCCTGTAATGAAAGATAAACTTCATTTGAATTTCCCATAATGATAGGGAAGTCCAACCCTCCTTTCTTCTTTTTCTTTTGGATTTTATCATAGGCGATGAGCTGCCTAGATACTTCTAACATAACCATTCTGTCAATGGGGTACCTCGGTAATCTGTATGGATACGATGTGAACCCCTGCAGCCTAATATAGGTGAACTTCGGAAATTGGATAAACCAATATCCATATTCTTTGATCAACTCTTGTGCCTCTTTTGATATTCTTTGTTGAGTCCTTCGCTGAAGAGTCCTTGCTATGTGCATGGTGAAGGCATCGTTCACCTGTTTGTAGTTGGTGGTGCTGCTCAAGTGCAACTGTGGGCAAGCCTCATAGATTTTAAATTGTTCATGACCACACCCAATTGGCTCTTTGTAAGTTATCCCTCTGTACTTAGTCATCCGAGCCAGCATATATATAACATATGAGCTCATGTAGAACGTTTACGTTCTTCTCAGGGTCCTGAATTGCTCATCGAGATTGTCACTTATCATCCTTGCCCAGTCAACACATTCTTTCCCCTCCATTACAATCCCGATGTAATAAAACATCCATGGCTCAAAGATGAATGATTGAGGACTTTCGTTCACCCGGCTAAGCATCATTATCAAATCACAGTACTCTTGCTTCACATCATCTAAGATAATCTGCTTGGGAAGCTTGGTGCGAGGAGGCCTAGATTTCTGCATCCAAACTGAATTTATCATCTCGACACATCTTTCAAAAGTGGAGGCGTACATCCTGTCAGCTCTTTCCTTTGTCTTGTACACCATCCTATCAGAAGTGGGAATCCCAAACGCCTCTCCAATGGCATCAGGCGTGAGGTTGGCAAACAACTTGCCATCAGGAGAAACAATCGTCCTTCGCTCCGGCTTATAACAATTGGCGCACTCCATGATTAATTTTGGACACTGAATTGCTGGTGGAAAACCAGCAGTCGCATAAATTACACTTTTCATTATTTGGTGCGCAGTGACTGATGGAGGATGGCCTCCTAGTCCATACATTTGTCCCCTAAGTGCTCCCAGGTTGAATGAACCGAGGTTGGTGTTAGTCAACCCTCCTAGCTTTGAAGTAAACTTTGATTCAAGAAGAAATGGCTTGCTGAGTTTCTTTATTATTGCCTGCCTGGACGCATTAGCCTTGCTTTTTTCAACATTTGCAGCCTTGCCTGCAGCCTTGTTCGCCCTTGCAGCATCTCCTCTTCCTGCTTCAACCATCCTACAAAATAAAATATAGACTTTAAAATTCAGACTTAAAAAGAAATTACCTCGATATGGCCAAAAATATGGAGTTAACTTCGAAAATAAGAGCCTTCAGCATTAAATCTTCTAACTCCAAACCTCAAAATTTCTAACTCCAAACCTCAAAATTTCTAACTCCAAAACTTTCAGCAATACAACTTCTAGCACTTAGAAAATTTTCACCCAAGCTTGCTCACTTCAGCAACTTCTCAAGACTTTTCTTCTCACTTTCAGAATCACAATTTCACACGTGCAAATGGTGAGAAGAAATGAAAACTTCGTTGCTTAAATAATTGTGTCAAAGAATCTTGCTAATTCATGAGGGAGTGTATTTTGGCAACTTCATTAAATCTCCACTCCCACTACTTGGTAATTTTCTAGCTTTGGCGAAGTGATGTGTGAGTTGTCACCCAGTCGTCATAGAATTTTCCATAATTGAGGATTCTTTCCCATGCAAAATTCGAATTTTCCCCCTTTAACTGCCTGTTGACACTTCGTTATTTTAAATGTCCAAAAGGGAATCATTTGATTTATTTAAAATTTCCCTTTTAACTCCTTGTAACATCTGGTTAACTCAAATATTTATGGGGAAAAATTATCTAATTCCTTTATTATCTCCAACATTTAACATTTTATTCCCCTTGACATAGGCATACTTAGAGTTTTTATATTTAACGCCTTAGAAATCTTTTATCTTCTCATTTTCATGATGGGCGCATTTGGAGGTGGTGATTCCATTTTTCATCGTTAGAAATTCACCAGGCGCCTAACTCCTCCAACATATTCCTCTTGGGCACATTTGACAGGGTATGTCCTCATTTTCGTGCCTTAGAGAATTCTATGCCATCCTATCACCTTGGGCGCATTTGATGGGTTGTAGTTTCATTTTCATTGCCTTAGACAATTCTTGCATCTCTTCTCAACTTGCTTGGGGCACATTTGAGGGGTGGTCTTCTTCTTTTAGGAAATTTCATCTATCTACCCCTTCTAGGGCGCATTCAGACTTATGTGTGTTAGGCGCATTTTGATGGGTCATCTTTCATTTTCATGACTCATAAATTTTTCTTATCCAACCCCTTTCTCCCTTGGGCGCATATGATAGGTGTTGCTCACATTTTCGTGCCTTAGAATAAATTCTTCATCCAACTCCTTCCTTGGGCGCATTTGGACCCTTATGCTTTCATCTTCCATGCCTTAGAAAATTCTCATGTATCTACTCCTTCTAGGGCACATTTTGGGAGGTGTCATTTCAAAGTTTATGCCTTAGGAAAGTTTTCATTTGAACTTACCCTTCCTTGGGCGCATTTGAGGGGGCTAGCTCCATATCTCGTGCCTTAGAAAATTTTGTGCATTTCCTACTCCATGATGGGTGCATTTGACCTCTCATCAGATCTTTCTTGCCTTAGACAAATTACTCCATCTTGAGGGTGCATTTAGGAGGGTCTTCTTCTATTTTGCTTCCCTTAGATTTTTTTTGATATTTCCTCACAAGGGCACATATGAAGGGATCATCTCATTTTCCTGACTTGGAATTATTTTTCAAGCTTCCCTATCTCCCTCTTAGGCGTATTAGAATACTTAGCCAATTTCGACTGGCTTGCCCTCGCTTTCTATTTTTAGCAACTTCTGAAGTCTTTGTGATTTCCATGACTCTTCAACTTCTCAAGACTTGATTTTCGCTCAACATGGTCCTCATCGCTTGACGAACTTGTTCACACCTGCCTTGTGTGTGCACCTACTATTTTAGGCCCTGTTCTGGAAGTGACTTACTAAAAATAGTAAGTGTGCAGAATGTGCTCAAATTTTACAAGTAGATTCCTTGAAGGATACTGGTTGCAGTGGGATACATCGGTTTTCAGCTTTTCTCGAGTTTTGCCCTTAATTTTAGGCACGAAAGTAGGAAACCCTAATTTCATTGCATGCGCTTCTGTAGACCTCCATTTGATGCCGTTCTTGTTGCATGTTGCTCTGTTCTAGAAACTCAAGTTTTGGAGCTGTTTCGGTGACACTATACTTGCCAAAAGTGGACCTGCTAAAAATAGAACTGCTAAAAATAGAAAGTTGTCAAAATTAGCTCAAATTTTGCATGCAAGTCCCTCGAAAGGGTCTAAACTCAGTGATATGATCAATATTTCCAAAACCCTATAAAAAGGCCCCAAGCTGGGGCACCTGCTAAAAATAGTAAGTTCTCAGAATTGGCTCAAAATTTGCAGGTAAGCACTTTGAAGGGTCCTGAATCTAATGCAGCAGTCAGAAATTCAAAAGTCCTAAGGAAAAGGTCCCAAATTGAGTACTTACTAAAAACAGTAAGTTGTCAGAATTCAGTGAAATTTTAATGGGAACCTGCCTGAAGCCTCCTGATTGCAATGCCAAGCTCAAATTTCAATTTGCCAACTTAATTTGACCTTAAACAAGCCTGAAGAATGAAAACCCTAATCTATCAAAATGCACTTTAGACTTAGCCAACATTTCAAATCAGGCCAAAAGATAGGTACATCCTCAGAAAGACCACGAGGAACAGAGAGAGAGAGCCGCAAAACAACCCAAAACCAAATCCAAAAGACCAGAATGGAGCAAAAAATAGTGGGGACCCATTTGGAATGGGGTGATGTGTGAAAAGGTCACAACAAGACCCAAGCTTGTTAGTAATTTTTCCTGATTCATCAAAAGGGGGAAGTGTCAATTTGCTCAACTTCTGCTGCAAATCTCTATAGAGTGTTGTGTATGTCTTCTATACACTCCTGGTCCACTCCTAGATCTAGATTTGCATGTAATTTGATTTATGATGTCTAGGTCAAGGGCCATGTACTCATCCATGCAAGCATTGGTGTAATATGTTGTTGGATTATGTTCTTCTACTTCAGGTGGAGCCTCTTCTTTGGGTAAAAAGGTAGGTTGGAAAGGTCTAATTGCTGATCTAGCTGAAACCCTGTTATGATTGTTTCACCCATCTGAGTTACTCCCTTCATTAGTGAGATTTGGTGTGGGCTTGGTGGTGTTTAGAGTGACATTCATTTGTTGTATCATTTGGATGAGTAGCTGGTTCGCCTACTCCTGTTTCTGGATGAAGGCATCCAGCTTGTCTCCTTGATCTGCTATCTTTTTTTTACCTCTGCTCCCTATTCCAACACTGATCTCTATTTGAGTAGCTTCAAATCTCTTTTTCTCCCTTTCTGGAGCCCTCAAATCTCTTTGGTTCAACTGCATACAATCAGAAAATTTATCCACAGGCAGGCAGGCCAATGGCTCTAATACCACTATAATATCCCTAATCTGACTTTCTTTTACCTGTGTATTACTTTCCATTTTTTTTAACTAATTATCCCTGTAGACTGTTAGGGTTCACTGGAATATAGAGGAACATCACATGCTGCTACTTATACTCATCAACTGGAAACTAACACTTATTAATTCACTGCTGTCAACAGATCCTTATCTCATACAGAAAATGAACCTTCATTATTACATTATTGTCATTTTATTTCATATCAGATGTGACAAAGAAAAGGCAAATATAATTGTCTCAGATTTGACTTACAATTCACATGAAGATAAGTGGTACAGAAGATGTTTGACAGTCACAGTAACCTTTAAGACCCCTGCTTAGGATTAGATCTGGGCGTGATTATCTGTTGATAGAGAGATAGGTGTTTGGTACATAAGATCTACAACCCTGTTGAAAATGTCTGTCATTCACAATAGCTTAGAGTTGGGCGTGAATTGATGTTATAGGGTGTGGACGAGTGACTAGCAGAGGAATCTTCACTCCTGAACTTAAATGTGACGGAAAATTCTCTCTGATGCCCTAACTTTGATGGCAGCGACCATTGCTGCAGTTGTTTTAGCTCCTCTATGCCCTATTCACCCCTTCCAAATTGACTGCAGCTGGTTGCAGATCAAACTAGGTGCTGTGCAGCCCTAGTTCCCTTTCTCGTTCCACTCAGATCAATCTCAAACCCACCACTAATGGTACACAAGAGGCAGTTGCTGATGTCAACAGAGTGCTGCACCAAGTCTTTTTGCCCAGTTTGCCTCAAATTGCCTTGGAATTGTCATAAAACTCAGGAAATGGATTGCGCCCTGCTAAGTGCTTGGAATCTGCCCTGCTTGACCTGTAGAGATGACAACCTTCCCAAATTTAGTCCTATGCAAACCTGGTCTGAAACTACCAAAGCAAGAGGAAGGGTTTTCATCCTAACCTCTCAGTCGCCCTCAAGGGTTTTTCTCCTTGCTGGCAGAAAATTTGAAATTTGGAAAAAGATCTCACAAATGTCTAATGAGCAAACAAAATAAATCTCAAGTTGTTTTATACCTTCATGCATGGGCCCAAAAACCTGGCACCAAAGTTAATTTTATGTTATATATATATATTTATGAACACTTTTGGTAATTCAAAATTAGAAGAGTCAAGGTCGTCCAAGAGGGGACATGATATTAGCATTGTATCGAGATTCCAGATTTCTTAGTTATTTTTAGAAAGTTTTGTTGAAAATTTTTGGTTATCGATTAAAATTTTTCATAATCTTTTCATGCTTATTTTGATGGAAAAATAAAAATTCTCCTCAACTGGACATTGTGTCATTCATTGTGAATCCATTAACAACCTAAACAAAAGTGGGACAAGTGCATGCATATGTCCAGTTTAATCCAGTTATGCAACATAAATCCACCTGTCTCTCTCCATTTAAGTTATGTGAAGAGTTCCCATAGATTCCTTATGGGTTTCCACTTAAACATTTTTCCTATCACAGGCAGAAAAATGAATGGAACACAGTAGCAGTCCTTATTGACAAGTTGCATGAAATTCATTGCGAAATCCAGCAAGTTTTCCTTACTACTCAACAAAAATATAAGCAGGTGCATAATAAGCACCTTACTCTTTACAAGGATTGGTTGTTCCAAGCGAGAAACACTTAATACTCTGAAGCCCATTCTCTATGGCTCCTGTCTCCTCACACACGCTGTTGGTCTGAGTGCATTTTGGTTTGATTTGCCAACCCGTTTTGGCATTCTTGATGTGGTGAATGCCAGCAACCATATTAATTATTAAGAACCACCACACTTGGACTTAGACAATTCTACTTATATGTTTAGTATCCACTTTTGTAGATTGTAAACTTTCATTTGCTCATGATGAGTTGTTGGACTCAAGAACTCAAGTTACAAAACAGCAGAAAACAATTGCATATCTTAGTGAGCTGGAAGGGCAACTTACTTTTCCAAGCAAAGCAGTCTCTTCCTTCACATTTCAGCGGTAATTATCCCATCTCTACCATAAACTGGGGATACTTACATTCAAGTCGAGAGTGAATGATAAAACAGTTGAGTGTTTCTTTTACCCTAGAAGTCAATAAGACATTCTCATATGCTTAACATTCTAATAACGATGGATGAATTTCAGGTTATGAAGGGTTTGCTGTTTATCAATAAATAAGACAATAGTGTAAATTCAGTTTTAGTTATTGGCAACCCACTTGAGCATTCATGATGATGAATGTCGACAATTTTATTTATTATGAACCATCATAAATTCATAATGCTATTTCCAGTTATAAATTAATCTCCCATGTTTTTCAACTATCAATTTCACTTGTTAAAGGTGCGCTGTTAAAGAAAAGAATTCAAGCCATAAGACTAGAGAAAATTACTACTTACCTTCGCTAGCAAAGTGTTCTTTGCCTCCCAAATTTCCATAGCAGTTTTACCGTCCCCAATACAAATTGGGCACATTTTTGTCCCAGGTGGGATGATGATACGATACTATAAATTTATTTTATTTGGAATGTCAGCAAAATATTGATGTATTTAGCAAGTTAGGATTAATATTTTATTCCAACACTTAATTTCTGCAAGTTATTGTGATTAGTCAAAAGTCATAATGTCAAATGTCATAAAGAAGAAATGCATTAACTACTTCCAGTTTTGCTCAAGCCTACAACATACATAAATGAAGTCATTAACGTGAACTTTAGTTTTTATCCCTTGATACTTTTCACAAGGCAGTGTAGGTGAACTTTAGTTTTTATCCCTTGATACTTTTCACAAGGCAGTGTAGTGTTTCTTTTCATTATCATAAAAACATGTTTCTTCTTGCCTTGCATCTGACGTGCCCATCAGTCCATACAATTATATTGCGAAGTCCACAGTGTTGAAACTTGGTGAGCAGTAATGGATCTGGTCCAAGTCAGTTTCCATGAGTCTGCATCCTCAACTCAGACGTGACCAAGACTACCAAAAAAACCAAGAAAATATTCAAGATTTATAAAAAAAACATTAAAAATAATATTATGTTATATTTAAAAAAAAATTGTCATGCTTTTGGCTGAGTTTTTTCACCTAGTCCAAGTTCCAATCAATAAACAGCTTGCCAAGTTATCTCCAAGTCCGAATCTCAACAAACTATGCTGCAAACTCATGACATGAGTCTGTAAAACTATTGAATTTATTGCCAGACATGACTTGTACTATACAGGGAAAATATGCACCGAATGGAAAAGTGCAGAGCCATGCCATGATCCTTGAAGTAGTCTGAAGTTTGAACTGCTCCATGCAATGCTTGTTTACACCTACATAGTCCTAGGCTCCAGCCTACCAACCAAAATGCTCATTTCAGTTTTTATTCTGAGCCTTTATTTCTATGAGAGAAAAAAAATTAGATGTTTTGCTTTCCGGGAGCTGATTCCTAATGCTTGAAGTTGGGCCTTGGCACTGTAAGCATCTTGTTCCAACTTCCAACCTTGCACGAGATAGTGATTAAGTGAAACTGTAAGATGCATGAAATCCTGGAGGTTATTCTAACTCTTTCCTCATGCACAAGGATGCGAAGTACAGCTCCGTGTACAAAGTGGGTACAAGTACAAATGAACATGGACAGACTATAGACGAGTCAATTTACATTCTCTTCTAGTAACTATGTCCTTACAAGAAATAGTACGGTCACAAAGAATTCAAAGTTTGAAAGCCTCAAAGAGAGATCAAAGAACTCTACTCATAGACTGGAAAGTCCTAGTGGCTTCTTTGTTGAACCTCTATTGGTAATCTTATCAAAAGAGGTTCAGTAATGAAATTATATCTCATTTCTTGCCTAAGAATGTTGTACTATGTTTTCAAGAACTTGCCACAGTGAAGATTGGAACTCACCTCTCTTTGCCTAAGATCCCTGCAAAGTCATTGCAAAAGAGTAGTGGTCTAAGCTTGAAACTCTGACTTAGTACCTCATCTGTTTGGAGCAGGCTCTGCCTCTGCTTCTAGTATTTCTTCCGAAAATTATTTGCCTCTGAAGTGGGTTATCTATTCACAGTAGTGGAATCTTAGTCTGAGATCCCTGGTAGGATAGTGTATGTGGATAAGGCTGAAAAGACACCTGTTGTTCCACAGGATTTCTATAAGCTATTTTTAATCTTGAGTTTTTTCAGAACATATCGTTATTTGTAAATCACATATTTTGGAAAAATTAAGGTTGATTTTCTACTATTTCTCAATCACATGCTTGATATCTTTTTTAAGTGATGATGGATCCAATAACGAGACCAGAAATGTAAATTTGATGCAGCTACAAGTCTTGTACAGTCTCACACTCTAAACAAATACTCAAATACAAAATTTTAACCCTGGCCGAGAGTGTTGGGGATTAAGCATTTCTTAGAAGATGTTGCAACAATGATGTTCCCTCTAATTGTGTTCTAATTACACATCACCTCAAATATTTTAGGAATGAACATGTGTTCTCTAGGAGAACCCATAGCCATAGCCTTTCTAACGATTTATACAAAGTACTTTTGGATTGGCAAATACCTTACATGCAGATGGGTATGTGTACAAAAACTATCCAGTTCAACAGTCAAAGGAAAATTTTGGGCAGTAAGAATAGGACAACTATTTACCTCTTTTTGGTGCAAGTAAGGTGTAAAATTACGATTGCCTATTTGACCATTGAATTGGGTGATGTTTAAGTAAAGCTCACTCAAATAACCTCACATAAATTATAAATAGCAAGCACATTAACATGCTGAGTGTTTAAAAGATTTGACCTGTACCTTCCATTTTTAAGTTGAAAGTCTTCCATTATTAGGCTAGGATGGCAAAAATATAAAATGTAATGCCCAAATTTTACTAAGGACAAAATGTGCGAAATAGGGCCAACAATTTTTTTTCATTAAAGAATGCAACATATGAGGTGAAACAATGTATGCTAACACACTAGTGATGTTGTTGCACATGATAACACTATGCACAAATATCTTACATGTATGTAGAGAGACATGTAGATGACTCATTAGTAGAGAGATGACATCATTACAATATACTAATTGATGATGCATGATGTAGGAGCATCCCGTGTTGATAGATAATTAGCATCATCTGAAAATCTTTTGCATTTTGTTTTTTGTGTTTTCTTGTGTTCCTTTCAATTGGAGACTCGTTAAAGTTCTATCTCAAGGATATTTAAATTTAAATATCTTTCCCTCCAAGTTTGGGCATCCTACACATGTGGAAGATGGCTTTAGCTTCAAAAGTCAAAGGTGAGTAATTATGTCATCATAATTGAGTGAATTATGGAATCGGTTGAGTTTATCTTTAGTGCACTCGTTATTTGCATGATTCTCATCATCATTCATGTTTAGTTCCTTAGGCTTTCCATTCATTTCAGTTCATTCCAAATCTACTTCCTCAATCCATGTAATTAGTTGAGTTTAGTTCAATTCTACATGTCTAGTTAACTCATTCTTTGGGGAAATTGACTCGTGGACATGGATAATTATTTATTGCATGCATTTTGGTGAAACAAATCTTGAGTTTAAACTTTGCATTCTTAAGTGAACGTCTTGATTGGTAGTTGTAACTAGAGTTCACCTCCTAGCTTTTCTCCTATTTTCTCTCATGGTACCATATCTTGGTATTTTTTTTAAAAGGGAAGAGAGCATAATGAAAAGGGTTATCTCTTCTATGATTAATTGTAGGTTGAAGGTTGTATAGAAGAATTTTGCAAGCTCTAAAACTCAAGATGATGAAATTTGTTAGCTTCAAAGTCAAGTCTTTAGCACATAGTGTGCTAATTTTATGTAATGTAATAAGTTTCCATTTTAGCTTTTTAGTATCGTAAGGTGGAGGTCTGTTGTGGAGTCTCACTTAAATCATTTACCATGTGGTCATTCTATTAAAAAATGTTAAAGGCATCCATGTAATTCTTTCAATTGAAAATTCAGTGAAATTGTCAATTTTCTTAATCTTGTGATTCCAAATATTGGAAAAAAAAGAAGTGATGGTGTAATTCATTAATATTTTGTTAGAAACTAGAGAGGATATGTATATTGGTTGTGGGGTAATTCTATAATAGGATATCAAGTTGTGTTGTCAAGCATAGTGAGCATAATTGTGGAATATCACATTGAATAGTGTCACCTAAAAAATCAGTTTTTGGAAGTTTTGGTTTTAGGGTTTCAATCAAGTATGGGAGGTGCTAAAATTGATTAAGTATAATTTTAGGAGTGTTGTGAATTATGTAAATTAGTAGTGTGAAGTCTTGTTGCAATGTGAAGGCCACCATTTAGTTGGTTCCCTACCCTTCTCTACATTAACACACATCTCAATGCAAATCAATCACACAAGCAAGCTAGCAATGCATCAACATAATTAAAACCATTTATTTCTCTTAAACATTAATTAGGCCAATTAGATTCACTAGGATATTCATTTCTTTTTCTTAAAATGAACTATATCAACTAGTGATTTAAAGCATTAAATGTCCTTTCCTCATTACTTAAATGTATTAATGATATTAGAGAAGGTTAGAGAATATTCACTACATTCCTAGTACCATAAAAGAATGTATCCAAAATAAATGATCTTTAACATGCATTGTACAAGCTATAATATAAGAATGTATAGTTTACTCAAATTTTTCCAAAATAAAAAAATAGAACTTCTAAACTATATATGACTAAAAATAGTATCAAATACTATTGAACCATGTGAATAATAAAGTTTCAACACGCATAACGAAGCAAGAATTGCATCACAAAGTTGTAGAAACAATAGCTCGTAATCACAACAAAGAATTATATAGAACTAAAGACAAGGTGCAAAAGGTAAAAACTCCATTTATTAACCCCTTAAAATTTCACGAGAAAAACCTAATAGCCAAATGAAACTACAAAACCCTAGACACAATCACAAAACCTCAATATCTAGCAAAATATAATTTTTTTTAGTGAAATTTACAAATAGGTTTTGGGATCTCTTTTAGCTTGTCATATTGAAATATTGACATTAAGAGTTCATTATGGTACTAAAACAAGTTTTTAAGTGCGAAAGGACATACCAATGCATACCTATCAACCATGGATGTAAAACATAAAATGAAACCATCCAAACCTATTGTAGAGGATAAAAAGTTGTTTTAAGTTTAGGTGTCTTGAGGTTTACAAGTAGTCCAACCTTACACTATCTAGACAACATTGAAACAAATGAAGCATTTTTGTGTTTTTAGTTTTAGAAATTTGATCTACTACTATTCTAATAGAAAATTAAATTTTAATCTCTTGTCTCAAACAAATTCTCTTTCGTACTTAAACTATGTGAGAGGAAAAAGAGAAGGAGTTGGGCTTATGGAAAATACTTCATTATAGAAAATTGAAATACATAATAGAAAAATTGAATTCAAAATTGGGAATGACATAAAGAAAGGAACTTGAACCAAAGTATAAAGCTCACTATCTAGGACATGACCCTATGATGTGTAGACATCCATGCAATGCATTACTATCCAACCCATGTGATGTCTAGATCAAGTTACATGTTATAATCCCCAAAAGCTACAAAACTCAACTTTGCAATCACATTTTAAACTCTTTTGCACAACAAGGAACAAGAACAACACAAAATAACAAACCAAGGAGTACTAGATGATACAGAAATGATAAGAAAAAAACTAAGCTTACAAGAACAAATTAAGTAACAAAACGATGCAGATAATGAAAGAGTATGATCAAACCTTTGTGCATTTGAATACCTTAAGAACCTATAGCTTGAACAAGAAAGAAGGTTTGAACTACTTGGAAGATTGCCATGAATGACAAGCTCCTATTTACCTTTTGGTTTCCATGTGCAATCGATGATATAGATAAAGTAGAAAATGTGTGTACTCATTAACCTAAAGTGTCTAGAGTAAGAAATAAATTGAAATATTATGAAAATTACCCGTACAAGCAAGGTGTCCTCAAGGATGTAAGAATTCTAAGGAAATCCACATTGGTTGTAGGGATCTCAAAGAAGCCTTCAAAGTGTTGGTAAGATTGCTTCTAATAAATCACATGAAAGTTGGAAATAAGAGAATGCTTGCAAGGAATGTAATGAGCTTGAATGCTTGAAAAATTGAGTTGTTTTTAAAATGAGAGCCAAAATGGAAAATGAAGAGGCATGAGGCTCAAACTACCTATTAGGATTCATTCCAAGTTAGTTACAAAGCTTGATCATTGAAATAAATATGGCAAGGTTCAAGAGAAATTACCATTGTGTTAGTCTTTTTGGTTTACGAGGGCTTTCTTTTAAATTTTTATGACTAAAATCCTATTCTTTTTGTGCTTTGGCCCTTTGGATATGTTATTGCTATATTATTCTATTTTAACATTGACATGTTTTTTCAATTTATTCACTTAAATTTTATAGCTTGATCGCCTTTAATGCCATACTCTTATTGGACTTTTGCTTTTGCTTACTAGTGTTTTCCTATGCATGTATTATTTTTGTATTTTTTCCAATCTAACTGTGTTGCAATTTTGTGTCTCCAATAGCATTTCATGTGTCGATTTTCTATTGTATCATGAGGGTTTTACACATCGTGGCAATCTACTCATATCATGCCATGCGTCCTTGAGTGTCAAGTGATACCTACTAGTTCATGCAATGTTGTGCTTTCCCTACATTGAGTTGATAGCTTGCGATTGGTCCATCAATGCTTATTTGTATACTTCATAGAGTAATTATAGAAGACTAGCTAGTTTGTGGCTAGTGGCAACATCTTATTGCATCATGCAACTCCTCCGCATCTTGATTTTGAATGTGGACCCCCTTTCATTCTCACAATGCAAAACGGATTTATATAATTCTTATAGGTATGCTGATATGGGTTCTAGCTCAACAATATTTTGTGTGGTGGCGAATAAATGAAAAATTGTCACTACATTACACAACTCCTTCACATCATGGTTTTTATTTTCAGAGTTTTGTTAAATTGGCAAGCTAGCAATTTCATGCCACGTGTTCTTAAGTTAAGTGTTGTGCCTTCCAATTCTTGTAGTGTTGTGTTGTCCCCACGCCGAGTGGACAATTTATGATTGTTTTATTAATTTTTATTTATGCATCTCACAAAGTAAAAAACTCCTATCAATTTGATACAATCAATGACATTCTATTGCATTGTGCAACTCCTTCACATTATAGTTTTGAATGTGGATCCCACTTTTATTTCTATGATGTGTGATGGATATGTTTATTCTAGAAGGAAATGTTGATGTGGTTTCTAATTTGGAAGTATTATATGTAGTGGAAAGAAATGGTAGATTATTATTACACCATGGATGCTCTTTGCATTAGGATTTTGTAAGTGGGCCCCACTTCCATATGCATGATGCATGATGGGTCATAAAAGGTGAAATAGAACCACATATAATGGCTTAGTTTTTAGTATACATGGTGAGATGCTATGATACTATTGGGCCACATGTTGATCACCCCAATAAATACAATGCTCCTATTGGTTTGACATATATGTGTCTCTCTAGTGGCACTAGGTGTAAGGATATGAGCATAAATTTGATGCTTAGCAAGTCTTTTCCATTGCCAAGGTTCTTTTTACAAAATCGTAATGTACGATAGCCATTGATCTTCTTCACTTAAATACATCAACGATCAAAATTTGAGAAAAGTTTGGAGTTAATGGTCATGCCATTAATCTTTTAAAAATAGGTGTAGAATAGGGTTTTGAAGGAACATTTAATGTGTTTGCACCACTCCACAACTAGAGCACCATTAATGATCCTTTGAGGCCCTAAAACTACTTGATTGGATTTTATTTTCCTAGAAGCAATAGTTCATCATAAAGACAAAAAATCACATGTAGTGATGGTAGAGGGAAAATACCCATGTAACCATTTAAGTATCATGGTCTTCACGACCTCCATTTTGACAGATCTCATGGGATTTTCTTTGGCAATTAGCATAGGAGGTTGATTTTTTTTTGTAGTGTTTCATCTTGTGACAAATTTTGTTGTCATTGATGTCAAAAGAGAGAAGAGAAAAATCATTGCCATCATATTGTTGTTGTCAAAGGAGGATCAATATAGAAGATATATGCTAAGGAGAATTACAAAAAAAGGAAAATATTTATTGTATTATAAATTTAAAATGGGCTGACCCAAATTCCCTTATATTGGTGCCCAAATTATGGCACCCATATTGGATGAAATCACCCCTCTTTGATATGGGCTGACCCAAATTACCTTATATTGGTGCCCAAATTATGGCACCCATATTGGATGAAATCACCCCTCTTTGATTTGGGCTGACCATACATGGTGTGTTGCTCCCTTTGGGGGAATTAAAAATTATATTTTTTTTAATATTTTGGGCCGATTCCTCTTGGAAGGATCACTCCTCTTGGAGGAGTCACTACTCTTGAGTGAAGAGGCATAAGGGGGATATAAATAGAAGATGTGATGTGAAAAGATACACAAACACTTTATGTAATATCTTTCTAATTCAAGCATATTTTTGAAGGAGAAAAAAATATGTGAAGTTGTAAGAAGATTTTATGAAGGAGATTCAAATGATCATCATCCATTAAAGAAGCAATATTCAAGAAGGAGAAATTTTTGTTCATTTGGAGATTGTTGCCTCTCAAAAGAAGAGATTGGTGTCTCTTGCTAAGTTGGTGCTTAGTAGTGGGGATTGGTGTCTCCAGTGGGTTGGTGCCTACAAAGATTTGTAAGAGAATTTTTATTTTTGTGGCTGGATTTGGACAATAGATCTAAGCAGTCTTTCTTTGTGGTTTTATCTTGAAAGGATTTCCACATAAATTTTGTGTTTCCTAGTTGATAGATCTTATGCGATTCCTTTATTGTGGTTGTTAAATTTTAATAAGTAAAAGATTGTCTTATATCGGTTCACCCCCCTTCTCTTAGTATAAGTGTGTGCGCATCAAATGTCACCCATATGTGGGGACTATCTTTGTAATATTTTGTATATAAGGGATAAAAGTTTTCATTTGATGAGGATAGAAGATGGAGATAAAAAATAGAGAAAGAGCAAAAGGGAAAAAATGTGACAGTAAGCCTGAGGGTTGTTATCTCTAGCAAGGGGAAAGGTATTTCGTATTTTGATGATTTGGGCTCACCCAAAATGTGTAATGAGCATTTATAACCTCTAAAGAAAAAGTGTAGCTAGCAGACCCAACATTGTTTTGAGTGTCTGTAGGAGTATTTTGTGCATTCTCTAGATATGTTCCTAACTGCTTAGTTAGCTACAAGAGTGTAAAATTATTTGAAAGTTTTTTGTAATGTATATTCTCAAGAAAAGAAAAGAAATGTGTAAATTTATGTTTGGATTACTTAGTAGATTCTTATAAAGCTTTGCAACTTATGTAAATGTTCATTTGTATGAATAAAACCTAGTTAATATATGCATTTGGATAATTTTGGTCTTTAGGTATATCTTCATTAAGGTATCCCATTCGGTTTCATTCATTACATGTTTTGCAAGAATCCTAGACTTTGTTGCCTAGCTTTGATAGGAACCCATCTACATGAACTAAATTTTCTCCATCATGCCAACACACCCATGAACAATCAAAAGAAAACATTACTTAATTGTGTTGAAATTAATTTTGTTCCTTGCCATCTTTAAATGAAAGAAAACAACATTAGGGACTATTGTATTGCATTAAATAGTTAGTGTGATAGTCCATTTAATTAATCAAGTGATGAATCTTGAGTTTATTAAACTAGCATATAGGCACAAAGTGACAATTGATAGAGGGGTGTGTAATGAAGGAATTTTGACTATGAAAAAAGGAAAACTAGGTTCCTGTTATGCCTTGCATAACCACCCCATCTTTTGCCTTGGTCAAAATGGGTCCCCCTTTGTTTATTTTCATCTCTTGTTGTCTTTCAAACAAATTCTAGAGTCTTTCTCCTTCCAACACTTTGTTTTATTTTATTTTGGTCTGTCGGAATTGGAGCCGGAACCAAATCGGGTTCTGCAACTTCAAGCAAAACTCGTTCTGGGCCCCATCCCGATAGTCTTTTCTTTCGGTCTGTTGTTTTGTTTTCATCGGACTCGGAGCCGGAGTGGGCGTTAAGTTGGTGTTTATTGAAAATTGCAAAATCTAAATTCATTTCCGCCTCCGCCTCCGCTTTTTCAACTTTTGGTTTTTGTTTTGTCCTTGTGTTAAATTTTATTATGTCGGTCTTTTGTTTTACTTTTTGTGTTTGGTTTTGCTTTGTGTTTAGATGGCGTACCCGAAACTGGAATGGGAACTAAGTTAGGAATTTTCTTAAGTTTCTGAATTAGTGTCCATTTCGATTCCGCCCCCGCCGCTTTTAGGTTGTTGACTTTTTGACTGAAGTTGCACTGTAATGAACTGTTGGTTCTCTTCTAGTTCCGACTCCACCTTAACTGCGTTTTATGCATTAATGACAACTGCTTGTGTAGGTAGAAATCCTCATTTTTACCTTCATTAAGGATTAAACGAATCATTATTATCATTGTTAAGAGATTAAGGAGCACGAAAGAGCAGTGACGGAGTTCGTTTGAGCAAATCAATTGAAGGAGGAGAATATTATTGCAAGCGAATCAGTTCAGAAGGTTAGCTAGATTCTTGCGTATTCAAGGTAGGGTTTCTTATTGTTATTGTTCTTCATTTTTTTACTGTTACGTTTTTTGTATATATTTACCCGTGTTTGGAATCATGTTGTTTTGTTCTTCGTTTTTAACGAATTCGCGGTTTTGGCGTGTTTGTTTGAATGGGTGCTTTATTTTGTTTGTTTGGTTGATTCCTTGTTTCTTTCTGCTTGTTGTTTTTAGTTCTTTCTGTTTTAGGGCACAATTGCTTTCACGTTTTAGTCGTGATCGCATCGTGCTATTTTGATTTACAGTAGGTTGGTCTAAATCGAGGGTTTAAATAGTGTTGGTTAAAATTAGGGATCTACAGTGAGGTAGATTAAGTTAATGTTTTTACAATGAGTTAGGGTTAGTTGAATATTGTTTTTACTTAGAGTTTTGTCATGCATTCAACTGGTAAAATGGCAAGGTTTAAAATTCGTGCCCTAGTTTTCATGTCGTATTTCCTAGATTAGGGTTTCGTGTATGTCTGTGATCACTTTTAAAAGTTAAAGTATGATGCCCTAAAATACAGTCGCTCCTGGTCATATGGGGTTTTATCGAGTCCCAGGTTAGCCCCATGTCGTTTTGAAAATCGCCTAGTTGGGAACCATGAAGTTGTGTGTTAAATCGATGAAATATTTGATGACGTCATGGTCAACCTAGGCGGAGACGGGATCAGAACCGATCTTGAACTTGAGAATTCTGTTTTTGCAAAAGGTATTGATTCCATTTCCATCCTGTCTCCGGCTCCGTGTATAATGAGAAGTCTTCTTTCAAAATAATGATAACTTAGACGGAAGCGGAATGGAAATAGAATATGAAAATATGAAATCTGAAGAAAAACCAAATCCATTTTTCATTCCAACTCCGGTTTCGATCACCTTTTCGGTTTCAACTCCGAGCTCGTTCATTGTTAGTGAAATATCTATATCGGTTTTTGGCTCCGATTCCGGCAGTGTTGTAAAATAGACTATTTTAGATTGTGTTTTTGCCTGGTTCCGCCTTCGGTGCTTATATGAAAGGTATGGTTTTTAAAGCATGTTTTGTGATGATATTTAAAGATCTAATTAGAGGTTTTGCTTGTAGGAAAGTTGAAGGATGTCAAGAACATCAGGGGAAGCTGCTTGAAGGAACCAATCTGCAGGAACATCAAAGGCCGCACCTAAACCAAAGAAGTTAAAGCCTGAACAATTGCCTTATACCTTAAGGTATAATCACAGGAGTCCAGTTATCAAAGTCAGCAACGTAGAATCCGACTGGCCAGACATCACTGACACAAACTTGGGCCAGTACAACTTTGAGGAGGCATATGCTGAAATATTCATTGAGGATGCGATGCCTAGAATGAAGAAGATTGTGGAGTCTGGTTTGGCTCATATTACTGTATTTCCTTTGTCAATCCAGTGCCCAGAATTGATCTTAACAACTGCAAGTGCTTACAATCCTGTTACCAGACAGTGCATGGATTCCTAGAATAATGTGATCATTGATCTTACTCCTCAAGCATTGCAAAGTATATTTAATGTCCGTGATCCTAAAAGTTTGGTGCAGTTGGATGAGGCAGAGGCCTTGGAGAAATATGGCCAGTATAAGGACTCCAATAAATCTCATTTGAACAAGAAGTGGTTGAAGACAAAAAATAAATCTTTAAGCAAGCTTGTAGATCAGCCAAAGAGGGCAGATTTCTACAAAGAGGTATCAGACATAATCATGATGCTATCAAGAGTTTTTGAGAAAAGAGATACATTTCAGTTCAAGGAGTGGATGTTTCCTTTCATCCATATAATTTTAAATGGAAAACAACAGTTTGATTGGCCTATGATCGCATCAAATGCTATCCATAATCAACTGGTTAACATCAGACAAAATAAGTGTTTCTTTATGACCTCTTATATTGTGTATGCAGTAGCAAGGTTGGGTGTTTTCCCAGGTTTGAACAGAGTGGGCATAATGGGAGCTTTGGATGGACAGAAGAAAGTGTGGGAACACTATGACCAGTTGTCTCTACAAGTTTCTGAGACTCACTTTAGAAGAGTCAATGATGCATTTATATATGTAGTCATTAATAAATTGAAGGAGATGCAGGGTATAGGTTGAGTCAAGAAGCCATGGCATTCATTTATGAATGGGGATGTTGGTACATTCAATACCCCAAATTCACATATTTCAGGTTATTTGGTTTTGAAGGCCACCCACATTTGCTTCCAAGGTGCTGCAATAATAGAATAGTGTTGATGGAGTTTGTATATTAGGCTCTTGGAGTTAATGCTCGGTTTGGAATAAAGCATAAAACAGGATGTCACAAGTTCCCCATGAAGTTGGGTGAGTATGGTTGTCAACACTTGGTAGGAGCGAAGGTGGTTTGTAATGAGTTGACACAATTGAAGTTGGGTTTATACACAACTCGTAAGTATTTTGATCCAAAGGGTAAGATGTATGCCTTGTTGCCTTCGGTGTTTACCAGACATTTCAATTTGCTAGAAGACTTCTGGAGTGATCAGCAAGATGAGTATGATCTAAGGAAGAAGAATTATGAAAGGCTATTTGTTGCACTCATGCCTGAGCTTGGTGTTAAAGAAAATATTCCTAACACATTGGTGGATGATGGAATTGTATTGGATCCATCCTATGAGGCTTTGAACATTGGCACCAAGAGTCTGGATCCAATTGATTGGGACACTGAAGAAACCATTGATATTAAGCGGATCGGAAGGACAGTATTGGATAGGAGTGTGCAATGGTTAGTGCTAAGAACCCAGACTCCTCAAGAACCAACCCCTAAAAAGGGTAAGGGATACAAGAGGATTAAAAGGAAGACACCTCCTAAAGAGCCATTGGAGTTCTTTCCCCTAGATATTGATGAGATAGAACTTGAAGCAGCAGGGGATGAAGAGGAAGCACAAGGAGATGTTCCAATAGGATCCGCTGTTTCAACACCTACATTAGGTGAATCATCAGCCCAAGTCCCAATTACAAGGAAGAGGAGTAAAGAAATTCAAGAAGGAGCTCTTCATAGCATGGCTGAAATTGCTAAGGGAAAAGAAATGGAAAAAGAAGTTCTGGAGGTAGGGACAGATTCAGATGAAACTGAGTTAGAAAAGGATTTGCAAGAAAACATGCCTCTAGAGGAGGATATTGAGCAGATTTTGACACAAGAAGAGTAATGGAAGATGTTTGAAGAGGCAAAAATAATTTCTGATGCAAGGGTTGTAGTGGAGAAACAAAAGGAAATTGATGCTAAGGTACAAGCTAATGCTATACTGCACCAACAATAATTAAAGGCTAAACAAGTTAAAATTAAGGCAACAACTGATGAAGTAGAGAAACAAAGAAGGCAACAAGAACATGAGCTCAAAGTTAAAGAAGAGAATGACAAGTTGGAGCTAATACAAAAGATTCATGACCTTGAGGAGGAGAAGGCAAGGAACCGAAGGGAAAGGGAAATCTTGGTTGCCAAGTTAAAACTTGCAGAGGAAGCTCGCCAGAAGGAAGAAGGAGTAGAACAATTACAAAAGGAAAGAGAAGCCGAAGAGCTAATTAAGAAACAAGAAGAAGAAGAAGCAAAGGCATAAAAACTTAAGGCTTTGGAGGCAGAAAGATTAGAAAGGGAAGGACTAGAGGCTTTAGAGAAGGAAAAATTGGAAAGGGAAGCTCTAGAAAGAGAAAGAATAGAGAAGGAAAAATTAGAAAAAGAAAGGTTGGAAAAGGAAAAAGTGGAGAGAAATCAGTTGGAGGAAGAGAGGTTGAGGAAAGAAGAGGAAGATAAGAAAATACAAGAACATAAAGATAGGGAAGAAGTTGAAAGACTTGTGCAGATGCATACAATGCAAGAACAACAAGAGAAATCAAGGGTTGATTCTCAAACCCAAGTAAGTGTGCAGCCACCTTATACTACTATTGCCTCTTCTTCTTCTATGATGACTACTGCTCCATGTGCTCTCACTTGGTTAAAACTAGACCTGCAGAAAAGGGCAGTAACACCTTCACAACCTCTCAATTGGGAGGATATGATGAAGGAGATCGAACAAGAGAGGCCCAAAAAGAAGGCCAAAATTCTACATTCTACCCGACTCACATATAAAGGAGAGATTGTTGCTGAATGTGCCATGCCAATGACAGAAAAAGAGGTAGGGGACATGCAGCTAACAAATTATCAGTTGAGTACTGTTAACTTGGGAAGGCCCACTAGGAATCAACAGATGAACCTAATTGATGTGGTGGCTTCAACAACCAAATCAAGAATGATAAAGGATAAACAAAAGAAGGATGAGCTTAAGGTTCAATTGGATCAATTACATTCATTCTTGAAGTGTTTCCTCTCTGAGATCACAATAGGTAACTGCCATTGAGACTCCTATTCTATTAAGTAAAAATCTGGTAGATGATTTGGTGTAGGTAAGAGGCAAAGCGGAGATGGTAGACAGGTGGATGGATAAGTTGAATCAAGAGGTAGGTGAAGTTTTGGTTGAGGGTTTTGAGACCTACAAAGGCACTGAAGAGTTGATAAAACAAATGCATCAATACATTGAAGCATTGGAGAAACAAGAAGAATATAAAGAATACAATCAGAAATTGGAGAAGGTTAATGCATTACCTTTAGCTACTCTTCTTGAACAGTCCATACTTGAGGAGGAGAATAAAGATTTTATTGGAAAAACCTCTCATATACTCCGTTTTAGAACTGGCTTCTTGTGTAAACATAAGGATGAGATCCAGGAGGCTGTTAATAATTTGACTGAGCAATTGGAAGAGCTGGAAGTGGTCATTGCTATTATTGTAGATGTAAATGCATTTACAAAAGAAGGCATGCCTTTGAGTCAAATAAAAGAGAAATGGGATGAAAGATTCAGAGGACTGATGCAGAAAGGAGATGATGATGGAGATTTGATGTTGGATCGGTTAAGGGATGCCAAAGAAGAAATAAAAGCTGCTGGAAGAGAATTGACAAAGGTAAAAGGTATGAGGGAGTTTTCTGCAGCAGAATTGGGTCGAATCAAATTTGAAGATAGCTGGGTCGATGGGCCAGAAATAGATACATTATAGCAAGTCTTCACCAGTTATGATGAGTTCATTGCAGATCCAGCTTCACATGCATAAATCTTCTACATGCATGACTTTCTTCTTCTTTGCATGTTGCATGCAGCACTGACAGTTGAGGCGCATGACATATTTTTCTTCTATTTTTCTATTCTCCAGTTAAACTGAACGTCTAATGTAAGAACTCAAGATCAAATCGATCTGAGTTTCCAAGAGAGTTTTTGTTCCTAAAAGGGTGGGTGACTTAAAATAGAAGTGGAGTTCGAACTTTGTATAATCTATAAATACCCTATGGGTATCATATTGTAAGGGTCAGCTAATTGAGAATAGGATTGGCTTAACTGATTTTAGGAGATAGAATTTTCTAGTGATTACAGAGATACTTTGTACTTGATTTTTTTACAGTTAATAGAATTACAGGTTTATGCAATATGGTATTGCAATTGAGTTGTTTTATTTGATAAGGCTGATAAGTTATAATCTATCTGAATGCCAGTGATTGTGTTGAAGCATGATAGTTTCTTATGTGATGAAAGTCATTAGAAGAAACTAGATTTAAGGATTATCTTGTTAGATTATCATTGAATTGAAGTTATTAAAGTCTATTGATCTATAATCTTGATGATGAATGAATGTGTGTTGTTTTGAAATCCTTGAAATATTTGTGATGTGTAATTGTGAAGTTAATTAAACACCTAAAATGTATGCAATGGTATAGATTATGCTATAGATTGTGTCATCTTATGGTTTTCTTGGTCTGATTGGAAGAACATTCATTATTTTAAGATATATGTCCGGATGCTAAATAAATTTGATTCATACTTACAGGTTTACCCCTTTGATCTATCTTTTTCTTTTGTTTGAAACCCCATTGATTCACTGAAACAGTTCGGTAAAATGAGTCATCGCTTGAATCTTTTGTTACCAACACAGGCCGCTTGAATATTACAGTTGCATGAACCGATTGAGTGACACCAGATAGTTGAGAACCAACTACCAGGACCTTGGGAGTTAGGCTACTACATGTTGTCTTTCTTTTTAAGGAGAAATAGAGTAGAAATATTCTGTTTTAACGTTGTTTGTGTCATTTTCACCATCAACAGTTCCTTTGAGAGTAAATTTCACTTATTACATTCAAATAAAATTAGCTAGCTAAAATGCTTAAAGGGAAATAAACTAATGAAAACATTTGAAAATAAAAATAAAAATCAATAGCTTCAAAAATGGAAATTACATACGATAAAGAACCTGCAATTTAAATATGGAGGTCTCTACCTTGAACACCAATGCATCATGTGGACATCCTCGTGTGACATTGTCATCCTATGCTAATTTCCTTAGAAAATCCCATTGCCCTAAAATATCCCAAAATACATGAATGAAGTTTTGGAATATGCCTAACCTGCAAACACACCAAGATGAGAAAAATGTTTGGGGCTATTTGGGTATTTTCCTTAGTCAAATCCCTACTTTAGTGTTTCCACCTCCACTAGCCAAGATAGATAGATAAAAATGAAATGATATGTAAATGCTCCTATCCCAAGTGTGTATGGGAATGGTCAGAGCTATAAATATGCAATATTACAATTAAAATGAAATAATAAAGGGATGTGATATTTCAAGGTGCTTAGGAGCACAAGATAATAAGAACAATATTACCTACAAGGCTCAAGAAAGCCAAAGAGAACACAAGACCTATGAGCTCGTGTTGTAGTAGGTTGTAACAAGTTGTAGGGAGTTGTGTGTGAGCTTGAGAGTACAAGAGAGCCAAGAGAGAGAGAGTTGATAAAATGAATGAGTAGTTTCAAAAACAAGAAGAGGAGGGAAGAGGAAGAGGTTGACAAGCCATTTGGAAGAATCTTGAGCCATTTCCATTGACTTCCAGAAAGGTGACAAGTGGAAAAACACTAAAAAACATATTTTGTATGACTAATTGTTGTGGGATACCAACTCTATGCACAAATGTTTGTGCTAAGCACTAATGCCTAGACAATTTATGCTAAAAAAGGGCAGGGGACAAGAAAAACATAAGGTAAATATAAAAGTGACATGAAGAATTGACCCTAAAAAATAGGTCTAAGAACCTTGAGAAGGAAAAATGTTGATGCAAGGGCTAAAATGAGCCTACAAAAACACTTAGGGAATGAACATTAAAGTAGACACAAAGCATAGGTGAAATTGCAAGGGTATGCAATTTACAACACTATAGGGTGCACTATGCAATACATATGGTTTGTGTCAAGGCAAGTGTTTAATTTTTGTGGTAATATCTTTTGTAGCACCTTAGGGAAGCCCCCTTGGTTTATCAAAGCCAAAAGTTAAAGGAGGATCGAACCACTTCAATAATTGGCCCTTAGTTGTCCAAGCCTAATCATATGTGTGGTCTTTTCTCTAAATTTGACACCCCTAGTGTTTGGGATGATATTAATCTTTAAGGATTTGGGGTATACAACTTAGTTCACCAACACATTATGCTATTTAATTTAATCATATACATGCATGAATCCTAGACACAACAATAAATGTATATTTATTTTTAAAAAATACTACTAATTATGGTTCTAATATAGGACATTATGCCCAAGTTAACGCATTGATTGTATTCGGATATGTGTAGTTGACTTGTGTCTTGCATAAATCTTAATTAATTTACATAATAATTTATATAATCTCATATAGGTAGTTAAGTTGGCATTAGTGGCATCCAAGGCATAATTATGGTATATATAAAGCTAGTGGTTGGTTTATCATCTTCATCTTATGGATCGTGTTCTTATTCAATACCTTTTGAGGTTTCCCCCCTCAAAGTGTCTTATTATTATCAAGTATTATCAATTATTTGCAACACATTTCTTGCTATATTCTTCTCTTTAAGTTATTTTATTACATAGGAGAAACATAGAGAGTCACTAGTACAAGAGTGTTGAGGCCAAGACCACCAACTCACAAACTAAAAAAAAGTAAGCCTAATTTGTCCAAGATTGAATTTTATCCTATCAAGGGTTTGATATATTTAGAAAGAGAGCAGCCAAATACATATGAACTTGAGTTTGATAGGTCAAATTATCTAATATGCAGTTTGTTGAGCTTCTCTTTTGCTATTTGTCCTTGATGACAATATTGTGTTTCAGATTGGCATCTTTGTGGTTGAATATTCAGTTGCACTGTTTCTATTCTGTCTTGGCACACTTACTTCGACATTATGATTCTGGTTTTGATGGCACTGATCTCTTGACTCCATGTGTAGATCATAAGGAATCTTGTCTACATGATAATGTTTCCAGTTCAGGTGGTATAATTCTGGTTTGACATTTTGTGCTACAGTGATCTACAGGTTTATATGTTATTTTCTTGTTCAGCTTTCTAACATCATGACATTGATAATGTTTTTTTTTTGAACAACATCAGAGTTGTGCTTCTCTATTCAGACTCTTTCAGGTAATGCTTTCAGTTATCTTGGTTCTTGGAATTATCAAATGCAGTTGGTTTTTAGTTTTAAGAAAACCCTATCGAGTTTCCTTAAACATTTGATAATGGCATGGGCATAAGGTATATTGATATTGGCATGGGTATATGGTACATTGCAATTGGCATGGAATTAGCCTTTATTTCATTTCAAAAGGCATTGGGTATATCGGGCTTTAAGTCATGGAAAATGAATTTGAATGAAGGTCTTATATGATATCGGGTCTAATGTTTGATAATTCATTAGGCCTCAAGGCCGACAACAGGTATGAGTTTTTGATTATTTAAAAGCCACTATGAAAGTGACATGGTTTTTGATTTCTTGGTAACAATGATGGCTAAGGTAATCGACATTTGTTTTAAGTGGTCATGGAAAATTTCTAATGACATAATTGTGTCGGTATTCTTACTTGATTAATCATTGAACATTCATAATGATGATCGATGGTTTGTATACATTCAGTGGTAATGAGATTGCCGACATGCATTGCATTGGTTTGTCCACAGAATTCTAAATGCATTATGAGGTTTCTACTTATGAATTCAGTCCTTTCAGACTTCAAACTTTATCAATACTTGAAAAGTCATCGGCTGCGTTGCATTGGAAAGTTTAGGGAAATCATATTATGTTTCACAAGCTCGAGGGTTTGGAACCCTATCTTGGCCGCCACCATAGAAATCTTCTCACAGCTGTTACACAGTGTTTGTTGGCTTACTACAACTCTTTGACAACGAATGGGGGTATCTAAAAGATCCTTGCCTTGGTCAATGGTTGTGTCAGCCTCTTGTCTTTTGGTGAAGGCTCAAAATTGGAAGAAGTTTTTGTTGTTTTTCTCTTTGTCAGTCTGGTAAATATCTCCATGACAGTTTCTCTATCATTCTCCTCAGGTATTCACCTTATCTACTGTCTTTTGAAGAACCATTACTTCTTCTATTGGCACAAATAATATAAGACAAGTGTTTGCTTCTTTCTGGAAAATGATAAAATGGGTTTATTTGTTCGTGGTCATAAATAATGCATGTCGGTTACTAATAATCTGAAATGCATACCCAAATATTTTATCATATCTTTTCTGCTCCTGCTTTAAGGGATGGTGTTTTCGATTTGTGGGTAATCATGCTTTTTGCAAATCATTTCAGTCTTTCACTTGGATTCAGTGATAGTTGTTTTTGGGTGCACTATAATGGGATTTCGGTTACATTGTTGCTACAATAGTTTTCGAGGGTATTGTACATGGAATATTTTTGTTTTAATGCTGTTTCGGTTAGCATTGCTTGTGCAGGCTCCTTGTGTGGACAGGGTTCAGTCTTCTTTCTAAAATTGCATATTCCTTGACCATTTCTGTCAGAAGAAAACCTCCAAGTTGAGCATTCTTCTAAAAATGACTGCAATACCTGCCAACATGTTTTTTCAACAGAAGTTGGGTAGAAAAAATTTACCTCTGTTGATTTTGAAAAATGAGACAAGTTATAGTGTTGTAATTTCTTGAGATGTAATGTAGAAATATATGTAAGAAGAAAAAGATAGAGAGATAAGGGGTTTTCTAGATTCTTGAAAAACAAAGAGAAAGTGTTAACTATTTCAGAACTATGAGAAATAACTGTGAAGTATAGTGAGAACATCACTACTATTTTAATTGAATAAATGTTGAGTTTTGAGATTGAAAATCTGAAAAATGAGTTCAATATCAAGTTGTCTTAAAAATTGATAATGGCTGGAATTTTGAAGGTTCAGTCTTGAACCTTGAGGATTTTAGACATTGTCTGTCAAGAGGATCTTGAGAGAAAAGGGAGAAACAGAGAGATCCTTTGTATCATTGTATGTCTTATTGAAAACAAAAAAGGGGTTGGTGCTCCTTGAAATTGGTGTTTCAAACTAAGGGGTTGGTGCTCCTTGAGTTGGTGCTCAGAAATCAGGCTATAAGGCATTGTTAAAAGTGGTTATTAAAATAAAAGCTTAGAAAGGCAGCAATTTATGAGTGGTTTTTCTACTCCAAGAGGGTTTTCCACTCAACATATCTTATGTCATTTTGGTTATCTATGGTTGATATGATTCCTTGTGTGAATGCTTTAATATGCTATATTTCACTATCATACTTCTCATTTCAGTTATATGTGATTGCATTCAAATACATGAATGAGTTTATCATTGATAAATGAGAACATAAATCTATTTTATTTCAGTTTGAGTAAAATTTGTCAAAATAGTTAATGACACTGATTCACCCCCCTTTCTCAGTGTCTTTTTCACTCCAACAATTGGTATTAGAGCATAGGGTCCTCTGATAGGTCTATCCAACCTAGGATTGATTCTGGCCTTGGAGTTTGTTCAAAATGTCTCAAGCTCATGAAGGCACATCCATGATTAGAGCTCCATTATTTGATGGAATTGATTATGTATTTTGGAAAATTAGAATGGAGACTTATTTAACTTCTATTGACCTCAATGTGTGAAGCATAGTGTTAACGGGGTACATTGTACCAACTACATTTCCCACAACTTCTGATGAAAAGAAAAGATATGAAACTAATGCAAGAGAAAAACATGCTCTCTTGTGTGCTCTGACTAAAGATGTCTATATCAAAGTCATGCACTACAACTTTGCTAGGGATATGTGGGTTAAACTTGAAATTATCTATCAAGGAAATGAAAAAGTTAAACAGTCAAAAGTGCTCACTCTAAAACACCAGTTTGAAGAAATAAAAATGAGGGACGATGAAAAAGTAGCTGATTACTTCTTGAGAGTTGATGAAATTGTCAATGCTATGAAGGCTCTGGGAGAAGAATTAAAAGAATTCGATGTTGTAACTAAGGTCATCAAAACCTTACTGACTAAATTTGAAGCTAAGGTCTCTACTCTAGAAGAGAAGAAACACTTTGACCAGCTTACTCTAGATAGCCTACAAGACACTCTGACTGCCTATGAAATGAGAATCAGTAAAAACAATTCTTCTACAAAAGAAACTACATTTAATACTGAAAGGAAAGAAAAAGATGAGGATACTGAATCAGAATTTTCTGATTCCAAATAATCCCACTTTGTTAGGAAGCTCAAACAAGGGTCTGAAAAATATAAGGGAAAACTTCCCTTCAAATTTTTTAACTGTGGAAAAATAGGCCACTTTGCTGCAAAGTGCCCCTATGGTGATCTGAATAGTGATAATGAGAAATCTGAAAAACTGCCTAAGAAAAAGGCCTATAGACCTAAACAAAAATTCAACTTAAAAAAGAAGAAGAGTCTGTTCAGCAAAAATGAAACAGACACTGAATCTGAAGATTCTTTAGATGAAGAAGATGAAAACCTATTCATGGCTGAAATCATTCAGCATGAAGATACTAACAAAAATGATGTTGAAGATGGTGAAGTGGATCTTGAAGGTGAACTAAAATGTGCATTAAAAGAGATAAGCAAACTTAAAAAATAAATGCGTGCTCAAGAACAAAATTCTACTCAAGATCTTGCACAAGATCAACTCACAAATCAAGAGATAGTCTCCTTGAAGACTCAACTTGAAGAAGCCAAGAGAGTTGAGGATTGTCTTCGTATTGACCTAAATCATAAAGATCAAGAAATTCAAAAATTTGAATATGAAATTGTTGATCTTAGGAAGACCATTGAGATGTATGAGAGTACTCTAAAACTGAATGACATGCTCAGTAAGCAAAAATTGAACAAGGACAAAACAGGTATTGGATTCATGAAAGGTGAATGTTCAAATGATAATGCAAAGGATAATATTGTTACTAGAAATAAATGTTTTGAATCTAATCATCCTGATTCTGATAAGGATCATGTTCATCCTTTTAGGAATAACAAAATATCATATAATTCTCACTCTTTCTTCTAAGGGTACTGTTATTTTTGCAACAGATTTGGCCACAAAGTGAGCTCTTGCAGGTTTATGAATCTTAGAACATCTAGATTTGGTCTTAGGAAAAATATTGACTTTGCTAGACATGTTAGATGCTTCAAATGCAATTCCATGGGTCATTCTGCTAAGCAATGCAAAGCTGATCTACAAAATAAACAACAGAAAACCAAAAAGGTTTGGAAACCTAAAATTGTCAACAACATAGAACAAACTATGTTATTTCAAAAAACTTTCCATTCCAAGAAAAAGGACTTATGGGTCCTGGACAGTGGTTGTTCAAACCACATGACTGGTGACAAAGAAAAAATCACTAGTCTTGAAGATTATGTAGGTGGATATGTGAAGTTTGGAGATAATTCAAGTATACAAATCAAAGGTAGATGATCACTTCTTCTGAATGAGGACACTCCTATCTACAATGTGTATTACGCATAAGGTTTAAAGCACAATCTTCTAAGTGTCAGTCAAATCTGTGACAATGGCTATAATGTTTTGTTCACTTCATAGGGATGTGAGATTAAAAATAAGCTTGGAAAAGCTATTGCTGCTGGAAGAAGGACTAAGGGAAATGTCTACAATCTTCTTGACACATCTGGAAATGAAAATAATCAAGGTATGTGCTTAATGAGTCAAGTTGAAGAAAGTTGGTTGTGGCACAAGAGACTAGGTCACATTAACTTTGACAATATGGTTAGGATCAACAAAAATCAGAATGTAAGAGGTTTGCCCGTTTTAAGAAAACCTGAAAATGCAATATGTAAAGAATGTCTGAAAGGAAAGCAAACAAAGGTAAGCTTTAAATCTAAAGAAGATTCTTCTACTAGGCCTCTGCAACTTGTTCATACAGACTTATGTGGTCCTACAAGGACTAGATCTATCAATGGTGAGAAATATTTCATGCTATTTGTTGATGACTACTTGCGTATGGTATGGGTTACTTTTCTCAAGCATAAATCTGAAGCTTTTGAACGCTTTAAAGTCTTTAGGAAAATGGTTGAAAGGGAGTCAAATTTAAAATTGAAATGTCTAAGATCTGACAAAGGTGGTGAATTTACCTCATAAGAATTCATTGACTACTATGAAAGACATGGCATAAAAAGACAATATGCTGCTGCTAGAACACCTCAACAAAATGGGGTTGTTGAGAGAAAGAACAAAACTATAAAAGAGATGGCAAGGACTATGTTGGATGAAGCAAAACTGCCAAACATGTACTAGAAAGAAGCTGTTCATACAACTGTCTATATGTTGAATAGAGTACAAATCAGAGTGAAATCCAATTTCACTCCATATGAACTGTGGTATGGTAAATCCGCCTCAATTAAATATTTCAGAATATTTGGCTGTAAATGTTTTATCAAGAGAGATGATTATAACTTAGGCAGCTTTCAATCTAAGTCTGATGAAGGTATCTTTTTAGAATACTCTACTCATAGCAAAACCTAAAAATGCTTTAATAATAGGCTGAATAAGATTATTGAATCTGTCAATGTCAAATTTGATGAAAATCTGCTTTTAGATGCTGAACCTATGCAAGATGATGAGGAAGAAGAATTTGAACTTGAAATAAATTCAGAAGGCTTTGAAACAACAAAGCCTGAAGTATAATTAGCAAGTCCTAAACTAGATGAAGCAAATTCTAAAGATGTTGAAAATAGTCCTGAAAAATGTATAACAAAAACACCTTCTAAATCTCTTGCTAGAAACCATCCTAAAAATCTGATTATGGGAGATAAATCTGCAGGAGTTCAAACAAGGAGAAGAATTGTTAACTTTGATGAAAAATCTCACATAGCTGAGCTTACTGCTTTTTGTTTAATTACACAATTTGAGCCAATTTTTTTTGATGAAGCTCTAACTGATGAATGTTGGCTTAATGCAATGCAGGAAGAAATAGATCAAATTGAGAAAAATCATACATGGGAGTTAGTCCCAAGACTAGATGACAAAAATTTCATAGGTGGAAAATGGATATTCAGAAAAAAAAATGATGAAAATGGCCATGTTGTTCGCAACAAGGCTAGATATGTCTGCAAAGGATATGCTCAACAAGAAGGTATTGACTTTGGTGAAACCTTTGCACCTGTAGCTAGACTTGAATCTATTAGAAAATTCTTAGCTTATGTTTTCAAGAACTTTATTGTATATCAAATGGATGTCAAAATTGCTTTTCTGAATGGTTATTTGGATGAAGAATTTTATATAGAACAACCTGAAGGGTTCATTTGAAAAAACAAGCCTAATCATGTTTACAGGCTGAAAAAGGCTTTATATGGCCTAAAACAAGCTCTTAGAGCTTGGTACTCTAGACTAGACAGTCATTTAATTTCCAAAGGTTTTATCAGAGGAGCTGTAGACAACAATCTCTATGTTAAAATTGAAGGTTCTAATATTCTGGTTGTTGAAAGCTATGTTGATGATACTATCTTTGGCTGCAACAATACTGCCTTGAGTAAAAAGTTCTCTTAGATTATGGAATCTGAGTTTGAAATGTCAATGCTGGGAGAGTTAACCTTCTCAGGTCTTCAAATCTCTCAACTTGAAACTGGTATTTTTCTCTCTCAAACAAAATATGCAAGAGAGATGCTAAAGAAATTTCAAATGGATGAATGTCATCTAGTTAGCACTCCAATGGTTACCGGCTGCAAACTCAACAAGGTTGATGATTCTCCTGCTATAAATCCAACTGAGTATAGGTCATTGATAGGCAGCCTGCTATATCTAACAACCTCTAGACCTGACATAATGCAAGCAGTTTGCATGGTTACAAGATTTCAATCATCTCCTAAGGAATATCATATTAATGCTGTTAGAAGGATTCTTAAATATGTTCAGGGCACTCTTGATTATGGACTCTGGTATCCTAGAAGCAATGATTTTTCATTAATTGCATATACTGATGCTGACTGGGTTAGTTGTCTGGATGATAGGAAAAGCACCAGCGGTGTTGGCTTTCTTTCTTGGTGATCGTTTAGTGGCATGACACAACAAAAAACAAGAATCTATTTCACTCTCCACTACTAGAGCAGAATATATAGTTGCCACCTCTTGCTGTACTCAAGTAATTTGGATGTCAAAAACTCTATCTGACATGGGTATTGAAATTCCTAAACCTATTTCTATTCTGTGTGATAATACTAGTGTGATTAATATCTCCATAAATCCTATTATGCACTCTCGCACTAAACACATTGCTATTAAATTTCACTTTTTTCATGAAAAGGTGCTGGCTAATGAGGTTTCTGTGCAATATGTTTCTACACAAGCATAGGTTGCTGACATCTTTACTAAGCCTTTGACTAACAAGGTATTTGAAAGACTTCAGTCTAAATTGGGAGTTGTCTCTCAATCTTTGCTATCTTAATACTCTATATTGGTGATAGGGGGAGCTGGCTAGCTCTCTTTGCAGCTCATACTTTGCTGCTCCATTGCTATATCTACAACTTCTTTGCATTTCACTGTTGTTTTCCCTTTATCATTGTGACAAAAAGGGGGAGAATTATGAGCTCTTGGTTATGGTTCAATATTTCAGTTTGGTGGCTCAGTTTTTGCCATCAAGGACAAAGGGGGAGTTTGTTGAGCTTCTCTTTTGCTATTTGTCCTTGATGACAATATTGTGTTTCAGATTGACATCTTTGTGGTTGATTATTTAGTTGCACTATTTCTATTCTATCTTGGCACACTTACTTCAACATTATGATGTTGGTTTTGATGGCACTGATCTCTTGAATCCATGTGCAGATCATAAGGAATCTTGTCTACAGGATAATGTTTCTATTTCAGGTGGTATAATTCTGGTTTGATATTTTGTGCTACAATGATCTATAGGTTTATATGTTATTGGCTTGTTCAACTTTCTAACATCATGGCATTGATAATGTTTTTTTTTAACATCAGAGTTGTGCTTCTCTATTCAGACTCTCTCAGGTAATGCTTTCAGTTATCTTGGTTCTTGGAATTATCGAATGCAGTTGGTTTTTAGTTTTAAGAAAACCCTATCGGGTTTCCTTAAACAATTGATAATGGCATGGGTATATGGTATATTGATACTATGGGTATATGGTACATTGAAATTGGCATGGAATTAGCCTTTATTTCATTTCAAAAGGCATTAGGTATATCAGGCTTTAAGTCATGGAAAATGACTTTGAATAAAGGTCTTATATGATATCGGGTCTAATGTTTGATAATTCATTAGGCCTCAAGGCTGACAACAGGTATGCGTTTTTGATTATTTAAAAGCCACTATGCAAGTGACATGGTTTTTGATTTCTTGGTAACAATGATGGCTAAGGTAATCAACATTTATTTTAAGTGGTCATGGAAAATTTCTAATGACATAATTGTGTCGGTATTCTTACTTGATTAATCATTGAACATTGATAATGATGATCGACGGTTTGTATGCATTCAGTGGTAATGAGATTGTTGGCATGCATTGCATTGGTTTGTCCGCGGAATTCAGAATGCATTATGAGGTTTCTACTTATGGCTTCAGTCCTTTCGAACTTCAAAGTTTATCAATATTTGAAAAGTCATCAATTGCTTTGCATTGGAAATTTTAGGGCAATCATATTATGTTTCACAAGCTCGAGGGTTTGGAACCCTATCTTGACCGCCACCATAGAAATCTTCTCATAACCGTTACACAGTGTTTGTTGGCTTACTGCAACTCTTTGACAGCGAATGGGGGTATCTAAAAGATCCTTGCCTTGGTCGATGGTTGTTTCAGCCTCTTGTCTATGGGTGAAGGCTCAAAATTGGAAGAAGTCTTTGTTGTTTTGCTCTCTGCCAGTCTGGTAAATATCTCCATGACAGTTTCTCTATTGTTCTCCTCAAGTATTCACCTTATCTACTATCTTTTGAAGAACCATTACTTATATTGGCACAAATAATAGAAGACAAGTTTTTTCTTATTTATGAAAAATGATAAAATGGGTTTATTTGTTCGTGGTCAGAAATAATGCATGTTGGTTACTAATAATCTGAAATGCATACCCAAATATTTTATCATATCTTTTCTGCTCCTACTTTAAGGGATGGTGTTTTCGATTTGTGGGTAATCATGCTTTCTGCAAAACATTTCAGTCTTTCACTTGGATTCGATGATAGTTGGTTTTGGGTGCAGTATAATGGGATTTCGGTTACATTGTTACAATAGTTTTCATTTGTACATGGAATATTTTTGTTTTAATGGTGTTTCAGTTAGCATGCAAGCTCCTTGTGTGGACAGGGTTCAGTCTTCTTTCTAAAATTGCATATTCCTTGACCATTTTTGTCAAAAGAAAACCTCCATGCTGAACATTCTTCTAAAAATGACTGCAATACCTGGCAACATGTTTTTTCTACAGAAGTTGGGTACAAAAAATTTACCTCTGTTGATTTTGAAAAATGAGACAAGTTACAATGTTGTAATTTCTCGAGATGTAATGTAGAAATATATGTAAGAAGAAAAAGATAGAGAGATAAGAGGTTTTCTAGATTCTTGAAAAACAGAGAGAAAGTGTTAACTGTTTCAGAACTATGAGAAATAACTGTGAAGTATAGTGAGAACATCACTGCTATTGTAATTGAAGAAATGTTGAGTTTTGAGATTGAAAATCTGAAAAATGAGTTCAATATCAAGTTGTCTTAAGACTTGATAATGGCTGGAATTCTGAAGGTTCATTCTTGAACCTTGAGGATTTTAGACATTGTCTGTCAAGAGGCTCTTGAGAGGAAAGAGAGAAACAAAGAGATCCTCTGTATCATTGTATGTCGTACTAAAAACAAAAAAGGGGCTGGTGCTCCTTGAAATTGGTGTTTCAAACTGAGGGGTTGGTGCTCCTTGAGTTGGTGCTCAAAAATCAGCCTATAAGGCATTTTTAAAAGTGGTTATTAAAATAAAATCCTAGAAAGGCAACAATTTAGGAGTGGTTTTGTTACCCCAGGAGGGTTTTCCACTCGGCATATCTTGTGTCATTTTTCTTATCTATGGTTCATCTGATTCCTTGTGTGAATTCTTTAATATGCTATATTTCACTATCATACTTATCATTTCAATTATATGTGATTGCATTCAAATACATGAATGAATTTATCATTGATAACTGAGAACATAAATATGTTTTATTTCAGTTTGAGTAAAATTTGTCAAAACAGTTAATGACACTGATTCACACCCACCCCCCCCACCTCTCAGTGTCTTTTTCACTCCAACACAGTTCCCTATTCATAGAATACAAACTTAGTGGAGCCAAGCAATTACTTAATCCACTATAAAAGTCACTATGTCTTTTAGCACCCAATTTTAAACCACTTTTTAGGAACCTCATGTAACATGTAAGGAAAGTGCTCAAAAGTCTCCAACAAGGCAATATAGAATTTAACCTTATTCATTCAATATTCACTGTGTCTCATGGGTAGAATCAACATTGGTAGAAGAAAATCTATGAGAAAACAAAGGATTTGGGTGTGATTTTGAAAGAGCCTTGACAAACAATTATCCCATTACTTTTCCTAAGGATGAATCTCCCATGAAGAATGTTCCACATTTTTCTTTACCTTATTTTTTGTGGTTTGTCTATTGAGGATCCTAACATGTTTGTCTTTAATTTTGAAGTACTTGATCATATCTATGATTATCATTCTACCACATAAAGGTTGAAATTATTTCCAACTACATTGAAGGACTTTTCTCTATCATAGCTCATGGGATTATGATAAAATACAATTGACACACAATAGGATATGCACTCTAAGTTTCTTCATAAGTATCATGATTTCTATAATTAATATGCATTTGTGATGAGATCTTTTGTATCATCCAAGAGAAGACGAGGCACTTGAAGATTGTCTTGAATATTTTTTGTGTAGTCATCAAAATCTCGACAACATGGGATAGAGCTTGATTCAATTGAACTCATCTTCTTCCATACAATTCAAGATGAATACATATAGAATCTCCATCTTATTGGGGCACGTGATGTATCAAACTTAGGATTTAATCAGATTTGTCAATTTTATATAAATAATTATTGTTCCCTTCCATGAACCACCAAATCCTATCTTGGCCTAGGTGGTCAAGATTCTTGTGTTTCTATAGGTTTACTAAGTTGGAGATAGATAATATCTTAGATGATATCAAAATGGACAGATTGATCCATATGAAAAAACTTGATAAAAGGTATGTCAAGAAGAGACAAGGAAGTGAAGATAAGGCTTTGGTCATGTTGTCAAGGAAATGTGCACCCTTGCTAAGATGATAAAATCACTCAACCACCTCATGAAACATGGGATGATCTCCTTGAGTGTGGGCTCAGATAATGGAGATCAACCTCCAAAGAGGGTTGGTTACCTTGATGCTTCACTTGATATTGAGACTCACCTAATCTAATGTAACTAATTATATCAAGAAAAAGGGATAAAGGACTAAAAATTTGAACCTAAAACTATGGATAGTGATGCACCAAATTGCCGAAGACTAAATGTTTAGACTCTTTTGCATACAATACTCAATGAAAAGATGTTTTTTTGTGTCACACAAACCTGTTGTTCTATCTTATGTTCTGAACTATTTTTGCTAAAATATGATCTATCTTTTCCATTTTAGGAGGAAAATGAGTTTCTTTTCTTAGCTGAATCAACTAATATAAGTGTTTTCTAACTAGTAACCAACACATAAATAAAAAGTTACAGGTTTTTCAGGTGTTTAATAATGCATGATTTAGAGGTTTTGGTATAAAAACACAGGAAAAATGCATAAAACCAATCAACACACAACATAACCAATACAATGATGGTGAAAACTTTCCTTTTTATTGATAAAGATGCCTTCAACATTACACATAGTCTGAAAGATGATTTGTTTTGATTGAAAATGCTTGAAAATGAAGTATTACAATGCTTATTTTTAGTCTCAAGACTGAAATTTTGAGTTACAATACATAGTATGATGAGAAAGAACCTTTTACAAGTTACAATGCTTTCTAAAAATGGAAGAACTCTACCTAAATGTAACTAGGTGTTCCTTTCTGTCTCCAAATTGTACCCTGGAAAGCTAGAAAATTTCTTTCAAAGGGAGGAAGACAAGTGTCCAAATCTTGATTGGGTCAATAATATCCTTGTCTTGGGCACCCAACTAAGTGGTTTCCTTGTTTTTCTCCTTTGAATGCAAGTTGTTGAAGACAAGACTTAATTTCTCTAACTTTATCTAGTTAAATATGTTCCTAGATGCTTGCAAAAGTGGGTGACTTGATCAAACTATCTCATATATCTTCTCATGTATCTTCCAACTCACCAATTGATCCCTATATGCCTGCAATTGTCTATAACTCCTCCAAATTCCATGCCTATCCTCTATTTTATTTTAGGTCATGTGACAAGTGACTTGAATATGATTAAATCCATTAAGAGGGCATATGAGAATTTTTAGGGCTATTAATGGCACATGTTTCATCCATTGGTATCTTCTTGGCTTTATCTTTTCACCATATATCAAGCTGTCATAGATATTTACCTCTCTATTATCCATCTCAATCTGCCATTTGGGTTCACTATATTCTATCATATCTTGTCTTGTTAGAGCTTGAACTCACATCAATGTTGTCCTTATGTCATCTATTGCTTTAAATCTACCATTTACCTTATCTTTACACTTTGAAAATTGTCTACACACCATCTTCTCACTATCACACTAATGTTATCTTCATGACTGTGTTGTCCATTCATGATTCTTCATGATTGTCTTCATATGGCACTTGGTATAATCATCTCAAGTCTATTCTCTTGGTGAGTGTTCTATTCCACATGATGACTGTTGTACTTATCTTTAACGCTTTATGTCAGAGAGATCCTTATTAGCTTTTGGGTTGTTATTTGGCTTTGAAGTTTAACCTACCTAGATTTAACCTCTACCGTATCCCATTTGAAAATCATGAAACTTTGCTTCTTTCCCAATTGACATCATTGTTATGGAGAAACCTTGAGGAAGCCATATGATATGATGAGATTATATGTTTATGTGCTACCCTCTATGCTTGTTGCTTGAGTATAGGAGCATGCTCCTTGAAGACACCACTATCATTCTATTATGTATATCCAACTGGAAAACCCTCTCCACTGCCTTTACAATAGTCACTTTGTAGGATTCTCTCATTTTTCTCAAAACTACCCACTTGCCATTTACTTGTTTGATCATTGTCATATCCATGGAATAAGGATTTCCACTGTGATCTTCAACCAATGTCTTCTATCTTCTGCTAGTTAGACTAGCTTAGCCTTTGAAGACTAAGATTGCCATGTCACTTGCAGACTCTCTCCTAATTTATTAGAGACCTGCAATATCCTCTGATTTATCCATCTACTCAATCTTGACTTCTTTGCGATCTTGTGCAAATCATGCACCTCTATTCTCTCATTGAGACTTTAATGCACTATCATGTAAAGTCAATGTCATATCAATTACATGACTTTCCTCCATATTTGAATGCTTGATTTCAATCCTAAACTATCATCTATATCACAAAATGGAAAGAAGCCTGCCATCTGCATATGATGAAATATCCTTTGGTACCATGGCAATGGGGAAAAATATCATGGATACTTTGTAGTTCAACAAGGAGCTCAAAATTTAGTATCATTGTTCTTCCTGGCAATACCCTAAGACAAGTTAAGGAGAGGTGAAAGGTGTTTAGATAAGGGGAATCACAAGGATTATTTCAAATGGAAATGCATTAGTGGAATGGTAGGTAGTTGTGTTTTGGAAGCAAAATATCTAGGAAAAGGTCCCACAAAATACAACCTATCAATAACAATTTTTGTACTCAATCTTCTTTTCAATTTGGCAATGGAAGGAGACCACTGTGTATCCAAAACAAAAAATAACAAAAAATAGAGGCCCTTGTGGAGGATATCTGAGAAAATCTCTTTAGATGTATTTGCTCTATAATTCAATATGCTTCATTTATCCCACTCTGTCAATCAAATCAATCAATTGAAGATGAATATTTTGCAAGATTTAGAGTACAACTATTGGCTCTCAAACTCCCAAAAAGGTTGAAGTCTTCATATTGCTTCTTATTTTTACACAAGCTATCAATCATGATGTTGATTATCATCATAGTCCTTATGACATTCTATTTGCATCTATGTTTGTGGAATTTATCTAAAAGGTTTGCATTTATCCTTATCCATTTGATTGTCTTCATATATCCTTACTATGATTGAATTTGTCTCTTTGACCTTGAACCCTCCTCTTGATTGAATGCCCATCATAAGTTGTCTCTTAACCTGTTTTTGGTGCTATCATTGAGTCTTTTAACTATCCTTTATCCCTTTGACCCTCATTGTCATGTCCATTGTTCCCCTTTTCCAATATCATCCATACGGACTATCATCCACAAGTCCGATATACTCCTGATTTAAAATTATTAACATGAATATCACCTTGTTCATGAAGTTTCATAACATAAGACATCATTAATGATAATAAGCTCTTGCAATGATGAATCACTTTACTCATTGTATGCACAAACTCTTTGAGGTTTTATGTCTTCACATTGTACTGTTATATTACATGATGGATTATTTCTTAGTGGCTATCTTGTGATGACTACCAATTGTCACTAATGAGCTGCCATTGATAGACATCATTGTCATGGAATATCTTGAAACACTATCATACAATTTGAAACTACTCTCTTCAATTTATATAGGATACTAGGTTATTGTCCTTCTTTACACAATCTTTTACTTAGGTCATTGCCCTTTTAAAAGATCTCATGCATAGACTTGGTCACTGGAATAGACTTCTCCTATGAACCCCATTTATTGCACAATCCTTTACAAGCATTGCTCTATCTTGTGCAATAATGTGTACTATCATTTGTCACAACAATGATTTTAAACTAACTTTCATGCTTTTTCAAGGTCTATTGTTTTCAAATTGTTCTTTTCAAACTATCCTCTTAACATGCTTTCCCACTACTTATCAAGGTTTTTCTAACTAGGGTTTTGACAAGGGTTGGTAAGATGAGAAGGCTCCTTTATCAAGTTTTAATGTAAATCATATAGTCTTCACAAACTCTCAACTTCCCATAACCTTGTTGTGACTATTTTATTTGAGATCTTTACCCCTTGAAACTTGTCTGGTGACTATCCTTTTGGTTATCACAAATTTGAATGCCCTTTACTAAAATATCATGACTTGATGGACATTTCATTCTCTTCTACGATCCTTCTACTATCATTAATCTCTCACTCCTTGCTACTATTCTTAAACTTTGTTACTTTATATACATGCATTCTTTAAGACCGTCCAACATATAACCTTGCTTAAACCCTTCTATCATTGTTCTTAAAGCTCTATGATGTTTGAAACTCCTACCTCCTTATGTTATCTATGACTGTCATCTTTAGACCATGTTTAGGCCTTATGGGTGACATGATTGTCCTTCATGGATTGGTATTACATACTATTGAGAAGTTTTTTATTTGGCATTGTTGTCATTGATATAAAAACCTGAGATCCAAAAGGTTGTGCTCCGGATGATATACAAAAATGATCTATCCTGTCGTATGCTATGATGTTGCATAGTGTGGATGTTATCCTTGATCCAGATATGGTATTACTTCTTTTTGGAACATCTATGGAAGACAATTAATGCAGAATAATGAAGACTAATCTTTTTGATATTGGTTGTTGTGCCTAAAGCTTATTCCGGGTATCCTTGCTATCTGGACATTCATGTAGCATGTTACAAATTTTGGTATGTCTAATTGCATTCCTCCGGTTGGTACTGAAATTGATGTTGATCAAGATTTGGTCTTGGTTGTGGCATTCCTATCAATTGATGATGATCAAGATTTGGTCTTGGTTGTGGCGTTCCTATCAACTCCATAATATATCTCATGCAATTCAAAGTTCTCTATCTTTTGGTAATATGCTATGTGATGAACTTATCTTATGTATGACCTATTTATAGGTCCCGTGGTAACGTGGTAAGAATATTTTTATGTGTGACCTATCTTTTGGGTTTGGTGCTAGCATATCAAGCCTTATTGAATATTTCAAGGTTATTCTTCAAGCCGACATGTTTTGCTAGGCTGACTGATTTTGTTCTTTGGGTATATATATATATATATATATATATTTGGTACCGAACAAGAAGTGTGGTGTGTGTGAAGGATTGTGTGACAAGAAATAGAGAAGGAAGTGAAGGAAAGTGTCAAGAAGAAGTAATTTGCATTGCAGAGGTTGTGCAAGGAAGGTGGGTAGAAGATTCTTGATCGGATATACTACAAACAAATACTGTGCTCTTAACTGGGACTGACTTCATGCATATGTAGATGCAGCTTCATCAGTTCATGCTTTGTCTATTTTGTAATTAGATGTTTTTGTATTAATTAGGCAGTGAGCCCACCAGTAGTGAGCCTTACCTGTAGTGAGCATTTTGGCAGTGAGCCCTTGTAAAAATCACCTTAAACGATGTCACCTTAACTGGTATTCTATAATTGAGAATTAGCATTCTTCATGGTTTTTCCCATCTTGGGTTTCCATGTAAATTATAGTGTTCATTGTCCATGGTGTTGTTAAGTTATTTCATGCTCATATGTATTTTAATAATCATCTGATTGATTTAAGTTTGCTCGGGATTAATTAAAGTAAGGGAAAGATTTTGTGATAACGAATTCACCTCCCCTCTCAGTTATCCGGATTGTTCAAAAATTGGTATCAGAGCCTAGTCCCTTGAAGATAAAGATTAACTGCTTGAGGGAGATCTTGGCAGTTTGAACAAGATGGGAGGAGATTATTACTTTGATGAAGAATTGAAGACAATGTTAGATGATATGGAAAGTACGAAATCTGAAAAATGAAGAATTGAAAGAAAACATCAAGGAGGAAAATGCTTGTATCTCAAAGCTAAGGGAGGAAATCCGTCAATTCAAAGCAAGACACAAAGAGGTCAGTGAGGAATTTAAGGTGTCAAAGGGAAGTGCTATGAATCTAAAGCTACGGTTGGATGAATGCAAGAAGAATGAAGAAAATCTCAAAGATACCATCAAACAAAAAGTGGAAGAATGGAAGAAGACTGAATAAAATCTCAAAGATACCATCAAACAAAATTAGAAGAAAATGAGAAGTTATATCAAGAGTTAAGAAGGTTGAAATCAGAAGCAAGAGTATGTGAAAGTAGCATAATTTCGGATCAAATTTTGTCCCCACAAAAATGTCACAAGGATAAGGAAGGACTTGGCTTCTCAGGGGAAAGCTCAAATCATAATACTAAGGGTAAAGACAAAGTAGTTGAAGCTGAAGCAAGATCTATTGTAACAAGCAAGGTCTGAAACTCTAGAACATCAACAAAAAGACCTCTGGTTAGGCAACCAAATGCTCAAAGGTACTTGTCGCTTAATGGTCATTTTTTTCTATGCAAAAATTTTGGACATAAGGCTGTAGAGTGTACAAGCAAGAAGGAACCGAGTATTAAATGCTTTCACTATCACAAGTTTGGTCACAAAGCAAGTAATTGCAGAAGTCAATTATCTAATCCCGCTAGAAGGAATGGAATGCATAATATATTTCATGGTTATTGCTACTTATGCCATGGTTATGGTCATAAAGCTAATCAGTGCAGATCTAGGGTTCACTTAGTTAAGTTAGGGCAAATATGTTACAAGTGCAATCAATCTGAACATTATGCTAACACATGCAAATATGTTGCTCCACAAAAGTTTGAAAACAAAAAGAAGGTTGTAGAATCAGATGAATCTAAGAAGAAGACCACCATGGTTTGGAAGGAAAAGGAAACAAGTGTGGGGAGTTCTTATGTGGTACTAGATCTCGATACAAGCTCTTTCAAAATCTAAGCTTATTGTCTTGGCTCAAGGGGAGTTTTGAAATGCATATCCTGTCGGTTCCCCCTCTCCAAAGTAATATTGATGTGTTTTCGACATGACTAAGTTGGATCCGGTTGGTGACATATGATGAAGCTTAATCCGGCTGATTGAAAAGCGAAGTACAATTGTTGGCATCATCGATGAACGTTTTGGTAGTGAAATCATCATGAGAAATTAAGGATAAAAGATAGAGTTTTCAAATCATTTCTCATAGTTTTCAAAGAAGAAGAAGAGGTTTTTGTTGAGCGATAAAAGGATTGAAGAAGCTAAGCGCGATAATGGCTGATAGTGAATCCAATGGTGGTATTCTGCTGAAGCTGAAGGGAGTAGAGTTGGATGAATTTGATCATCGGAAGATGAAGGAAATGGAACTAGGGTTGAAGACTAATGAATTGCAGAATGTAACAACCCTAGGTTTGGATTTATGGGGAGAATTCCCTTGGATTGCTGACAAAGAATCTATCTTGTTCCTATTGAGTCAATTCATGATGGCAGCATCATTTTGGACAAACCCTATATGATCACGAGGGAATCCATTAAAGCTATTACTGGATTGTGCAGAGTTGGTGACCTCCCTGGGAAGAAAATGGTGAAATATAGAGACGTGGAGGAACTTACTGGTATCAACAAAGATCTCCAAGCTCTACTGATAAATACCATTTTTGATCTTGTAGTAAGGTATGTTGCTTATGGTATCTCATACAAAATCTATATCCGAAATCATGAAGGTTCTACATTTGCTATTGCTGTGTATCTTGCACATAAGATGGTGAAGAAAAATAAACAGTTTGACCTGTGTAGCCTGGTAATTGAAAACCTAATTGAGAATGTTAGAATGTCTTTGGTTGAGAGTTATCCCTTCTGGTTTGGGTCTCTGTTCATGTGTTTAGTATTCTACTTTCTAAATTCGTTACCCTCAAAGGAGAATGTCAAGTGGAAGTCTATCGTCCCTGTCGGAAAGCAAGTTTTCAAATATTTGGAATATTTGGAAGATAAAGCAAATGCATGCAAAGTTTATTTCTCATCCTTGTAGATGGATTTGTTCTTCGGTGTAATAGTGTCTAGTGCTACACCTATCAGTCAGCTTGAGAAGGGTTCCTCCTTCAGTAAGGAGTTAGAGATTGTTATTGGTAGTTCCCCTTCAAAACCTAAAAGGAGGAAAATTAACAAAAAAAATGTCATTACTATCTCAAAAGAGAAGGAGAAGGAAGAAGAGTCTTTTCCTGATACAAATGAAGTTCATTTCATGTTGGATGAGGGTGATATGAAAAAGATTGGTGAAATGTGGAATGCTTGCTCTCTTGTCAGTAGGCCTAGAATTGAAGATGCCTTGGTTGATTATCTTCTCAAAAGGGGTATTATTGTTTCTACTATTTTTGACGCATTACCGGATGATCTGGTAGAAGTTGTTGAAGAAAGGTTGTTGTAGGAAGGATCTGAAGGACATAAAATCCAAGATATGATTGAAAGAAGGTGTGTCACATCCAAACAAAATTTATCCAAACAAATTGGTGAGACAAGAAAATGCATTAAGGAGATGTCTGACATCTACAAATACAGTCTTTGGTGGCTTGTTGCTATTGAATATGAATTGAATGGTATTGGGAAGTGTTTTGACTTCTTCAAAGATAAAGATGGAAAAAAAAGAATAAGAGTTGGTGAGTTGCAAGCTGAGTTATTGTCTACTCAGAGACAGAGGGAAGACTTGGTTAAAACTTTTTGGTTGGTCAAAGAAGTTGTTGAGGTTCAACTGGATCATCTCTTTGAGATACTTTTTGATGTAGAGGATTGTGAACAATAGTGCTTGTCTCCAGATTGGACATATTCATTTGGGATGTTGGTTCTATAGGACAATATGTGTGCCAAAATGGTTTCTGCAGTGCAAGCCTAGAGGAGGATTCTTCCAATTGTGAGAGAAAGGTACAAGAAAATATTTCATGTGAAAAGTGTTATTTTTACTTGATTTTTTGAATGTTCTTATTTGGCCCTTTGTCTTTGATGGAAAAAAGGGGGAGAAAATGAAGAGAAAAACAAAAAAAATAAAAAGAGGATTTGAATTTCTTGACAAAGGGGGAGCGCTTGGAGTATTTTGTTTGCAGTTTTGAGTTTTTGTTGTTTTTCCATCAATGCCAAAGGGGGAGATTGTTGAGAAGTTGTTGATTTGGCATTGAATTTCTTGACAAAGGGGGAGCGCTTGGAGTATTTTGTTTGCAGTTTTTGTGGTTTTGAGTTTTTGTTGTTTTTCCATCAATGCCAAAGGGGGAGATTTTTGAGAAGTTGTTGATTTGGCATTGAATTTCTTGACAAAGGGGGAGCACTTGGAGTATTTTGTTTGCAGTTTTTGTGGTTTTGAGTTTTTGTTGTTTTTCCATCAATGCCAAAGGGGGAGATTGTTGAGAAGTTGATTTGGAATTGTTGTCATTGATGTCAAAACCTGGGATCCAGAAGGTTGTGCTCTAGATGATATATATAAATGATCTATCCTATCGTATGCTATGATGTTGCGTAGTGTGGATGTTATCCTTGATCTGGATATGACAATACTTCTTTTCTAGACATCTGTGGAAGACATTTAATGCAGAATAATGAAGACTAATCTTTTTGATATTGGTTGTTGTGCCTAAAGCTTATTTTGAGTATCCTTGCTATCCGAACATTCATGTAGCATGTTACAATTTTTGGTATGTCTAATTGCATTCCTTCGGTTGGTATTGAAATTGATGTTGATCAAGATTTGGTCTTGGTTGTGGTGTTCCTATCAATTGATGATGATCAAGATTTGGTCTTGGTTGTGGCATTCCTATCAGCTTTGAAATATATCTTATGTAATTCAAAGTTTGTTATCTTTTGGTAATTATGCTATGTGATGAACTTATCTTATGTATGACCTATTTATGGGTCTTGTGGTAATGTGGTAAGAAGATCTTTATGTGTGACCTATCCTTTGGGTTTGGTGATAGTGTACCAAGCCTTATTGAATATTTCAAGGTTGTTCTTCAAGCCGACATGTTTTGCTAGGCTGACTCATTTTGTTCTTCAGGTATATATATGTGTGTGTGTGTAGAACATCTCTTTGGTACCAAAAAAGAAGTGTGGTGTGTGCGAATAGTGATAAGGGTGCGAAGGTTTGTGCGACAAGAAACATAGAAGGAAGTGAAGGCAAGTGTCAGGAAGAAGTAATTTGTATTATAGAGGTTGCGCAAGGAAGGTGGGGAAAAGATTCTTGACCAGATCTACTACAGACATATATTATGCTCTTAACCAGAACTAACTTCATGCATATGTAGATGCAGCTTCATCAGTTCATGTTTTTTCTATTTTGTAATCATATGTTTTTGTATTAATTGGGTAGTGATCCCACTAGTAGTGAGCCTTACCTAAAGTGAGCCCTTGTAAAAAACACCTTAACCGATTTCACCTTAACCGGTGTTCTATAATTGAGAATTAGCATTCTCTATGGTTTTTCCCATCTTGGGTCTCCACATAAATTCTGGTGTTCATTGTGCATGGTGTTGTTAAGTGCTTGCATTTTGATATCTATTTTAATTATCATATGATTGATTTAAGTTTGCTCTAGATTAATTAAAGTAAGGGAAAGATTTTGTGATAACTGATTCACCCCCCTTTTAGTTATCTAGATTGTTCAACACATACATCAAAAATCACTATCATGGCATGAATTGTTCAATTAATTTGACCACAATCTATGATTTCCTTCTACTTATTATGGAAAACCCTTGAAAATTCACTGATAATTATTCATACCTACATAGATTATGGGGATTTGGACATGTTTGGAAATGGATTAAAAACATTATCCTACACCTTTTAATTGAGATAATAACATTCAATAAGTCTTTTCCATACATATAGCTATTTAAACTTAACAATGTTGTGATTGTCATTTAGACCACCTATGAGAATCATCTTGTTCAAATATGTTAATTAGAGGTCAAAACTTAAAATAAACCCTCCCAAACTTCATTATACTCAAAGATTTTAAGCTTCTTTTCCATTTTCAAATTTCATAGATTCAAATTTTGCAGAGCATAGAATTTTGAGTCATATAAGGCATACTTGGAAAAATATGGGTAGTGAAATCATAGGTTCAACAACATGGATTCAACTTCAAATGAACTCCTAGAATCTCTACAATGTGACATGAGCTTCCATAGACCTTTGCAAGGTGGTGCTATATCCGTCTTTGCATCCTTATCTTCTTGCACTCCTTCAATGCCACTCAAGATGAAAACCCTAAAAGCTCTCCTTGCTGCATGGGTTAACAAAACAAAAGCCCATTCATTGCTTGGTGCCTAAAGACTTAGTCAAAATTTTCATTTTCAATCTTGCTTAAAATTTTATATTACAAGCCTTTTCTCTCCCTTTTAATTTTTTTTCCTTAGTTTTTAACAAATTATCATTTAAAAAAAATAAAAAAGTCAACAGGTAGTATTTTGTCTAATATATCACAAACACAATTCTACTGATCAATTTTTGTTAAACAAAACTAAAATATCTAACTTGGAATAAGTAAGCATAAAACCTACCCTAAAACCTTTTCCTATGGGGGAACACGAATCAAAGGAACAATTTTACTTTGTGGCTCAATGTTATGATCCTAGCTACCGTAGCCAACACAAAATATATGTATTACTTATGATCCCTAATATGTTTATTCATGTTTTCAAAAATTTACCCTATTTAACCATATTGTACACAACCCAAACAGTATGGAGCATGGTAATAATGTGGACCACCACCTCCATAACCATATATTTAATAGTGGTCAAATTCATACCAACTTTAGTTTTCTTGGACAAAAGCACAATAATAATGGTGGAGTGGTTCTGTACATACACGTCCACAATAAAAATGACCATACAATACTAATAAACTTTATTAACAAATATTATTATGATCAACACCTACCACTACAAAACCATAATAATCCACACAATATTCATGTACCCTAATGCCTATTCAATGTGCATCGAACCCAAACAATAAGCTAATATAACTAGTATATAATAATGAAATGGGGGAATGCACAATTAATTTGATTGATATAGATAAATTACAACTATGATCTAGGAAGGTTTTATATGGTGCTTCTCCACCAATCATAATAGAATCAAAAGAATAAGAAGACTTCTCTTTAGAAAAAGAACCAACACTATTAGTAAATTAAAAACCAACTACTCAAGTAGGATTTGACTCCTCTATTTTGTGAAAGATTGAACATTGTGCATGAAGAACCTAAGCTAGAGTTTGAATTTGTTTGTGACTTAAAACTATGTGTTCATAAGTTATTATATCACACTATCTATAATGTACCAACCTACACAAAATTGATTAAATTATTGTGTCTAAGAAAGGGAAAGAAAGAAAAAAACCCACAAACTATTCATATATTTGGTTAATTAGTTGAATTGATGATAGGAAATATAACTATACCTTAATATTTTGGTCAAGGAAGTCTAATAGTTATTGTTCACATGTGGTCCACATCAATTCCAGATACTTTATTGGACCTAGGTGTTATTGGTGCCCAATTTTGCAGTGTCTAAATTGTGCTTGAATCCTAGCCCTCTTGTGTATTGTGGGCTTGTTATTATTAGAACATAATGTTATTATGGGTCATCCCCTTACAACATTTATATAATGTTCTAATATAAGATTATTAAACCTTATATATTATATGCTTTATTAAGCATATCCCATTTGAAATACTTATGATCTAACAACTATTAATTATTTATGAATGGTTATTCTGAATAGGCATGACTAATACCATTAAGGTATTATGCCACCCTTTCTCCTATATTAATAGAGGTTCCCTCTCATTTGAGAGGTGAATAATTTGTAGATTAATAGTGAATTCTACCACTATGCACATGAGGTATTATTGGCCATGTGGAAGTATGGAGAAATGCTTCTCAGGTTTTGGTCTATGTTAGAATAGATCATTTTTGTAAATGTTTTAAAAAAATGATGCTTTATGAGGTTTTTTTTACTCAAAAGGGTTTTCCCCATGTATATATTGTGTAATGTATATAATCTATGCTTGTATAATTCTTATTATCTTTATTTAATATTTTGTATATAATGGTTAGTATCCTAAGATCCTAATTTCTAACAGTTATCCACATCATAAATAACTAATTTGAGATGATTCCTAATGGGTCTCTCTTGGTCTAAGTTTGTGCAAATGTTCTCCCTTTTCATCCCCCATGTTCCAACTCACGTGTTAGAGGTGACAAAATTCTCAAATGTTCTAAGTGTAGAGGTTTTTTTGTTCAAGTTTGTGACAACTGTTCTTGTGTTGAAGTTTTGAGGTTCACCATCTTGGTATGCCTTCTTGCCCAACTCCACCTTTCCCTTTGTTTCTATTGGGGTATTCAAATTTCTCATTCTTGTGTATTTTTCATTTGTTCCTTAGTTGTATTCCCTTTCCATATTAGACTTTCATATTTTCCCTTCCCAACATCCCTTTCATCCATTCCCCACTCTTTTCTATTTTCTTTGTTAGAGTTTTGGATTTCCTCTTACGATTATATTTTTTCATCAAAACCTTGACTCCTTGATCCTTTAAACTAAGTTGTCTTTTGGAGTCATATTTTTGGCAATCCCTTTACTTGGGCACCTTTTCCTAGGTATCCCTAATCCTTGAATTTCTACATTTCCTTCACTACATTTTTATTGGAGTGAGAGATGTGGAATAATTCTAATATGTTATGTAATATGAAATATCCCAAAATATTGATCCAAAATATTTCCACTACATTATATATTCAAGACCATGAGTTCAAAAATGTCCTTATTTGGGTACCTCACAAGAGGTACTCTTGACTCCCAATCCTCAATATCTCACACTTTATTACTTTATTTGCAAATGAATGTCTCCACATTTCAATTTGTAGATTTTTTCAGAAGTTCTAGCTTAGTGTTCCTCTTGTGAATTCATTGGTATGAATGTGCTAAAAGATTAGATGAACAAGGAGTCATTTTAAGTTGTTACTAGATTTGTAATTGTATTTTTGTCATTGCATATGATATTTTGCAATCAAGGATGGGTAACTATGTATGCTCATTTGTGTGATGTCATATTTGTGGCATATGATTATGCACAACTCATATTTTGTTTGGTTTCAATCTATTGTCTTTCTTGGTGCACTTGGACTCTATAAACAATTGAATATGAACTAGTATTGGAATCAATGATCCACCATGCACTCTAAATGAGTATATATTTCATCAGTAGATTAAGAATAGGAAGTAGTTTGTATGCATTTCATGACTTACTATTTTAACTAGGGAAAACATCCTTAGCAATTCATAATTGTATTCTTGTTTGGAGATTCATGTTGTGCATACCCACATACTATTGCTATCTAGTGGTGTTCTTATCAAATTAATAGAGGTTATATTAGGAGGTTGGTCCTTGGCCTAGTGATAACTTTTGGGGTTAGGCATATATCAAGTACTATTGCACTAGTTGGTTTATCCATTTGTTTATCTTTAGTTGTGTTTAATCCTATTCAAGATACCTTTAAGGAAGCCCCTTGGGTCTAGATAAGCCCAAAGTCAAAGAAGGCCTTACCCAGCTTAGAAAATTGGTGCATAATTGTCCTACTTGATAGTAAGATAGAGGTTTGTTGCTCTAAGTTTGAAACCCATGACACTTAGAGAATAACTTGGATTCAGGTATTTGGGACCTACAACTCTAAGCATCAATAAATGGCGTTGTTTCCAAGGAGGAAATAATTTCAGTTTTCATTACAAAGAACTTAGTGATTTAGTATTACTAGTTTTCAATGTGTAAGTTGGTAGATCATCAACTTATGCCAATAAAAAGGCACAAAAATCCAATATGGAAGTATACTTGTCTAATACTTTGAATTTTTAATTGCTAGGATACATTTTTTCTCTCTTGCTAAGTGAAGAGTGGTGAATTTGTTTAGTCAACCCATAATCAATTTCTAGATCAAATTGATTGAATGCAGGAATGATTACTTCCTTTGTATACATGTGAGAGTCAACCAAATTCTTTATGTCTTCGACATCACCTAGAAATGGATGAGCAGACAATCCTACATGCCCTAGGAATTTACTACATCACCTTCATTATTGAGATCAAGGATAATCAAGGCTTGATCATTGAATTAGTAGAGAGATAACACTCTGAGACCAACTCCTTTCAATTACCAACTGGAGAGGCTATTGTGACTCCTGAGGATGTTTGGAGGATTCTTTGAATCCTGATTCATGGTGAGAGAGTCATGTACAAGATAGATCCTAGGTTGGTAGCATTTGTGAGAGTTTTTGAGATAGAAGATCTTTCTATTGAGGACTATGAGATCCGATGAGACACACTAGTGGAATGATATGATCAATTGATTACATAGTTATATGCATTGTAGTGGCAAGTGTACTAGTACTAGATAGTCACGATCATGGGTTTCCAATAGGATGGGGGTGAGTTTTGTAGGGATTTATTTTACATGGGACTATATATGCTTAGGGACCATGTGTTTTGGCTATTTTTTATTTTTAGCTATGTGATGTGGCCTATAGAGTCGCCTACTTGATTGGTTGTGAAGTTACATTGCTACATGTATGGGAATTGGGATCATATTACATTGTATAGACATATTATAGGCATAGGAATTCCAAATGGACTACCCTATGTGTATAGATATGGTGGAGTTGTGATACAAAGGCATATTGGAGATGTTAACTAGATTCACTCTGTGACTATACAAACAATTTCATCCATGGGAGGATGAAAACAAGCACCTACCATACTACTGAGAGACATGCTATTTGATTGGACAGATAGTGCAACTACAACATATAATTGAGAAACAATTGTTAGAGAGGGTGACTAGGTAGTTTGGATATAGATAGGATGTGCCTTTTGGGGAGGCTCATTTTGTGAGATCATCTCGGGAGGTGGGATAGTGGGGATGATGATCAACCCAAATATTTATTTCCAAGAGTTTGATGTATTGGAGTTGAGGTAGTGGGGAGATAGACTTGAGGTGGTGGAGGTAGAGACCACTCCTGAGTATGATGTCTAGTTTCCTTAGCATAGGATGGTACCATTGATAAATCCTAGTGTGCCCATTCTAGGAGATAGGTAGGGTCAAGGTTGGAGGGGGAGACTACGAAGACATGGAGAGGGAGAGGGAGAGGTGGAGATGATGGAGGGGATGTAGGTAGGGGTGTGTAAGGTAGAGGTGGTAGGTGTTTTCTAATGATTCCACATGTACCATTACCTATGATTACAAAGGAGGAGGAGGTATGGGATGAGGTATTATAGGACGTGCCCATTAGGGAGGCATTGGAGGATGTCCCTATAGATGAAGAGTTAGAGGATATCCCCATTAAGGAGATATTATAGGACATTCTCATGGAGTTAGAGGATACAAGGGTGGTTGGTGGAGATACTCAAGCATAGATACTAGCATTACAGGTGCATATTCGAGCACTACAGGCACAAGTGGCATAGGTTACTATCGACCGAGACATAACCATAGCCACCAAGGATGTTGTGATTATTCAAGCACAAAGAGAAGAGCAGAGGGTGTTAGATTTCATGGAGACTATCAATGGGCTTGTGGCAGAATTAGCTCGTTAGTTGTATCGGACATGAAAAGAGACCCGATACTACAAATATTTGTATGAGGGTATTGTCCCAACAAAGTATAGGGCTTCTAGCTATACAACAAGCAAGTCACAGAGTAGGACTTATTCATGAAGGACTGTTAGCTCAAGAGGTGTAGAGGGTCCAATGAGACCACCACAACCACCAACTAGGCTAGAGTAGGGTCAAGCAGGACCATCAAGGGTTTCCCAAGACATGCCATCCCATTCAGAGGGTGGAGATAGCATCTAGTCCATTATATCATTATTGTATATGTGTTGATTTAGACACTTATGTATATTTTTATTTGAGCCTATGAGATCCATTATGACAAACATTTTGATATTGTACATTGACACTATTTTTTGATATATATGAGATGCATTGTTTTGCAATGACCATATGATGTGTACATGAATTTATATACATGCATTCCTATGATGCTTATATTGTGTATTTGATGCTTATAATGGTTCCTATATGATGCGATGATGTTTATTTCTATATGATTCTTACATTAGCATGTTTCCTAGATGATTGTATGATTAATGATGCATGTTATTCATGTATGCAATACTAATATGGATGCCATTGGTTTTATGGGATATAGTCCTATATACTAATAATTATAATGTTATTTATGGATGCCTAAACCTTTATGGATAATGATTTCATGTAATGATTTTGACCTAATATGTATGTAGGATGGACTGATGAAATAGTTATGCATATGATATGGTACCTAACATGAGTGTGGATGCAAGATGATATGATTTTGCATGCCATAGCACAACATCAAAATGCATGTGAGGACTAACAAAATAAATTTTAGCTAGAAGAATAGGCTAGTAGGAAGGGAGGAATAGCTAGCTTGATTGATGAAATTGAGTAAGATGAATTGGATTAATAAATGGATAAGTCACTTTGAGATTTCATAAGTTCACAAATATCATCATAGAGAATTTATTTTATAAATGGATGGCGTATACCAAGGTATGGGAAGACCAAGGTGTGAAATGTTACCCCTTTGTATAAACACACATTGTAGACAAGGAGTGTCATGACTCATATAGTAACAATAGAACCTTGTTAGAATATGTGAGAGAGTGACTACAAAGCATATTGATATTGATGCAAGAAAGAATTAGATGACCTTTAACTTCCATAAGATATTTAGATTATGCTAAATGGAACCCTAATCACATACAAGGAACTTATTTTCCCTAGCCATATTATCAAGACAAACCATAAACATAAATCAAAATAAAAAGTAATGATCTATCCTCACTCCTCTAATCACTTGTGGATATCCTTGAGTAGCATAGGAACATGATAAAAGATAAATTAGATAAAAGATAAGACTAATTAGACCAAGCAATTCATCAACCATTTAGATCTTCTTGCCAAAGGAGAGTGATTTCTTGATAGGATTCTAAGGGTGGTGTTTGGTTTCAAGAATGAAAAATCTTGTATTAGATTCCTAGTATGGTTTTGAGGATGCAACACCATGAGAAAGTCAAATGCTAGATGATAAGGATAGGTGATGATGATTAGGCAATTGATTGATTAAGCATGAAGGCTAACTTCATATTTCATTTGTTGTTTCATGATTTTTTAAGCTCAGTGTTTGAAAAATGTTTTGTTTGTGTTTGATCAAAGTGCCAGTCTCAACAAGGGATAATTTATTATGGAATGTGAGTTGTGATGGGTGTGAAGCTTATTATGGAAGGTAGATTGCAATGAGCGATTGTGATGGTGAGATGAATGTTATAATATATCCTCTAATATTATGTCAAAGATCCCATATGAAAAACCCAGGTCAAGGATTGCCCCCAGTCAAGCATAAGACCAATTATTGTTAAAGGAATTAGGTGAATTGATCTTATTATGAATGGGTACGAAGAGCGATCTAGGCTAAAAATCAACCAATTTTAGGCCATGAGAGTTGTGACAAGCTTTATTATGGGTGCATGGGGTGAGTGGATGTTTGTTATGAAGGAGGATATGGAGTGAAAATCTAGATAGAATGATGGTAGATGGAAGAGCAATAGCCTACTACTTATGGCACCTATTTTTGAGGTTTTCACCATAGTACTTACCCAAAGTGCCACTGAAGTGGTTTTCACTATAGGGTAGATTGTTTCTCTTTACTATTTTTCTTTTTCCATTTTTTTTTATAATTTTTTTTATGTCATACAAGATGCCCGTTTTCCAGGTTTTCATCAAGGTGGTGATATTTTACTTTTTGTATTTTTTATTTTTCACCTTTTTTTGTATTTTTGTATTTTTTTGATATTTTAAATTTTTTTATTTTTTTTGGTATTTTTGATTTTTTTGATTTTTCTAGTACTTTTGATTTTTAAGAGGGATTCTCTGAGAGTCATGTGTAAATTTTTTAAAGGTGCATGTTGTTGATGAGCTCTGGAAGCAATTCACCTTCAAGAGTGGTAAGTTGGTATACACTAGATCCGTATGCAGTAGTAATGATATAGGGACCCACCCAATTAGGCTCAAAATTTCTTGGATTCTCTTTGTTTGACTGATTCTTCTGATTTTATTTTAAGGCCAAGTATCTATTAATATCAAAGTGTTTGACTTTGAATCTCTTGTTATAACTGCGACAAAGATGATTTTTATATGCTTGCAGATGGACCAATGTTGTATGATGTCTCTCATCCAATAATTCTAGCTCATGCAATTTGAATATTATGTACTCTTTATTATCAATGAAACGTTGCATGGATACCCTCACATATGGTAACTCAAACACAATAGGAATAATTTCTTCAAATCCATAAACTAGGGAGTATAGGCTGGTACCTATAGGAGTGCATATTCTTGTATGATATGCCCATAAGGTTGGGTTCATCTGAAGGTGCTAGTCACAACCAACATCATTGACAATCTTATTTAAAATTTGAAGTATGGTTTTATTTGACGCCTCAACTTGACTATTACCCTTGTATAGTAAGGGGTAGAAAAATGATGCTAGATGTGGAATTTATTGCATAACTTGCGAACATCTTGGTTCTTGAAAGGGTGACCGTTATTGGTGATGATGGAGAGGGGAACACAATACCAACATATGATGTAATTAAGAATACAATTTTCTATCTATTTTCCAGTGATATAGGTCACGGGAATGACTTCAATCCACTTTGTGAAATATTCAGTGGTGGTAAGGATGAATTTATGGCCATTTATGGAGGAGGGATGGATCTTCCCTAGGAGTTCAAGTCCCCATTGTGAGAAAGGCCACAAAGATTTGATAGGATGAAGGTGGTTTCTTGAGTTAAAGTGTATGGAACTTTGTTTGAGTGTATTGGGTATGTACATTCTTTAGGTGAAAGTTGTTATGAAGGAATTTATTGGATTTTAAGGTGTTTGTGGAATATTCTAGATTGTGTTGAAGTGTTTTCTGTAGTTCATGATTTGTCTTTGGATTTGAGGAAGCTTGTACTTAAATGGTTAATGGTGTTAACATAGGTTCAACTGATCCTGGGTTTTTACACTAATTATGGATTTTCTTTGGTGATTGTGGAAGTGTGGCGTGGTGTGTATGAGTGGATTTAGGTACGAGTTAAGGTGTGATGTGGTCTTCCTTCATTCCTTTCCACCATGGGAATGTTTTGGTGCCAACCTAATTTGAATATGCATGGTTGAGGTGCATAGACCACCTTGGGGAATGTTTTGAAGGTTGAAGAAGGTATAAATAAGTGTTGTGTTGATGGAGGATTGTGTGTAGAGTGTGTGTTGAAAATTGTAGAGTTGTGAAGTGTGAAGTTGTGAATTGCAACATGATATTTAATGAGTTAGACTACTAGAAGTAGTGAGAAGGAGGTGTCTACAATATTAAAAAATACAGTGAATGTGTTGGTGACATTGTGGCATACCTTTATGTTGCATTGAGATGGATTTCTCACCATAACATTCTTCTTTTCTGTAATCTGGCAGTGAGTCATTATTTCTTTTGGGCAGTGAACCCTCCAACAATGATCCTTTTATATCCAGTGTTGCAATTACTTTATATTGTGAGCTAATCCTCATCATGGCTTTTCCCTTCTTAGGTTTTCCATATAAATATGGTATTCTATTGTGCATGGTGTTGAAGTGTTTTAGTTTCTATTATTTTCTTTCATGCCAAATCATTCTAACAAATCAAGGGTTAATTAAGTTGGTGTGGATCTGAATGTTAATGAGGTTTTTTGATGTTTTAATGTACAACTAATTCATCCCCCTCTTAGTTGTCTTGTGCATTCAACACATATTGCATCACATGTTGCAATAGGGCTAATTTCAGCCATCATAGGTTAGATCTACATCTTAATTTCGTTTAAAAATATAAATTAGGCTATCTTATATCTGAAATGAAATCTGAAAGTGATCATTGTATTCATTTAGGTATTTCTCATTTAGCTCAAAAGGTGAAAAATTGTATTATTTTTTTTCAAAAAGACATCAACATTATCATTTTTAGATTTTGCACATTAGGATTAGTCAATTGTTGCATTTTAGATTTGGAAATTGCATTTGGAATTGTCTTTCATTGCTTAAACATTTTGCAAATTGATGCACACATTTTGCATTGCATAATTATAAATCAATCAAATTTTGGAAAAATATTTACTATCACACCTACACAAACACAAAAAAGGAACCTTAGACAATATTACACACACTCAAACTTTGAATTTTAAAAAAAGATTTTCCAGACAAGGTCACCCTTGGTGACCTTGTCCAAGCTACTTTTTCTCAGATTGTTGAGACAAAACCCTCTCAAGGTCCTCTATCCAGATCTTCTTTCAAATTTTTAGTTCACTGTAGCATAAAAGTTTGAACCTCATTGCAAGCATAATATTTTCATAATGGCTAAATATTTTGGTAAAATGTTGACTTCCTTGAAATCCTTGGTTGATATTTCATGTTGTGTGTTTGGAAATGATTCTAATTTAGATGATGAAACTCATATTCCTTCATCCCCCAATGTATATCTCCTTAATGAAGATATCTCAAGGCAAGAGGAGGAAATCATGAGTGAATTCATAAATAATACGTTGCCTAATCTCAATAATAATGTGGTCCTTTACCCTTTAATGGAATGGCCTAATCATCCATACCAACAATCAATACCAGCCACCATACCACCACTTGAATTTTTTTACACATCACATAGGGAAGGGGATTTACAACTCATACCACAACCTAGGAATTTGGAAGACCTTGTTGATAACAAACATGATGAGTCCATACCACTCACTGACTCTCCATCCTAAGAAAACAAATTCATTGACACACCTATTAGTTTGGAACAATGTTATGGCCTAGGCTTTAGGATCTTGACAAACCAAGGATGTGAAATAAAGAATGAACATGAAATTCATTCCCTTTTGGAACAAACACCTTTTGAAGACACTAAAGGAATAAGTTACCAAGGTCCTCCACCTTTACATCAAATATTTTCTCTATCAACCAAACCACACAAGATTCATGGTCCTATTAGAAAAGGTTTGATACATTAATATTTTAAGGGGAGGCATATAGTCCCCCACACATTGTTTGCATAAGAAATAGTCCCACTTTAGTGATGATAGTACACATATCCTAGAATGTGTGACCTTGTTAATCAAAAGTGTGGCCTTATCAATCTATGTTAGTGTCTCCTTTATGGTGATATTGGGCTTGGTATCCCCTAAGGGTGTGAATTTTTGAAAGGAAAAGCAATAGTGCGGAAACACTTTCCTAACGCTAAAACCACAAAGGAGAAGTGAAAAGACCAGTTTTAAAACTTCATACACTTAAGATGCACACATACAGGATAAAAAGAGTAGCAAAAATAAACAATCATAGAGATAACAACAGATTTACGTGGGAAAACCCTCTTGGGAAAAAACCCACCAGACCAAGAGCAATCACTTTGTATTACAGTTAAAATATTACATACAAAGTTATCAGACCTCTCTCTTTGATAATAAGCTCACATCAATAGACTTCAATTCGAATACACTCACAGTTACAATGCTTTTCTGCATACTATGAAAAAATAGACTCACCGTCACCTTTTTGTGACTTCTTACAATACATTCAACTGTTACAAGTCTTACATGCATTATTCTGCCAACCAACCAATTGGGTGCCTTAATTATGCACCTTCCTTCTAACAGATGAATCCAATCACTTCCTATCCAAGTCACCTTATAATCACACATTGGGCTACCCAGGCATTTAATTCCATTCGCCATAATCAGATCCTATCACCCGCCGAATCGAGCCTTGCAGTTAATGCTTTCATCACTTCAAACTTCAGCCAATCAGTCATTGATAACTCGCCATGTGTCGCCTTGCCATTCATTCATTGCTTCTAGTCGAGTCAGACTAGTCAAAACAAACACCAAACTCCTCTTATCATGCCAGCACAGGTCTTTCAAAAAACCCTTACGGTACTGCGGTGTACCATGCTACCGCTCAGCTCATACTCAACCTTTGCGGTCTGGTGGTAAACATACCGCACCATCGCAACTGAGCAAAGGAACCATCACGGTATGGTGGTAGACACTTGACCACCCATCCGCCACCTTCACTACACCACCGTTAAGCTCAAATCAACCCTCCTTGGTATGGCGGTAACTACCTGTGCCGATTGTCGAGCATATCGCTCTACCGTTCCTTGATTGAAAGACCTCTGTGGTAAGGAGGTAAGCAACTTCACTGATTGCCATAACTTACCGCACCATCGCGACATGGCCAAAAGGCCATTGCGGTATGGTGGTAAGTGATCTTCGCAAATATTCACCCTTCACTGTGGCCACCACGCCACCTTCAAGCAACCCCCGCAATAGAGAGGTAAATGTTATGTCTAACTGCCCAGTTCACCGCACTACTGCTAGTGAAGGAGAGAGACCTTTCGGTATGGCGGTAACACCACCCAATCATGGAGCGAACAACAGAGGCCCGTGGTAAGGTGGTAAACCATGCAACCACACCTCTAAGAACTATTCCCAATGGTAGATCACCAAGTCCTTTTCAGAGGTTCAAGCCAGAAGCTGAGGCACCTGTTCCCAACACTTTTCTTGGCATATGATGTTCCCTTTTCTGGTAATACTACAACTAGTATTCCCTAAAGTTTGATCTTTTGTTCCATGACTTGTTCTCTCTTGTTGGTGGTGTCATGTATGATATTACCTAAGGTGTGACCCTTCATGTATTAAGTAATTCCCTTGTGTCATTTTTTAAGACACCTTTTGCAGTGGTATTATTTATAACACCCCTTGAGGTATGGCTTTGTCATTCATCCCCTTGGACGTTTATGCACCTTCTTAGGTGAGTCTTGTTTGTCCCCTTGGATAATTATGCACCTTATTAGGCGAGTCTTGTTCGTCCCTTTGGACATTAAAATTCTATACACCTTAGGTGAGTTTAATTCATCCCCTTGGATGTTAAAATTTATGTGCTCCCTAAAGCATGATTTTTCAAGATAGTCCATGGATTCGACATAAAAAAAAATTCTAATTCATGAACTTGAGCACCCTCTCTCACATGGTCGCCTAGCATAACACAATTTTATTTCCAATAGAGCCATGTTTCATGAGTTTCCTAGCATAGCATAACTTTCTAGCCTTATGAAACCCATCACACCTATCATAACACAATTTTCTAGTTGGTAGATCCATATGGATCATGAGTGATTTTCCATCCTTATTAGAGCATAATTTTTTTTAGATAGCACATTCGATGGATGAAATTTGGTATTTGAGACAAATTTAAGACTGAGGTATCTCTACCTTACTGACTTTAATCCTTTTAATACTAACTTTTGTGTTCGTATCATATTTTTATTATGTTTTACATTGTGTTTGTCATGTATTTTGTGTGTTATATTGTTGCATTTCATACATGTGTGTTCCCTTGTCCTTATGTTGGTTTTCCATGGTATTTTGAATCTTGGGGGCTTGTTCACTCCCCCTAGATTCATTGTCATCCTATCTCTTTAACATTTAGACAATCTAACCCCTCTTGACATATTTTCTACTTTAGTATGAGTCTGAGTGCAAGTTCATACTCTCACTAAAGTGGGGGCTAAATGTAGTGTCATTAATCGTCACCCTTAACAATTTCACACTAGAATTTCATCCCTCATATGTGCATGGACCTAATTGTACATCTAATGTCCTAAATTATGCATTTTGTGGCCCATTTGGACATTTATAAAGAAAATCCATGTATAAAATCAAGGAAAACATTTAATGTTTTGCTCCTGACACTTTACACCCTACAAAATAAGATTGAGACAAAGTGGCCCTAAGCGACTTGGTCCCCCTTATTTTCCTCCAAATTATAATATGTTGAAGTTGACATTTTCTTATTTCAATTTCAAATGTCAAATGTCGGCTATTGGGATTTAATTGAAGTGGGAAATTAGATTAATTGTATATAAATACCTATTCATTTCACCATATGAAAAATAACAAGGGAATTGGAAAGAAGAGAATTATCAAGAAATTATTATCAGGACAAGAGCATTCAAGAGTAGATTTATTACAATATTTCAATATCAAAGCATCATGTCAAGTTTTATGAGAGTTTTTTCACGTTTATGCTATCATTTTGTTTATGAGGACTAACCCTTGTCTAGGTCTTTCAAGAAAATCCAGTCAAATTGTAATCAAGCCTTGAGAAGATGTGCATGACTTCAATCCTTCAAGGAAATCAAATTTGAGTGGTGAGTTGTAGTCCATTATTGATTCATCATTTTTTTATCATTTAGCCTCTATCCCTCAAAAGGATAAGCTATCTTTAATCAATTTTACCATTATGGAGGTCGGAGCACCAACATGAGGTTTGACTGAGGAAAGCCTCTATATGGCACAACCCTTCCGCTCTCTTTGAATGTGCATGTTTTAGATTTGAAGAATATTGGAGGAAGCTTGAAGACTATTTTCTTATTATTTCTTTCAAACCCTACAACTTGACAAGACATGAAAACTCAGTTATCTCAACAATCGGCGAAGATCTGGCAGTGGGATCCAAAAGGAAGAAGGCTCTGATCAGAATCTCAAGGATTGTGAAGACAAATTTTGAATTGATCTTAGACACTGGTGCCCTGGGAAAATTAGTCCTAAAAATTCAGCTCCATATTTATATGACAAGTGCACAAAACTCTACCTAGTCTATTTTCGAACATCAAATTTGTCTATGAATTCCCAAAATTATTGTTTTTACATTAGAATAGTGCATTTTTTCATTAGCTAGTCAAAATCATTGCATTCCCATTCCAATTAAGGTTAAGGGAAGATTGAATCACCTTTTAGGTTGCAAGTTAGTCTTACACCCTTGTCCAACCCCTCAATTTTAAATGATAACTTATTGAGGAAATCCAACCTTGAAATCCTTAGATGAAGTCCCAGGGTTTCACTTTTCCCATTTATCACTTTTTATTGCCCAATGTAAGATTTAGTGAAATCTAAAGATCCCCAATCTTCACCCAAATATGCATTCATTTTAGGATAAGTAAGAGGGGTAGACTTAGGACTTTCTTCTTTAGGAGGATTCTCTCAAAGGAAATTCTTCTTAGGGGAATATTTTGCAAGAGACACCATAGGAGTAGATGTCAACATATTGGAAGATAATAAAGGGATGCAATTTTCAAAGGTAGGTGTAACCGAGGCATGACCAATTTCTACCATTTGACATAAGTACATAGCATCAGGGCCAACCTTGATCAAAACAACTTGATTGTTAACAAAAAACTTAACAAAACCATGAAGGGTAGAGGTAATTTCTCCTAAAGCATGAATCTAAGGTCTACCCAAGAGGAGATTATATTATAAAGGACCTGACATAACATACACCAGGGTAGTGTTGGTGTGCATTTTATTACCCACCGAACATAGAATAAAATGTCCAAAGACACTCTATCCTCTCTTGAAAAAAATCACTTTGTATGCTAAGATTGCGAGAAGATCATATGGCGATTCAAAGGTTTCTTCTGTCAGGTCTTGATGTGTTGATAAGCTCAATTGGTGTTATGATATGCTAGTAATACATAAAGGGACTTACGCTTGAAAAATCACTCACAAGTTAGGACTTAGGAAAATTTTGACAGTAACTGCTCTCTTTTTGTTGTTTATTTTTTAGATTTTTAGTTTGAGATTTCAAAAAATAGAAAAAAGATAGGGGTTCAGAAGTTCTACACTACTTCTAAGAACTTAGGAGATGGTGTTGACCAGGTGAAACTAGTAACCAAACTTTGCTTTGCCACAGTTAGGACTACACAAAGTGGGTGCAATCTTCAAGGGGTGTGCTTATGATTTTCACTTCAGGATTAATTACCTCAAATCAAACAATATCTATCCAGACAGAAGTTAAGCATCCACAATTATAAGCTCAGGCTAACTTTACACATTGAATAAAAATCATCTATTCAAAGAAAGTATGAGCGAGAATTTCACTGTAAATCAATACTATCAAATCCTTCATTCATCTAACATGCATTCAAATCAAATTATATTCTAGATCTAATCTATTGTTGAAAGAGATATGCAACCATGCAACCACTTGACAATACAAAGGATTCAAAACAAATCATGCATAGGAGCTTTTATTATCCAAAGTAGCTATACGCAACAATTTCATACAACTCTCTTCACAAAATAAAAATGAGAGAATAAGAGTTTATATAGAGTTTTTGAGAATAAATGAAAGGCTGAGATTAACTCAAGATTAATGGCTGAGTTTAAAATATGATAACCCTAATTAGGGTTTCCTAAAATAATATTAAGAACAAAGGCATGTAATACAAGTGGCACTAGGAGCTATCTTCAAGGAAGTGCATCCTTATCCTCTCGAGCAGTAGTGTGTTTAATGAACTTGGATGCAATTGTGATGACTTCTTATATCATGACCTATGGCAGCATGTTTAATTTGAACTCCAATCCATCCAAGTCCTTAGCACACCCAACAAAAGCAATCTCCCATTCCAATTTCAGTTTCAGGAATGTATCTCAGATAGACAAGAAGCTTGCTGCCTTGGTCAAATTCTTCCTCAGGACCGGTCCAATGATGGCGAAGATCTCTTGAGCTTTGAGCTTCATATTTTCTAGCTGCATTTCATTCTCTCAGATGATTTCCTTCTCAAGTACATCCGAAGCTATGAGGAAAATATTATTCTGAATTTCTTTAATTTCCTCTTGAATTCTGACTCCATTGGCCTTCACTCTTTCCAATACCTCACTTCATGCTATCAATGCCCAGTACCAATTGTGGAAGTCATACATGATGCTTGCTACAATTATCTTCCCATCAATTAGCTCTTGCTTCAGGAATCCTTTCAACACTCTAAGGAAGGGAATGATTTTGTCTTGAATATCTTGAAGGTGGTCCCAAGCTTCTGTCATGACCACAAATCTAGAGAGCAAGGAAGAAGTATGTCCATAGGACAATGCCAATATTTCCATAAATGTAGCTGCTTCCTCTCTTTTTCTCACCATCCACTCCTTAGTTTCTTTATCAGTGACCATTTCTTCTTCAAAGTTCTTGAATGCTTCTTGCGAAGATTTTAGAAGTGGAGGAGCTACTGCATCGTCCTGATTGAGGGGTTTCGTCACATGCTGAATGTACTCCTTTAGGCGTTCAATCAATTTTTTATATTCTCTTTTTTTGGCCACTTCCTTTTCTATCCTTTCCTTGATAGTAGTGACTAAAATATCCAAGTCCTCAACCTCTTGGCCTTTTGTTGTTGGACCCAAGTCAACAGTAGTAATAGAATACTCATGGGGAGCAATATCCTCCTTTGACTTATCAACTGTTGGCATGACAATCCACACTGAACGATAGCCGACTTCATCCCTCTGGATTGTGAAGAATTTCTTGGCGAGCTTCTTTGCAGTAACATTTTCTAACTTGGCCAAGAAATCTGCTATGTCATCCTCCTCTTGAATCTCAACTGGGACCTGTATCTTCAATATTTCCTTCAACCACTCAGGAATTATGGGTTGTTCAATATCATCTTCTTCTTGAGTATTTTCTCCACATGGGATATCTTGAATTCCTCTAAGAGTGGAAATCATTCCCTCTTGAAATTCCTCATTCGGGATACCCATTTCATTCTCCAACTCGAGTATCTTCGTGCTTGTAGGAGATGGAGGCTCATCATCTGGTTGGATTGACTCAATATTCCCCTCATGAATTGGAGAAGGAATCCTCATGTCAGCCAATGACTCATTGACAATGGCTAATATCTCATCAATGTTCCTGGATGTTGTAAAAGGGGATGGCTCCACTCTCTTCTTCTTTCAAATAGGTTCCTCATTTATAGCTGTCTTCCCCTTTGAACTAATAGGCTCATCAATTGCCTCCTTCCTTTTCTTGGAGTTGGCGATTTCAATCAATTTAGCACTATGAGATGCTCCTACATTCGAGGAATATGATTCCATCTTGCCTAGTAAGTCATAAGTGAGCATCAATCTTCTTCGCCTTAACTCATGGACTTGCTGGTCAACCCACCACTAAGAATACTTTACAACTGGCCTCATTAAGGTAGTTAAATTTGCAAGCTTAGGTTTGGACCATGTCATAGGAGGAAGATGCAAACTCTCATCATAGCATGGCTGGACATATTCCCCATCATCTTCTAGCTGATCTGACACATGACAAAGCTTGGTCATTCTGATCAGGTTCATTGGCAATCTGGACCACAACCTTTTCCTGACATCATATTCATCTGCAACATCTTCCCAAAATTCCTCCAGGTCTACCCTATGTTTATGTTTCCTTCCATTCACGGTCCCAATTTGGTAATGAGGATCAAAATCAGCCCTAGTCCGATAAGTTGTGAACGGGTACCATTGCATCTCCAGCCTGACACTTTTAGCTGCTTGTGCCAATGGACAAGACTCCAACATGTTTCCAATGAAGAATGGGAAGGTAATGGCAGACTTCTGCTTTGACCCTTGGAGGTTTTGATATGTCTCCAATTGCCTAAGGACCTCTAGCAAGATCATCCTATTGGTAGGATAAATTGGAAGTCGGTAAGGACTTCCAGTGAATCTTGGAAACTGGATAAACTGAGATCCATACTTGCTAACCAGGATTTTGGATTCATGAGTAAGCCTTTGGTGAGTTCTTCCTTACATTATTTTGGTGATATACATCAGGAAAACATCATTCACTTGCCTGAAGTGGGCTTTCTCATTGAGTTGCAACTGTGGATAACAGTCATAAGAATTAAATTGCTTTTCAACATTTCCTACTACAACTTTATAGATCAATCCTATGTACTTGTAAGTTTTGGCCAATAGGTAGATGATGTAGGAACTCATGTAAAAATATTTTGTCCTTTAAAGAGTGACTAACTGCTCATAAAGATTGTCACTAATCACCTGAGACTAGTTGAACATCTTGACGCTTGAGGTGATTTCATTAATGAAGTAATACATCCAGGTTTCAAAGGGTGCGCCTTGGGGGTTGCCCATTATTTTATTTAATAGAAAGATAATATCTCCATATTCCTCCTTGAAGTCCATTCAAATCAATTTCTTAGGCATCTTCTTGACATAAGGCCTTGGCTTCTCTAACCATGACTTATTAATATTTGTTGCACAAAGCTCAAATTGGTCTTCATAGAGTTTTCTGGTGTCCTCTTTAGTTTTGTATGAAGTCCGGTTATAGCTTGATATGCCAAATTATTCCTGGATTGCCAACTCTCTAAGATGAGCCAATATTCTCCCATCCGATGCAATGATCTGCCTCTCCTACACATTGTAGTGAATGACACATTCTACCATCAATTCAACACATTCCACAACTGGTGGAAATTCGACTGCCTGGACAATGCCATTTCTCATCATCCGACCAACAATAGATGTTGGAAGGAATCCATCAAGGCCGTACATCCTCTTCTTAAAATCTTTAAAGTCAACATGTCTGAGATTGGTGTTTGTGATGTTTTTCCATTTGGAGTTGATTTTTGATTTTGGCTGCAGTCCTTTGCTGGTGAACTTCATTTGTGCCTTTCTCGAAGATTCTCCTCTGGTGGTCATTAACTTGCAATGAATATAAAAGAATTTATATTAGTTAGGAGACTTCAAATCTGGTGTTTTTGGGCCTTTATTCAAAAATCTTTACTTTCACCCTATTAAAAATATAAAACTCTATGAAAAATCAGACTGAAAAGTGAAAAATTCAGCTAAGTATTCATCAAATCTCTGCTAGAATGAGTGAATAAGATGAAAGAAAGAGAGAAGAATTCCGCCAAACTCAAATTTGAACCCTTCAAAGTATCCTTTGACTGTAAATCAACTTTAAATTCACTCAAAATTCAGAAAAAGCACGCCTTTTAACTCAAAAATTTACTTTATTTCTCCAGAAATTATGCCCTTTAGCTTAGAAAATTTACTTCTCCACTTTGAAAAATTACTTCGTCTTCAAAAATATTCGTTTGAAAATTTATTCTTCACAACTTTGGATGAGCTAAGAGAATTTTTTTGATTGAACTTCAGAAGAATGATTTGATAATGACAAGTCAAATTTCTTATAAAGTTGAAGAGTTCAAATGATTTTAGCAACTTTGTGTTTTCTCTCCAAATTCATCGAATTTGGACTTGTTTTATTCTTCCAATATGGCAACTTGATCTTCAATGAAGATTTTCAAGAGAAAGTTTTCATTTTTTTATTATGGCGCCATCCTTAGCCAAAATCCTCTAGATTTTTGTTTGAGCTCAAAAATTTGCCTAAGTGTTGAAGATTTTAAATAATTTTTTCTCTAAGTGTTGGAAAAATAATTAAAATATTCCAAGTGTTAAATTTTATTTTCCAACCTCTTCTAACCTTTTCCAACCCCTTTATTATTTAATTATGGCAAAATTTATTTTACCCATAGTCAATTTATTATTTTTCAGGTCATTTTATTAGTTGGGTGGACTTTAGAAAGGCTTGGACATTTCTCCATTAGTCTAGGGAAGACTTCGCCAACACTTAATCATTTTTCCTTGGTCGGATTTCACCAACACTTAGAAATTTTCTTGCCATCTAAGGACGGACTTCACAAATTTCTTGCCATCTTGCTTAGGGCAGACTTCTTCATGCCTTAGACATTTCTCTCATCCTTGGTGGGCGGACTTCATGTGTCTTGTGCCATGGTTGGGTGGACTTTGCCAAAGTCCTTTCATCTCCTCATATTTCCTTGGGCAGACTTCATGATAGGCTTGCCAAGAAGCATGGAAAACTTTAGACTTGGCTTGGCATCCATTCTTTTTGGGCACACTTTGCCAATGCCTTGGTCATATCTCATTTATTCTTTATAGTTTGATGAATTTCCTACATTCTTTTGGATCATCTGGACAAAACCTTAGCCTAAATATTTGTTCTTGATTTTTACACTTGGAGACATCATTTTTTTATTCTAAAGGTATGAACATTGTTGCCATGACATGCGGGACCCAATCCTAGGTCTACTTTCAAAAAAGTAGAAAAAAGAAAAAAAAAATCAAAAAGAAAAAAGCAAGCCAAAAAAGATCCTTCCTAGATTGGTCCCAAAATGCCAAAAGAGAAAGAAAGAAGAAGCATAAAAGCAAAAAAAGCAAAAATCCCTAAAAAAATAGGAAGTGTCAGAATTGACCCAAAGCAATGGCGTTCCTCATTTACCAAGCCTTCTAAGCCCTTTGATGATGTCTAGACACTGATACGAGCTTGAATTCCCAACTTTACTCAAATGATTTCTCAGAATTCTAACTCCAAACTCTCGAAACAAACGGTCCTATGAAATTGTAACACTACAACAAAAACCCTAAAAAGAAAACTATTGGGGGTCCCCATTTGTAATGGGGCGATGTGTGAAATAGGTCACAACATCTAGCGACTCCACACGGGGAATGTTTCTGAACATTCCAAAGATACTATCCACTTCAAACCCAAAGTCTTAGATTAATTCCAACTAACTTATCCTTTGGCTACGAAGTGTACTCAAAAGGAAGGAGGAATCCTAAATTGTATCAAGATATTTCATCCTTTAGTTTAGAGTGTGTGCAAATGCGTTTATTTCTGTCTCATAAGAACAATACGGTTCTTTGGTTCCATCATGGTATTTTGTGTAATTGTCTTAACTCCAAAAGAATCCTTGGATAGAGCCTCACTGCCAGCGAGCGTCCATAGCCTCGACGTGGTTATCTTCTATAATCTCACAGAGATTTCTCTACTTCCAACGATTTATTTTCTTTTATTGAGTGTACACTTGTAGAGATGTCTGCACACCCAAATCCACATGCTTTGATCTTTCATTTTTTTTTCTTTTCATTCATTTTGATATTCTTTTCTTTTCACATATTTTTATACTTTGGCTTGTAAGCAATGAAGCTCACATGGGTTTGCATATTGTAGTGGCACTGAAGTAAGACTTTTGATATTTTTCCTTTTTTGCTTAACCATGACTTTACCTAGGAAACCATAATGACTTGGAGAATTTGTTAAGTGTGTGAGATATAATAATTGCAAGACTCAGTGTCAAGATACAATAGATGATTCCCTTTCCAATCAAGTATTAACCTTAACCTTTATAAACTTTAGAAACAATTAACCTAGGACTCGAAGGTTTTCCATAAATCTTTATCCAAGGAATAGTCCTAACATAACCTAGTAGGGTCAATCCAGCATGTGCGTGTAAGCAACACCACCCTTCTAAAAAATGGGAAACCCTCCTTATTCAAAACTAACCTAAGCAATCTAAACCTAAGATGAAAGAAAACTAATCTAAAATGAAAGCAAACTAATCTAAGAAAGAAAAGACAACTAAACTAACAAGACAAAAAGCAACAAGAAAAAACAAGACTCAAAAAGAAACTAATCTAACTATGTATAGATAAGTCCCACCAAGGAACTTAGGGTTGGAAATAATGTTTCAGAAATTGCCCATTAACGGGCAGCGCGGTGTCTTCCCTTGTCAAAGTTTTCAATCTGAACCTATTTTCTCCCAATATCTTAACAATTTGGTATGGTCCTTTCCACAGATTATCAAAATTTTCATGGTATCCTCTCTATTTGTGAGCTTTGTCCCAATAAAGGACTAGATAGGAGATCCTAAAGGAATTTATTGTTGCACATCTGTCAAACCATCGTTTACAACCCCTTGATGTTTTTTAAAATTCTCAAGGGCTTGATCTCTTTGTTCTTCTAGTAATAGGAGCTGTGAAAGATGAATTTGAACTCTGTCTTTCGAGTCTAAGTACTCTTGCATGAATTTTAGTGTTAGAATCCTCAGCTGAATGGGAAAGACAAGGTCTTTTCCATAAACTAGGTGATATGGAGAGGTCCCTAATGACTTCTTGGCTCTTATTCTGTCTACTCATAAAGAAAATTTGAGTTGAGAATGCTAGTCTCTTGAATTCTACTCCAACAAATTCTTGATCATATTTAGCAAATTATTGTTTGTGGACTTTGCCAACCCATTACCCTGGGGGTAATAATTTGAGGAAAACTTCAAAGTGATCTTGCAGTCGAATGCCTAGCTGGAGAACTTCAAGGAAGTGAAAGAAGAACCATTATCACACACCAAAGCCTTGGGACAACTGAATCTAATGATGATGTGTTCTTCCAAGAATTTGATTATTGCATCTGTCATGCAATTCTTCAATGCTTGTGCTTCAGACCATCAAGTGCAATAGTCAGTTGCAGTCAAAATATATTTGTGTTGTGCTGAAGACAGTGGATTTATCATGCCAATGAAATCAAGCCCCCACATTGTGAACACCTTTATTTTCGTGATTGGTTGTAATGGCATAGCAAGATTCTTTTCACGAGTTGCAGTAATTTGACAGGTGTGGAAGGTTTTGATATGCTCATATTCATCTTTGAAAATAGAGGGCCAATAGTACCCTGCCCTCATAATTTGGTAAGTTGTGGCTTGACTTCCTCCATGACCTATCTCGAACTTGGAGTGCAAATGTTCCATGATTCTCTTGGCTTCTTCATTTCCAACACACCTCAGGTAGATTCCTTCATGATTATTTATGTAGAGTACTGATCCTTGAATCATATAGCATTGGCACTTGATCTTAAAGGCTCACTTCTGTGCTGAATTCATTTGTGTGGGATACCTATGATTTATCAGATATGAGGTGATTTCATAATACCACTCCTCTAGGGAGGTGTCAGTCAATACATATGTTTATTGCACTAGGACAGGTCCTTTAATGACCATATTATAAGTTAAATCTTGCCCAAATACTAGCTTCATTGGCTACAATTCAATGTCATATTCTTGGATAGTGGCGACCCACTTTCCTCTTCTCTCTCCTATCTCATTTTGTATTAAGAGTGTTTTGACAGCTGCATCAAGAACGATGGAAAAAAATTTACTTCTTAAGATATAGTGTCTAAACTTTTTGATGGCCTTCACCAATGTATAGGCCTACTTTTCAATATTGGGATACCTTAATTCTGCATCCTTAAGAGGAAATCTCATGAAAGCTATGGGATGCTCGTCCTTCTCTTCTATTCGCCGAGTAAGCATTGCAGCACAAGAATGTTCTGATGCGAAGGAATACAGGTAGAAATGCTTTGTGTAATCTGGACTGACCAAGATAGTAGCATCAACTATGGCTTGCTTGATTTCTTCAAAGGATCCCATTATCGGTGGTGTCCAATCCATCTTGGCATCCTTTTTCAACATCTCATTTAAAGGTTTTACTTATTCGACAAAACTGGTGATAAATTTTCTGAAAATTTTGATCTTTCCAAAGAAAGATCTTAATCCTTTTGGATAGTAGGCAAATTGATTCTTGAGATTGCCTCTATTCGTTCAAGATCAATTAATATACCCTTTTGAGTGATTAGGTGCCCCAACAATTTACCTTCGGTGACCCCGAATATGCATTTCTTTGGATTTAAGGAAATCCCATACCTTTGACATCTTTGAAACACCTTCGTCAAATCTTCTATATGTTCTTCTGTCCTCTTTGAAAAGACTGTCAAATCATCCATATAGATAATTATGCATTTTCCAATTAAGTCTTTGAAGGCGATGTCCATGGCCCTCTGAAATGTGGCTCCTGCATTAATTAACCCAAAGGGAATTCTTTTGTAGGAAAAGGTTCCCCATTTTGTTGTGAACACTGTTTTTAGTCTATCTACATATTCTACAAGCACTTGGTTGTACCCAAAATATTTGTCCAAAAAGGACATCATCTATGACCCATTGATGATTTGTAAGACCTCATCAAGTGATGGAAAAGGATAATTATCCTTTTCAGAGGCTCAGTTTAAGTTTCAGAAATCAACACATAGCCCGGTTTCTCCATTTTTCTTTCAGACTGGGACTAGATTGGTGACCCACATTGAATGGCGCATTGGGAATATGATTCCTACTGACAATAAATTCTTGACTTCCTGATGAATAAGAGGTTCTAATAGTGGGTTGACCGACCTTTGGCGTTGTCTGAATGGATTACTTCCTGACTTGAGAGGAATTATATGTGTGATGATAGAAGTGTCATAAGTTCTTAAATCTTCATAGCTCCATGCTATGATATCAATGAACCCCCTCATATTTTGAATTATCCTAGTCTTTTCTGCGGGTGTGCAGGCTTTACCTATGTATACATTTCTGACTTTATCTTCAGCTCCCAGATTCACCTTTTCATATTGGTCACCTTTGATCCTTTGGTTCCTTACTTCATTGTTTTGATCCTGATTGAATATCCTTTCCAATTGTATCATCCCTCTTGAAATGATGTTTGTCTTTAAATTCATGATGCCATCGGCATCAAATTCAACCTCTCTTTGTATTTCATCTTCATCAATAATTTGTGTTGCAAAAACATCTAAACTTGTCAAGAAATCTAGAATATCATCATCGTCATCAAAAACTTGGAAATTTGTGACATTATCAGGGATTGATGGTATCAATGATAGCTCTACAGTGAGCTGACTTATGCCATCCATGACGAGTGGCTCTAGTGAACTAGCTACTTGTGCCAAAGAGTTTGCAACTTAATTTTTTGATTGGTTCATAGATTGAATATTAAAAGCATTGAATCTCTCAATAAGATCCCACACTCTATTGTGGTAATGAGCTAATCTCTTATCATGTAAAATGTACTATTTTCTTACTTTCCTCACAAGTATCTCTGAATCTCCAAAAGTGTGTAACACTTTTTCTCCTTTTCTTAGTGCTAGTAGTAATCCCAGAACCGATGATTCACATTCTGTGACATTGTTCGTACAAGGGAATTCTAGTTTGTGGGCTACAAGGTATGCCTCTCTGTTTGGATTGATTATCTCAAAACCAGCTCTAGCTCATTTCTTTGATTGAGATCCATCAAACCTTAGGGTCCAAAGTTGTTCCGATAAAATTTGTGGATCCGTGTTTCCTTCTTGGGAATCTTGCTCATATTCCATCTCTTGTATCAATCGAAGTAGAGCCATCAATATGATTGATCTCTTCGTTGCTTGAAAGGCCCAATTCCCATGGAATTATTTTATGTACTTCTTCTATGGCTTTATAGCACATCTTCTATGCAAATTTAGAATGAGCAACATTGTGAATTTGACACCAGTTTGGTAGTAGTAGATCTTGAATGTGGACATTCTTGCACAATTCTGCCTTCAGCTAAACACTTTTCAAGATGAAGTTCCTAAAACTTTAAAACATCCCTTCATTATCATCCTCGGAGCCTTGGCATTCTTCGATTAATGCCTCAGTGGAATCAACCATCCCATTAATTTCTTGAGTTGATCCATGCAACATTAGGACTTCATTCACTTTAGGCCTATAAGAGCCTAAGTCTATCTTGAGAAACAATATTTCATTTTTTTCTCCATATTTAGTGATCATCATCCTTAGCCTCGGTGTGCTATCAACTTTTATTTGGTTTGGGACCCCTTTCCATGATAACCACATGTGAGAAAAGTCTATAGAAATATATCCATTCAGCCTACTTAACCAATCTCTGCTTAAAAGTATGTCGTATCCATCAGGGATATCGACGACTGAAATGTCAATACAACTTTGTATTCTCAGGTCTACTGCTAATTGCATGTGGATATTGTTCAATTCTCCCATAACCAGGACATCTTTTTTATCCAACTGAGTGACCTTATTATTAGCTCTTATAGGAACAAGTCCTAACCTCTGGCAGATAGCTAGTGGCATCACGTTGCTTGAAGCACCAAAATCCACTAAAAAATTGTGAAACATTTTGCCAAACATTCTGACTGACAATAAAAATGGGACAGGCTCATCTTTTCCCTGGTAGAAGACTACTAGGTGTTTTTCTTGGCTGTTGATTTCTTGATTCTTTTCCTTTTGTGTCCTTGGGACATGTTCTTTCTTCTAGGGAGTCTGTGGTAACTCACTTGTCAAAATTTATTCTTGGAATATGTCCTTGTCCATGATAACTTCTTTTGGCATCATGTCTCCTTGATTGAAAATCTTAGATGATTTCTAGGTCATTCTCGCAAAATTAGGAGGTTGCTGCAGAGTGTCAAATGTGTTGCCTGACTCTTCTAGCTTAGTTTGAATAACATTCGTATTTGATGGAGCATTGAGTGATCCTCTATTTGGAATGTTTTGTGAGGTGTTCTTTGGGGCGACAACTTCGGTCAAACTACCTAGAAGTGTTTCTCGAATCTCAGGGACTCTCATCAGCTCAATTAAAGGTAAGATTACCTTTATGTTATTTAAACTCCTCCATCACATATGAACTTAACCTCCTCAATTCTTCTCTGGGAGGATCTTTCGTCTATGCTTGAATTGGCTCCACTTGAGGGTTTGCTTGTCACCTTTGTTCCACTTGTGGTACAATAGCTTGTCTCACCCAATTTAGTTGGATGTTTTGTTGATGGTATTCTGGTGAATCCCTAGGGAGAGATGACACATTGTTGGCATTTGGATTTGGTGGATTCTGGAAATTATTTGGAGGAATGGATGTAGTCAAGGGTTCATTATCGTGAGTATTCCTCTGATATACCTTGGGCAGATTTCCAGAAGTTTGTTGAAATGCTTGTACTTCTCTGGTTCCTTCCACCAACACTGTTATATAATGGATGGAAACTATAACCATTACTTGTGGATGACTGGCTTGACGGGGTTCGAGATTCCGGTCCATCTTGATATTGTAACACCTCCATAGGGCTATTTGTAGATGTGGGCGAGAATCTCTGATTAGGTTGGTATTGCGAGTATTCTTGGGGTGGAAGCCTGACACTCTTGATGACAAGGGCCTGATCATATCTCGGTGCTGGGACTAACTCATATATTGTTACTGGAGGACCTTCTACCTCCAAATTCCTCCTCACTCCTGAAAATATCTACCGCTATTTGGAATTCATGGTAATGTAACTCAAAATGTTGATCTGTGTTGTGCAATCTGCACCATCTGGATAATGTCACTCCAGCCAAGAATATAGTGTCTATGGTACGACTGTCAACGGGTTGATTATCTAAGGGAGAATGCATGATGTCGTTGTTAGGTCTGATGTTGCACGTCTTCTTTTGAAACCTGAATTGTCGTTCTGAAAACCTTGATTATTCCCTTGATAATTTTGATTATCCCTTTGGAAATTTTGATTGTCTCTTTGGTACCCGAAGGAACCTTGACCTTCGTAATTTCCTTGATATGACTGATTATTCATTTGCATACTTTGCATTTGATTAGTCCGACCCTTCAAATACACAACTTCATTTGATAGCTTCTTGACTTGGTCCATCAATTCTTTCATTTTGTCTTTTTCTTCTTGAGTTTGGCTTGAAGTTGTTGCATTTTGAAGGTATATTGGTTGTGATGGTGGCACTTGGGACATAGGTGCTCTTGGGTGAAGGACCATTTGATTACTAGCGGTAGGAACTGTGTTCATCATAGGTGTATGCTGAGCTAATGCCTGATTGATATCTTGAACTTGATTTTGGGCAATGAAATTCCCTAAAGAATTAAGCAGGCATGAAGCAATACTTACTCCTAAATCATTGCTGGTTGTAATTTCTATGGCATATGCTTCGTTTAAGCTGGCCGGTGTCAGATATTTGGACTTTACAAACATGGCGGTGAGATGATCCAAGGCTACATAGTAAACTGGCAGTGTTGCATCATTGTCCAAGTTGTAAGGATCACATAATCTTGTGTAGGCCCTATGGAATCTATTGTTGAATGTGCTAATTGGTTCATGATCTTGCCTCTTTACTTCCACAAATTGCTGGTACAAATTTGTTGGGGAAATTGGTGCCTTAAATTTATTTAAGAAAGCTTCCTTCATTTGTCGCCAATTGCGGATAGAGTCGACTGGAAAATGGATGTACCAATAGAGGCTTCCTCGTCAAAAGTGTAGGGGAACAATTTTCAAGCAACCTCTTCTTCTTGGCTATCTCTATTTTGAAGGAGATCTTTGAAAAGTTTGACATGTTCATCCACAGTGTGGTTCAGGTCACCACTACAAAACTTGGAACAAAATTGTTTCGGGTTCTTTGGCATGTCGTGATAGATGACAAATATCATGGGTGACACATGTGCTAGATGCCACACCATTGGAGCATTTGGTTGGTTTACTTGAACTGGTTGTGCTGTTACTAGAACTTGTTGATTATCTAGTGGGGTAGTACTTGGAACTGCGGTCTATGATGGTGAGGTTTGAAAGAAATTGAAAAATGTCCTCCCCACTTGGTGCTTCTTCACCAACATCAAATGCACTTGACATTCCCTCTTGTGATGCTTTAGTTTTATTCCTCTGTCTGTAAGGTGACAATTCTACAAATTCTTTGAAAGAACCTGGAGTGGATTTAGTAATTCTTCAAAATTTGTTTAGCGAGAAAGAATTGATTCAATCCAGCATGTCTTCTTTAAGCTTGTCAGGGCAGTACAAGAGCTGCTTCAGGAGCTGGTCTAATTGCTTGCTAATTTTTCTATTGTTGGAGGGCTTCAAACCTTTTGATAAGAAAATTTATTTGGATAGCGAATTCAATACGTCGGGCTTTCTCTTCTTCTTCCTCGAGAACAAAGTGCATCCAAAACCAATCAGGAGTGTTTCTCTTTACTCTCCACGCTAGGCTAAACAACTGAATAATGACGTCTTCTTGTTCATCATGGAGATCCAAGTCTGGTTGTAGCACTGGATTAGGATCTTGCCCTGGATTAGGAACACTGCCTAGAAGGACCATTCTTCATTATATTAATCAAGCTTGGGCTTATTAGTGGGTTTAAGAGATTGTCGTTGAATTTATTCAAAAACTTGTTGTAGAAGGGCCAAGACTCTTTGTTTTTTCAAGTCTTTTTCAATTGCTTCTTCAATTCATTGTCCCTTTTCTTCCTCTATAGCAAGCAAATGGCTCACTTGTTTGAATTTAGTGTGGTCTATCTTTGACTGCCAAGTGAGTGAATACAATTGATTGGTAATGCTTGCTTGTCATGACTCTAGTTGTTCAAGAGGTATGTCAAAGGGAAACTCATGTGGTAGTACCATACTACATCATGCTTACTATCTAAACTTGTAATAAATCTATAATTTCAAGCCCTCCTAGCACCAATTCTATTGGTGTGCATTTTATTACCCACCGAACACAAAATAAAATGTCCAAAGACACTCTATCCTCTCTTGAACAAAATCACCACCTGTGCTAAGATTGTGAGAAGATCATATGGTGATTCCAAGGTTTCTTTTGTTAGGTCTTGATGTGTGGATAAGCTCAATGGGCGTTGTGATATGTTGGTAATACAAAAAGGGACTTACACTTGAAAAATCAATCACAAGTTAGGACTTAGGAAAAATTTGATAGTAACTACTCTCTTTTTTTTTGTTTATTTTCTAGATTTTTAGTTTAAGATTTCAAAAAATAGAAAAAAGATAGGGGTTTAGAAGTTCTATGCTACTTCTAAGAACTTAGGAGACGATGTTGACTAGATGAAACTAGTAACCGTACTTTCCTTTGCCACACTTAGGACAACTACTCAAAGTGGGTGCAATCTTCAAGGGATGTGCTTATGATTATCACGTCAGGAATAATTACCATCAAATCAGACAATATTTATCTCGACAGAAGTTAAGCATCCACAATTATAAGATTAGGCTAACTTTACGCATTCAATAAAAACCATCTATTCAAAGAAAGTATGAATGAGAATTTCATCGTAAATCAATACTATCAAATTCTTCATTCATCTAACATGCATTGAAATTCTATTCTATTCTAGATCTAATCTATTGTTGAAGGAGATATGTAACCATGCAACTAGTTGAAAATATAAAGGATTCAAAGAAAATCATGCATAAGAGCTTTTATTATCCAAAGTAGCTATACACAAAAATTTCATAGAACTCTCTTCACAAAATAAAAAATGAGAGAATAAGAGTTTATATAGAGTTTCTGAGAACAAATGAAAGGCTGAGATTAACTCAAGATTAACGATCGAGATTAAAATATGATAACCCTAATTAGGTTTTCCAAAACAATATAAAGAGCAAAGGCATGTAAGACAAGTGGCACTAGGAGCTATCTTCAAGGAAGTGCATCCTTATCCTCTCGAGCGGTAGTGTGTTCGATGAACATAGACGCAATTGGGATGACTTCTTCCATCGTGACCTGTGGCAACATGTTTACTTTGAACTCCAATCCATCCAAGTCCTCAACACACCCACCAAAAGCACTCTCCCACTCCAATTCCAATTTCAAGAACGCATCTCAGATAGACAAGAAGCTTGCTGCCTTGGTCAAATTTTGCCTTAGGACCGGTCTAGTGATGGCAAAGATCTCCTAAGCTATGAGCTTCATATTTTCTAGCTACATGTCATTCTCTTGAATGATTTCCTTGTCAAGTACATCTGCAGCTATGAGGAAAATCTTATTTTGAATTGCTTTAATTTTCTCTTCAATTTTGACTCCATCGACCTTCACTCTTTCCAAGACCTCACTTCATGTTTTCAATGCCCACTACCAATTGTGGAAGTCATACGTGATGCCTACTACAATTATCTTCACATCAATTAGCTCCTATTTTGGGACTGCTTTCAACACTCTAAGGCAGGGAATTATTTTTTCTTGAATATCTTAAAGGTGGTCCCAAGCTTCTGTCATGACCGCGAGTTTCGAGAGTAAAGAAGAAGTCTGTCCATAGGCCAATGCCAATCTTTCCATAAATGTAGCCGCTTCCTCTCTTTTTCTCACCATCCACTCCTTAGTTTCTTTAGCGGTGACCATTTCTTCTTCAAAGTTCTTGAATGCTTCTTGCGAAGAGTTTAGAAGTGAAGGAGCTACTACATTGCCTTGATTGAGGGGTTTGGTCAGGTGCTAAATGTACTTCTTTAGGCGTTCAATCTCTTTTTTACATTCTCTTTTCTTGGCTACTTCCTTTTCCAGCCTTGCCTTGATAGTAGCAACTGAACTATCCAAGTCCTCAACCTATTGGCCTTTTGTTGTCGGACTGAAGTCCATAGTAGTAATAACATTCTCATGGGGAGCAATATCCTCCTTTGAATTATCAACTGTTGGCACGATAATCTATACTAAACGGTAGCCGACTTCATCCCTCTAGATTGTGGAGAATTTCTTGGCGGGCTTCTTTGCAGTAACATTTTCTAACCTGGCCAAGAAATCTGTTGTGTAATGCTCCTCTTGAATCTCAACTGGTACCTATATCTTCAATCTTTCCTTCAACCAATAAGGAATTGTGGGATATTCAATGCCGTCCTCTTCTTGAGTATTTTCTCCACATAGGATATCTTGAATTCTTCTAAGAGTGGAAATCATTCCCTCTTGAAATTCCTCATCCGGGATAACCATTTCATTCTCCGACTCAAGTATCTCCATGCCTATAGGAGATGGAGGCTCATCATCATCTAGCTGGATTGACTCAATATTCCCCTCATGAATTGGAGAAGGAATCCTTATGTCGGCCAATGACTCATCCATAGTTGCTAATATCTCATCAACGTTCCTAGATGTAGTAGAATGAGATGGTTCCACTCTCTACTGAATAGTTTCATCATTTATAGATGTCTTCCCCTTTGACTTGATAGGGTTGTTAGTTGCTTCCTTCCTTTTCTTGGAGTTGGTGATTTCAATCAATTCAACACTATGAGATGCTCCTATATTCGAGGAATATCATTCCATCTCACCTAGTAAGTCATAAGTGAGCATTAATCTTCTTCGCCTTAACTCCTAGACTTGATGGTCAGCCCACCATTGAGAATACTTTACAACCGACCTCATTAAGGTAGTTAAATTTGCAAGCTTAGGTTCTGAACACTTCATAGGAGGAAGAGGCCAACTCTCATCATAGCATGGCTGGACATATTCCCCATCATCTTCTAGCTGATCTGGCACATGAAAAAGCTCGATCATTCTGATATGGTTCACTGGCAATCTAGACCACAACCTTTTCCTAACATCATATTCATCTGCAATATCTGCCCAAAAGTCCTCCAGGTCTACCCTATATTTATATTTCCTTCCATTCACGGTCCCAATGTTGTTATGAGGATCAAAATCAGCCCTGCATCGGTAAGTTGTGAATGGGTACCATTGCTTCTCCAGCTTGACACTTTCAACTGCTTGTGTCGATGGAGAAGACTCCAAGATGTTTCCAATGAAGAATGGGAAGGTAATGGTAGCCTTTTGATTTAACCTCTGGATGTTCTGATATGTCTCCAATTTCTTAAGCACCTCTAGCAAGATCATCCTATTGGTAGGATAAATTGGAAGTCGGTAAAGAGTTCCAGCAAATCCCTGAACCCTTATGTATGTGAATCTTGGAAACTGGATAAACCAGGATCCATACTTACTAATTAGGATTTTGGCTTCATGAGTAAGCCTCTGGTGAGTTCCTCCTTATAGTATTCTGGTGATATACATCAGGAAAGAATCATTCACCCGCCTAAAGTGGGCTTTCTCGCTAAGCTGCAATTGCAGATAACAGTCATAAGACTTAAATTCATTTTTACCATTGCCTACTACACCTTTGCAAATCAATCCTATGTACTTGTAAGTTTTGGCCAACAGGTAGATGATGTAGGAACTCATGTAAGAAGATTTTGTCATTTCTAGACTTACTAACTACTCATGAAGATTGTCACTAATCATCTGAGACCAGTTGAACATCTTGACGCCTGAGGTGATTTTTTCAATGAAGTAATACATCCAAGTTTCAATGGGTGCGCCTTGGGGGTTGCCCATTATTCTGTTTAATAGCAAGATACTATCTCCATATTCCTCCTTGAAGTCAATTCAAAGAAATTTATTAGGAATCTTCTTAATAGAAGGCCTTGGCTTCTCTAACCATGACTCATTAATATTTGTTGCACAAAGCTCAAAGTGGTCTTCATAGAGTTTTATGGCAGCCTCTTTAGTTTTGTATGAAGTTCGGTTATAGCTTGGTATGCCAAATGCTTCTTGGGTTTCCAACTCTCAGAGATGAGCCAATATTCTCCCGTCTGGCACAATGATCTACCTCTCCTGTGCATTATAGTGAATGGCACATTCTACCATCAGTTCAGTACATTCTACAGCTGGTGGAAATCTGGCGAGCAATAGATGTTGGAAGGAATCCATCAAGGCTATACATCCTCTTCTTAAAATATTTAAAGTCAACATGTCCAAGATTGGTGTCCGTGATGTTTTTCCATTTGGAGTTTATTTTTGATTCTGGGTGTAGTCCTTTGCTGGCGAACTTCATCTGTGCCTTTCTCAAAGATTCTCCTCTGGTGGTCATTAACCTGCAATAAATATAAAATAATTTGCATTAGTTAGGAGACTTTAAAATCTAGTTTTTCTAAGCCATTATTCGAAAATATTTACTTTCAACCTATTAAAAATATAAAATTCTATGAAAAATCAAACTGAAAAATAAAAAATTTGGCTAAGTATTCATCAAATCTCTATTGGAATGAGTGAATAAGACGGAAGAAAGAGAGAAGAATTCCGCCAAACTCAAATTTGAACCTTCAAAAGTATCCTTTTAGTGTAAATCGACTTTAAATTCTGAAAATTCACTCAAAATTAAAAAAAAGCATGCCTTTTAACTCAAAACTTTACTCTATTTCTCCAGAAATTACGCCCTTCAGCTTAGAAAATTTACTTCTCCACTTCGAAAAATTACTTCGTCTTCAAAAATCTCCCTTTGAAAACTTATACTTCACAACTTTAGACGAGCTAAGAGAAAACTTTTGATTGAATTTTAGAAGAATGATTTGATAATGACAAGTCAAACTTCTTATAAAGCTGGAGAGATCAAATGATTTTAGCAACTTTGTGTTTACTCTCCAAATTCATCGAATTTGGAGTTTTTTTATTTCTTCCAATATGGCAACTTGATCTTCATTGAATATTTTCAAGAGAAAGTTTCCATTTTTTATTATGGCGCCATCCTTAGCCAAAATCCTCTATTTTCTTTGAGCTTGAAAATTTGCCTAATTGTTGAACATTTTAAATATAATTTTCTCTAAGTGTTGGAAAAATAATAAAAATATTCCAAGTGTTAAATTTTATTTTCCAACCTCTTCTAACCTTTTCCAACCCCTTTATTATTTAATTATGGTGAAATTTATTTTACCCATAGTCAATTTATTATTTTTCAAGTCATTTTATTAGTTGGGCAGACTTTAGAAAGGCTTGGACATTTCTCCATTGGTTTAGGGCGGACTTCACCAACACTTAAGCATTTTTCCTTGGTCGGATGTCACCAACACTTAGACATTTTCTTGCCATCCAAGGGTAGACTTCACAATTTTCTTGCCATCTTTCCTAGGGAAAACTTCTTCATGCCTTAGACATTTCTGTCATCCTTGGTGGGTGAACTTCATGTTTCTTGTGCCATGGCTGGGTGGACTTGGCCAAAGTCTTGCCATCTCCTCATATTTCCTTGGGTGGAATTCATGATAGGCTTGCCAAGAAGCATGGTGTACTTTAGAATTTTCTTGCCATCCATTATTTTTGGGTGCACTTTGCCTTGGTTATATCTCATTTCTTCTTGATGCTTAGATGAATTTCCTACATTCTTCTGGATCATCTAGACAAAACCTTAGCCTAGAGATTTTTTTCTTTCTTTTTACGCTTGGAGACATCAATTTTTGATTCTGAAGGTATGGAAGTTGTTGCCATGACATGCAGGACCCAATCCTAGGTCTACTTTCAACAAAGCAGAAAAAAGAAAAAAAGCATTTGAAAGCAAAAAGCAAAAAACAAGCCAAAAGAGTTGCTTCTCGAATTGGTCCCAAAATGCCAAAAAATCTGAAAAGAAAAAAAGAAAAAATCCCTAAAAAAATAGGAAATGTCATAATTGACCCAAAGCAATGGCGTTCCTCGTTTACTAGGCCTTCTGAGCCCTTTGATGATGTCTAGACACTAATACAGGCTTGAATTCCCAACTTGACTCAGATGATTTCTCAGAACTCTAACTCCAAACTCTCGAAACAAATAGTCCTATGAAATTGTAATGCTACAATAAAAACCCTAAAAAGAAAACTACTGGGGGTCCCCATTTGTACTAAGGCGATGTGTGAAATAGGTCACAACATGTAGGAACGATAGATGGTCCTATATCTAAGGGCAAGATGACAATTCCCAAAACTTGTTGGCTAGTGTTATCAAAACCACAAATGAATGAGGAAGATGCAACAAGAGAACTTGAATCAAATTTAACTTTAGGAAATAGATCAATACTACAAACATTAAACATTAAATCGATATCAATGAGATTTCGCCTAATGTTGACATTTAATGTAAATAGTGATTATCAATGGATTTTCTTGATTTTGTAATTTTGGAGGTAGGAGTTCATGTGGATAGAATGTAATATTTGGTGAATCTGCTCGAATATGGTCTATCAATGCATTCACACCTACCAACCTAGAAAAAGAAGGTACAATAATATTCTAAAGAGCTTCCTGAAGTATACCTTGATAAACTGGGACAGTCTGAAGCAAATCCCAATATGAGATCTTAGCAAGAGTAACATGAAGTTACTCAATAAGATCATACTCACTATGTTTCTTGATTGGAAGCTCAAGTGCTTGAGGAAAATCTAGTTGAGAAGGTGGTAAAGAAGCAGGTTGATCAAAATTTTATTTATTCTTTCTAGTATTATAAGTATGTGCGACATTATAAGAAGAATCTTTAAATTGTGTACAAACTTTGTATAAAGATATAGAGAATCACTATTAAACAAAACACCACAAATAGAATGGACTCGCTTCAAAGAAGGACTAGTTGGAGTCATGTAAATTATTGGTATCTTAGGCCTTTTAGGGTAGTAGAGACTACAATCACATTCACATACTAGATCCGACATGATATTTTCACACCGGGTTCACCAAAATGTAGATGAGGGAATTTACTACCTTCAAGATAACAAGATCTCCAGGAGAAAATTTATCTCCCAACTACCTCAATTGACCTAGGTCAAGTGAATTGAAAATAGAAGAGCTTTAAAACTGAAATCTAAGCTAAGTTTTACAATGAATGTAATTAAAAATCTCAAATAACTTGTATATACACAAAGATAAATATTTTTAGTCTGCAAGGAAGGAAAGTATAGAATTTATAGAGTGTAATACTAGTCTGGTGAATCCTCGACCTTGGATTCCAACATACCATGAGGACGTTCAAATACCCACACTATTTTTTGTACAAATCAAGACCAAAAACTAGAAGAGTGAGTTCACTTATTTGTTTAACCTATCCAATAGTTGCACACATGGAGATGAGGAAAAATGTTGGGGTTGTATAGGGGTTTGCCTCAATAAAACCCATTCTTTGATGTTTTCACCTCTATAGACAACCGTAAAAGATTGGAATACATAATAATAAAACAAACATGTGATGGAAACAAACCCCCTATGGAGGAGAACCCCTATCATGATTTTAAAGGTGCTAGATGAGATCAAATTAAGTATGTTAATAGATGAGATTGATAAAATGACAAGCAAGAGAGCATTACTAGTGGTTCTGGCCCTTCTCTTAAGATGATAGACATGCCAAGATCACATGCAAGAGGAGTTCTTTCCACTATAAGATAATTTTAGCAGATCTTCACTAAGAGTGAGAAGTAGAGAGCTCCAAGTCCAAAATGTTGCAAGAAGTTGTGAGAGCAAGGAAGAGGAGCTAGTTTTGTTCTTGAACTGGGCGGGAATAGCCGTTACAATCATATTTGGGTGTTGGGACATGTGGCGTAAATGAACTATATGGAATATTCATATTTGAGTCTAAGGTTTTAGTAGGATGTTTGTGCACCATGAAGACATCTATCCAACACACTATAGTATGACCGGTTTCCTCTTAAATTCAAACCACAAGCTACAAATGCTTTGTCATTGCCATCCATGAGATCAGAATCATGAAAAACCAATTATGGATTTTGTCAAAAATACACCATACGCCATGTTTAAGTGTGAAATTGACCTAGCATACAATTTTTGACACTAAAATTAAGAGTGAAGAATAAAACTATCTTATTCTAATATTATTGGTTATTAGATTATAATTATTATATTGTATATGGATGGTATGTTGTTTATTGCTAACAATACAATGATGATTAGGGAACTCAAAGCTTAGTTTTAGGACTCATTTGATATAAATGACTTGGTGGTTGAAAAATATATTCTTGGGATGGAGATCACTTGGGATGATGTACACAAAAATATTTGGTTGATTCAAAGTATTTGGATACTATTTTGTGATGACTTAGTATGCATGAATGTAAATGAATGATTACTCTATTTCCTTTTGGTACTAAGCTTACTTTAGAAATGTGTCATAAATCATATGATGATTTTTAAGTAATTTTAATATGCCTTATGCTCTAGCATAGTTAGTATTTAGATGCATTCAATGGTTTGCACCAGAACAAATATTGCCCAAGTAGTAGGAGTTTTGAGTAGGTTTATGTCGAACATTGGCAGCGAGTACAAGACATTCATCAAGAGGGTATTTAGATATCTATGTAAAAGTTTTTACTTTTATTTATGTTATCTTAGTACTAATGATGGTCCATTGGTGGTTGTGTTTTCTCTATTTGGAGGTACAATGAGTGGGATGAGTAAAAGGAAGACCGTGGTTTATTTTTCCACCTCCAACACAAAATATAGGGATGCTACACATGTCTTTTAGGAGACAATTTAGTTATAGAGAGATTTTATTATTATTTTTAATTTCAAGATTATCATAATTATATGTGATAGCTCTAGTGTGTTATTTGTTTGGTCGATAATATTGTGTTTCATGCTTAAATACTAAGAATTTTGATGTATAATATTTCTTTTTATGTGAAAAGGTTGAGAATGGTAAGGTATTCTTAGATAATGTTGACACTTTGGATAATCTTATCTATTTTCTTATGAAAATAGTGACTATTGATAAGTTCTCTTAGAGTAGAAAGGCCATGGGCCTTGACTCTTGTACTTATTGTATTTCTATTTTTTATGGATGTATTTGCAATGAAAATGTCAAGTGGGAGAATTTTTGGATTAAGGTGTCATTTATATCTGACAAACCTATGTATAATTTATGTATTTCAAATTCTCTTGAAAATGTCCTTGGATGTCTAGGATGTAATTGAAAAATAATTTATAATATCTATATAAAATTTAGGCTAATTCAAATTCTAATATTATATTAACATAATGTGGGTATAAAAATGTTAATTTACTAGAATCAAGAGTACACAATTGACAAACTAAGTTTAGAAGTATGAATAGTATAAAATAAAGAACCTAGCACTAGAAGATATACATTTTTTCTAAGACACCAACACATCATGTGGATGTCTTTGTGTCACTCTATCATTTGTATAGCCTATAATGTTAATAATCTTCTAGAAAATACTTTATTTTAGTCTAGTTTCTTGCCCGGTTTGCATAACCAAAAAAAGGAACATACCACCAACATTCCATACATAATAAAAAGAGGAAGAAACAAGAGAAATAATAAAATTTATATTTATTTAAATGAAAAATAAAAATAAGCAATGAATAGTAAAAAAAATTGTGAAGCCTTTGTGTAGTTGAATGTTCCTAAATTACTTGTAGTTACAAGAAATAAGAAACTGGTTGTGGCTGTTTGAGAGCTTGCTAAGAATGGTCAATCTCCTAAATTGGTCTTTCAACCTCCATGGATAGCCAATGAAAGAGATATTGATAAACAAAGTGTGTGCTCCTATCCTATGTGCAACTAGGAATTTAGATCATTAACATTGTAAATAAATTGTAAACTAGAATGAGAGTGATTGCAATGATGTGAATATTTCAAGGTGCCAAGGGCACTACAAGAATGATGTTAAAATAACAATGAGAGAGTAAATAAGGTAAGAGCAATGAAAACAAGAATAATTTCACCTCTTGAATCTTGTTGAAGCCAAATGGGACAAAGATGTAGAATTCCGCAAGAACTTCAAGAAAAGTGCTATAATAGTCTTGATGTGATCACATATAGTCCAACTAGTGCCAAACAAGTGCTTGTAGGAAACTATAATTTCAATATTAAATGAATGGGAGAGATGTTGTGTATGAATGAAATATTCTATTCAAAACGAGGAATAAGGGGAGATAAGGGGGCATAGAGCCGTTAAATTCATCCTGAGAAGTTACCATTGAATTGAATAGGTAGTATGTGGAAATATTCTTAGAAAAATTGTTAAACAAGAAACTATCATATGGCACTATCGCATTGCACAAAAACAAACATGTTACACTAGTGCTTAGATAGTTTGATCCCAAAAAAAATGAAACATGAAAAAACACAAGACTAAGATAGTTGTAATATTAGTTTGACCAAAAAAGACCATGGAAGGAAAGGCCTTGGTACCATGGGGTAAAAGGATAAGAAGAGGATTGACATGAACCTAAATGAGATGGACACCAAAGTGAATGTAAAAGTATAGGATGAAATTTCCAAGGTATGCAATTTTATATGTTACATAATCAAGATTCCCAATGAATCTTGGAATTAGTTGTTATATGCATTCATGAAGGGGTTGGGGTTGACAATGATGGTTAGAAACTATTTTTAAAAACATCTCAACTTGGAGATAATAATTGAGTAGTGAGAATATTACATGGTTTTAGTGGGTCCCATATGAGTTGGATGATGAATTTGGATGCCTACCTTGGGATATGGGCTATTTTGGAGGAGTTACAAATTATAAATGTTATCTATTGTTAGTATGGAGGTTTTTTTTTCTCTATTCATAGCTTATTGGAAGTTACATTCATTATTCTGAGAAGAGCCTCCTCATTTTGGATGTGCAAGTTTTTATGTCTTACCATGTTTTGATGGCACATTATTTTGGGAAACCATTTGTGGTACTCTTCTCTTGTTTCTCTATAAATTGGAGGCATGAGATAATAATTTCATGTTTTATTTTACAGGTACACAAGTATTATAAAAGTAAAGAGAGTGTTGGTATGTTGAATGTATCTTTTTGTTGAAGATTAACAGATGTTTGTCGTCTTTCTTGTGTGGTTTTTTCCTCAAGAGGTTTTTCCATGCAAATCATGAGCTCATATAGTTTGTTAATTTTATTCTTGTTGCTGATTTTATGCAAGCATATACTCATCATATGGTAATTCTTGGATAAAAAATTATATTTTAGATTTGCATGTAAGAGATTTTGTTGCAATAGTTCACCTTATTTGCCAACACATACAAAAGGGTATGAGAAATTTAAGGTCTAATGGCCTTATAAAGAAACACAAGGAAATCATTCTTAGAATTGCTATTGAAATTCCATTGTAATTCCTTTCACCAATATAGAGGTGGTTAAATCCCTATCTCATGAAGCACAACATTAGGTACAAGCTCCTAAATGCAAAGGAAGGTAGGCAAGTCAAAATTAGAACATAATTAAATTTTTTGTTGTAATATTAGCCACAAGGTCTATTCCCTAGAAGGCGAAAAGTCTCTATTGATAAAGATACTTTTGTGATAAAGTTGAAAATATTTGACACCAACATTTCCACCAATGGTAAACTAGACCTATTAATAATAAGAGATCACCAAATATTATGATCGTCAAAAAAGAGAACAATTATGAACCCATCTCCCTTTGCGATAAAGTTGAAAAGATTTGTCGCTAATATTTCCACCAATAATAAATTAGAATCATTAATAATAAGAAATCACCAAATATTATCATCTTGAAAAAGAGAAAAGTTATGTACCCATCTCCACCACCTTAAAAATCTTTCAAATAGTATAAACCACAAATCAATCTTAAATAAGATGCTTGTAACAAGAATATGAAGATCTTTTCACTAGATATAGTAAATAGAAAACAATACAGTACATAAGAATCTTCCAAACCTCCACTTGATAAAAACAATCTTAAATAAGACAATCTTAAATAAGACGTTTGTAACAAGAATATAAAGACCATTACCTTACCAACCTTTTCACTAAATACAGTAAATCAAAAACAATACAGTACACAAGAATCTTCCAAACGACCACTTGATAAAACCATCTACTCTTAGAAAAAAATAGAATACCTATCATGCTCTTATCTTGAGGCATACAACAAATATCCTAAACAATTCTATAGAGAACTTGGGGCCACAAGATTCCAAAAGCTTTTCAATTCAACCTTATCGTTTTCAAAATGATAATTAAAGTTAATGATAACTGCAAGGGAAGGAACCCCACAACAGACAACTACTTCATTACATGCAAAGGTGATTACCATAAATTCTGCAAGTCGGCAAAAGCTTTTAGGTCTTTCAGAATAGAAGGTGCAACATCTAGCATATTGGAGAAACCCACGTATCTAAAACTGATTTGTACTGGAAGCCGTCCCATGTGGATTTGGATAAACATGAGTCAGTATGATCTGAAATCTCTCCAGTTTCAGCAAATCTAGCGGCCACACATCCAAACAAAATCTATATCACACTCATCCATAATTGCATAAACACCGCATTATTGCACTACAAATATCTACAAGCTAAACTTAGATTGATTGCTTTGCTTCAAAACTATGGAGAACAAGCAGGTGAAGAGTTCGAGGGTATTGGTGGTCGATTCAGTCAAATCATGGGAGCAAATAGTGGCCCAAGCCCAGATCCAAGCATGCCCGGTCTCTGCAAAATCTGTTCTTGATTTTTGTTTATAGTTTGCTGTATATTTGGATGAACAAATGTTTAGATTATGATTTGAAAAAAGTGGATGGATATAAAATTACTATTTCACATAGACGAAGTTCGTAACATAAAACATATAAACAAATAAACTGTTAGAGACGTATACAATAACAGAGAAGGAGAAGGATCCCAATCATCTGGCTTTCCCTATACATCAATAAAAGAGGAGGATCCTGATCATCCGACTTTCCCTATACATCAATGATCTTTTTAATTTTTAATTGTTATAAAGATATCATATCATACTGTTACTTATGGATTTTGATGGTTGCAGATGGTAGCCCATTTCACAGCAGACTGGTGCGTGCCCTCCAAGTTCATGGCAGGCTTTTTTGAGGACCTGGCACTCAAGTACCAGGACATTCTGTTTCTGTCTGTCGACGTGGATGAGGCTAAGGTATATCTGTATTTCTTGTTGTATGGTAGAGATTTTTAGATTTGGTTTAAGTATTAATTTGTTTAAGTGGTTCATCTTAAATCATACTAATAAATAGATCTTATTGAAAAGTAAGATGAACCATCTAAATATATCAATGCTTAGAACATGCTGTTAAAGCCTTTAAGTCCGATTGAAACTGTTATAATTCTGTGTTTTGGTGGTGGGTTTTCAGTTTGTTTGGTGCGGTGGTATTTGCAGGGGGTTGCAGAGAAACTGGATGTGAAGGCTATGCCCACCTTCTTATTTATCAGGGAGAAAAATCAGGTGGTGGATAAAATAGTGGGAGCCAACACAGAAGAGCTGTCTAAAAGGGTGCTTCTCTTTGCACAAACTGCCCGCCGCCATTCTCCTGCTCGCTAAATTTAGCTTCCTCTTGATGGGTTCCAGCACTAAATTATGTACTGTTTTGTTATACTGTTTTCTGATCTTTTTCAGTAAGTTGTAATTGTGAGTTTAGTCGAAATAAAATTGGAAATAAATGAAGTGCACTGTAAGTACATATGGCGAATCCCTAAGATTATGAGCTTACAAAATAGATGGGAAAAAGTTTAAACATTCGATGAGCTAAATTGAACAGCTTGCACAGGCCTGGAATTTGAGTTCGCCTCTGTCTGTCATTGAACTCACTTTCAATTGACCTTTTAAGAAATTGTAAAATTGTAAAAGGGATTTAATAAATTATTAAATTTGATGTGAATTATAAAATATAATTTAAGAAATTATGAAATTTGATAAAAAATAATTAAGCAGTCAAATTCAACATCATTCAAAATCTAATATTATAAATAGATAATTTATAAATTTATAATAAGAATTTCTTATCTGATTTTTATGTATAATTTTTTAAAGATTTATTATTGATTGTTTAGATTATGTAACATTTGATTTTACATAATTCTATCTCTCATCCTACTTTTAACCCTAACCCTAATCTCCACCCATATTCTATCTCTAATCCTAACCCTAACTCTAATCTTAACTTTAACCCTAACCTTATCCCTAATCCTAATCTACACTAAGGACAAGTGTATTTCCAGCCGGGATATAAAAGTGGGTACTAGAACAAAAGGCAGTATCATGCGGTTGGTTTTGACGAGAAGGGCATCAATGGTCTTTCGCCGCATGGGTCAGCCTCCACGAATGGAAATACCGAATTAAAACTCTTGTTTAGAAGGCCAAATCCTTATCTATTTTGTTGGTGCAAAAGGTTATGTCGTTTGAAGCCGTCCCACACTATACATGCGGTTTTATTGTAGAGATGAAAAGTATGCCATGGGAGATTCATGGGTACTGATGCTTGGCTGACCTGAGAAGTGTGTGTCGTAGAGGGGAGCCAATGTGGTCAAGCATCTAGTCATCCACATAAAATATGCACAAGTGGGAACCCAACAAAATACTGTCTCTTCATCCTAGGGTTGTACATATGCTTGGAAATGTAAAATACATTGCTTGGTCCTCAAAACAATTGAAAAACAAACATTCACAAAAAGCTCCAAATTTCAAACCCCTTGGAGGAAAAAAATATCTTTGACGAATTTAAGTACTCTTGCTTTCCCTAGGGATCATATCCTTAGAGGTTTCTAAGTGCTTGAATTTTATCATCATTTGTTTTCACTAAGCTAAACCTAAGAAACTTTTGCCCTAATTTCCTTGATTTCCATATAATGGACCTTGTGGGATGAAAAGAAAGTGGGACATTAGACATACAGTTTGAAACATAATCAAGAATGTGCTTTTGGTAAAAAGGAATTCACTAAGAAAAGATAAAAGACAAATTGAACCTCACATGTGTTGTCTCGATGATTTCCCGAAAGGTCAAAATTCCAAAACCAAGATTCAAAAAGATTAGTCTCAAAGCTTGCGAACAACATCTTGAAATACTCCTTGAAGTCAGAGAAAGGCTAGTGTACAATTTCTATAAGAAGGCTTCAAGAAACAACCCAACTTTGTATGAATTCTATTATCAACAAAATCCTAAGCTTTTTGAAAGGTTTGCTTTCCTTACATAGGAAGTGTAACATGTTCTTCAACACCGAGGTTTTGTAAAAAGAGTCGTGTCTAGGTCAAGTCTAGGATCAAAATCTTCATTCTCATCCGTCTCTCCATCAACCAAATCTCATCCCATCAAAATTTTTTTGAGAGCTTTAGAAAAATCATTCATGCTAAACTTAAAGGCTAAATCAACATCACTCTATCTTGGCTTAACGCACCTAGCCAAATAGTCAAATCTCTTGAACAAATTTACCTCTAGGATAATGCAGCTTCTTGAGGTTTACTAGTTCATGATCACCTTGGTTGGCTTAACACACTTAGCCTATCCATTCCCTTGTGCAAGTTTTTCCTAGGATAACACAACTTCCTAGGATTTAAAAACTCACCATAATCTTGTTTGAATTAATACATCTAGTCAAACCATCAATCCAAGCCCTAAAGTTTAGCATAACCCCTAAAAAGTTCTTCAAAGGTTTAATTCATTCACTTCATTCATTTATCTCATCATCATCACCACCCCCTTTGATCCTTTGCTTTCCCTAGTTCTTCTTTTTTGGGCCTAAAGATTAAGATCAAACGATCCCTATTTTTATAGTCCAAACAAGATCACAATACAAGAAGAACAAGGAAAACATCAACGAAATATCAACTTCTAGTGACTTGGGTCAAGTGACCACTGAAACAAACTTTGGAGGATCAAGCCATCCCCCAAGTGGCTCGCCTCTACCATCACAAAATCCTCAAGAGGAAAGTTATGAAGAGGACATCACAAACGAGGACATGGGGATGACACAATCAGAAATGCTAGAAATGGTCCAAAATCCAGAGAATCATAAAATTGTCAATGCCATGTTTAAATACTTACGCACGTTAACAGAAGGAGGGATCCCGATTCCTTCTAACCTTGACATAGGTACTAGTATGGACATGCCTCTTACAAACACATCTCCAATGTCAACTCCGAACATCACTCAAGAAATGCCTCAAACCATATCAACAATCACACCAACCTCCCCGATTGTGAACAAAGGAAGTGCTATGTTTTGAGAGTTACAGCAGTATCGCCTTGTGAACAACAAAGAGGTAAGTATCAACACCACATCGGAAAACTCTGTCCCAGAGAATCCATCACACCCCTACGTCCCACTCACCTTCCATAATCACGTAGATTCATCCTCATTCTGTGCAACACTAGCCTATCCGTTAAACATACAAAATTCTCTACCGCAAGGAGAAGGTGGTTTGTTTTGAGCAGTAGGATTCACTAACCCATTTTCCTTCTAGGGGAACTTACCACCCTTTCCTCCATTACCACTCACATCCACATCACCTATTGGATTGGGTCTTCCCCCTACCCAAATCTAGTTTCTCAAATCTAGGCAATCCGAGCATCACATCGAATCCTCTCCTTTTTCCTGCAACATCACAACAACAAGTGGCAACCATTCAAGTCACCACAACCAGTACATTAGTGGGTCCTCAAATCTCTCAAAACATACCTTCTCAAGGACCGAGCATCTCAAACACACCTCCAACAACCCAAATCCCGACCACCAACACAACTGTTTCACCTATCACCACGGTTGGCATCATTCCTAATCCACCACCTATCCCACCAAAAGCTAATGTGATGAATTCATTCACCACCCTAATCCAAGCCATCCAAAAATCCAATCATCAGAGGGTACTGAAACAAAACCAACAAGTTGCATAGCAAGCTGCTCAACAAGCACAAATGCAACTAGCTGCCCAACAAGCTACACAAGCTTAGCAAGCCGCACAAGCTACGTAAGCCGCTCAAGCAGCCCAACAAGTGCAAGCGCAAGCCCAAGCTCAAGCCCAACAACAAGCGCAAACACAATACCTAGCACAACTACAAGCGATCCATCGACAAACATACCAACAAGCCCTGCAAGACTTTCAGGCACAACAACAAGATAAACAACAAGCTTTGTTGGCACAACAATAGCTCGACCAACAACAAGATTTGTTGGCGCAACAACAACTCGACCAACAACATACTCTACGTGAACAACAATAGATGGACCAACAACAAGCTTTATTGGAACAATAACAACAAGATCAACAACAAGCATTGTTGACATAAATGCAGGCATACCAGCAGGCCTTGAGCGCACAACAAAGCTTGCAACAAACCCCCACTAGTGCCCCTCCCACCAATCAAACACCCAAAACACCTCAAAACACATTCATTCTACCTCCCGATCCGAGCAATGATGTTGCAATGCAAATCAAACTGCTCTCACAGCAGGTGTTGGACCTCCAAGTGGGAAAAACAACCAGAACACCAAGCAACTTGTGCCCTTATCCATTTGACAGAAGTCTCACGATGGTACCGTTCCTAAAGGGATTCGAGATTCCCAAATTTGACAAGTATAATGGAACAGGTAACCCTGAAAACCACGTTAGGAAATTTCAGGTGCATTGCATGGAGGTTGTATATGATGACACATATCTAATGTGACTTTTCCCCCAAAGTCTAACTAGTCCAGCCATGGAATGGTTTTCTCGCCTATCCACAGGCATTAAAACATTCGAGGAAATTATAGAAGCATTCCTTAAAAAATATGCTTTCAACATGGGTGCAAATGTTAGTTTGGAAGAACTATCAACGCTCAAACAAAGAAAAGGAGAGCTATTCGTGTCCTTCTTGCAAAGATGGTGATCCAAGGGCAATTAGAGCAAGTGGACCATGCCAAAAGAATAACAAGTTTGCACGATCATATCTAATCTAGATGAAAACTTGGCGTTCTACTTAAAAATGCAATGCATCACATCATACGATCAACTGATCCCAAAGGCGCTCAACATCGAAAGGGCCCTTACTGCATGAGGAGGCGCCTCAAAATTTACTCCACCATAGGATAACTACTTGTCCAACAATTATAATGATAAACCTCAAATGTGTTCGATGCTAAAGTGGTCATAAGTGCTCCCAAACCAAACATCCAAACTCATCAGCAGCCACAAAATTCCAATGGCAATAATGTGCAAACTAATGCAATAGTAGCACAACAACAACCACTTCCCACCAACCAAATCAATAACTTGGGAAATCAAGGAGGACCACCTCCCCGAAACAAATACCCTCCAAAGCAGAAGTTCATGGCTCTTGGGGAATCCATCGAGTCCATAATGAAGAAGTTGGTCAAGGAAAACCTAATCAAAGTCTTCAACTCTAAGCAATACGCGGAACCCATGATCAAACCGCCATGGTATAATGAAAACCTCCTTTGTGACTTTCACAAGATCAAGGGACATACCATTGCAAATTGCATGAGACTAAAGAATATCATCCAAGACCACATCGAAGACAAGATCATCAATGTCGAGCAACCAACCGGTAATCAAGATCTGAAAATATACACAAATCCGATGCCGAACCACAATCAAGGAAATGGTCAGGGGAACAACAAACACAAGCAAAAATATGCTAGTGCTAATCTAGTATATGAAGAGATAGTCGCATGTGTCGATGAAATGGTCACTGTCATTAATGTCAAGGGGGCCAACACCAATTGTGGAGTCACCACATATGGCAGCAAGGTCACCATTGCAGGGGCACCATCTAAGACCCCCACTTCAAACACAAAAGCCGTCCCCTATGACTATAATGTCATCGACCAATTGAAGAGAACCCACACACAGATCTCCATCATGGAACTATTAAAAATCTTCGCTGCCCATAGACAAATTCTTGACGAAGCTTTAGCGACATCCATTGTATCTGCCACCTTTGACACATAACAGTTTCAGGCTATGGTTGGTAATATCATTACCCCGAACCTCCTTACATTCTCTGACCAAGATTTCCCCCTGCAGCCATCTCATAACCGCACACTTCACCTTCAAGTGCTGGTCCACAAAAATAAAGTTAAAAGAGTCCTAGTGGATGGAGGTGTAGGCCTTAATATTTTCTCTCTCAAACTTATAAAGAACTTGGGATTTTCCAAGGATTCCATTAACAAGAACAAGATCATCACAATAAGAGCATATGATGATCTAGAAAGAGTGTCTTGGGGCACTGTTAAAATCCCAATCCAAGTGGGACCAACATCCATGGAGACTACCTGTCAGGTCCTCGACCTCAACTTACCATATAACATCCTCCTAAGACATCCATAGATCCACGAAATGAAAGCAATGGCAGCGACATATCACCAATGCATCAAGTTCTTGCACAAAAATGAGGAGGCCACTATACACGGAGATCCCGAACCATTCGCTTACTGCAAAAACTTGGAAGCCAAGTTTTATAAAATCCCCCAAGTGCTGAAAAATGATGAAGGCCCATCCACTGCATACATCGATCCAGCTAACCTCGCCTCCACTTCTATGACAGATCCCTGACATATCTGAATCAAAAACATGATCTGGGACAATGGACGTGGCGACTACCATTTGTCCACAATCTCCTAGGTCACATGGGCAACCTCGATCAACCACCCGTCCACATGGACTGACCCCTCTGGATTTCGCCATTGGGGAGACCTAAGTTGGGAAAATGTTGATGAGGAAGATATCTCAAGCATAATATACCGTGATGCACAACCCGCACCCACCTTACCTATGGATGAAGCCAATAGAGGGCTACAAATAATGCTTGACATGGGATACAATAGAAACCAAAGCCTTGGAAGGAACAGTGATGGATGGCTAGATCCCATCATTGCAGAAAGAAGAATGTGAAACCTTAGCCTTGGATGTACTCCCTCGAGTATAACTATACATGGCAAAGGTACTCCTAGTAGGGAAGTTAGTTCTTCCCCTCAGGTATCAGTAACCACCCTTAGACCACCCGTATGCACATGCATCCCGCTTGACTTCACATTGACGTCATTGATGTCTGCGCCAGTAGTGACGATGATGATACCATAACAGGCCTACCCCTGCTTTTTGAGGACTCCTCCTTACTAATGATTAGTGCCTCACCCATTGAGTCAAACCAACAAACCCACCAAATCACCTTAGTATACCCTCAACTCATCGATCATGACCAACGAGGACTGCCAATTCTAGACTCATTCGAAAACAATGAGGCTCTCTCATAATTCATGGGACTAAGGGATACAATTCCATGTGGGGATCACAAGGAAGGTTTTGATATCACTTTAGACACCTAGACATATTACGGGTTGACAATTGAGTCCTTCAATAAAAAAATAAAAATATTGAGAATAAGCTTGGAGTTATTGAGTGAAAACCACACTGTGGCACTCTCTAACCACAAAACAATAAAAATAAAGGACGCATCCAATGGTGAAAACCTCTCTGAGGCACTGGAGGATGAAGGATTCAATCTCCCCCCTACTACTCTACATCAAGAAAAATGAGTAGTCCTAGTAGAGCAGTGTAATCCTGTTAACTTGGGAACAAAGACCGCACCACAAATCACTTTCTATGCTGAGTCTCTCCTGACAGAGGAACAAGAACTGCTGGTGGCATTTCTGAAAGAAATGAAGGTAAACTTTGCATGGACTTATGCTAACATGCCAGGTCTGGATCCGGAAGTGGCGGTTCATCATTTAGTTGTTTACCCTAGAGTGAAGCCGGTAAGCCAAAAATTAAGAAAAATGCATCCCCAGATAGCCTTGCTAGTCAAGGTGGAGTTATAGAAGCTCCTGGATGTTGACTTCATACGCCCGATTGACTATCCAGAATGGGTATCCAACCTTGTACCAGTCTCAAAACCAAATGGGGGCATCTGCATCTGCACAGACTTCAGAGATCTCAACAAAGCATGTCCTAAGGATGACTTTCCACTACCCAACATTGATATGATAGTGGACATGATGGCCGGACATGAGATGCTATCACTGATGGATGGCTTCACGGGGTATAACCAGATAATGATTGCAAAAGAGGACCAACATAAGACAACATTCACATGTCTGTGGGGCACCTACTACTAAAATATGATGCCATTTGGGCTAAAGAATGTAGGGGCTACATATCAGAGAGCCATGACACTAATCTTCCATGACATGATACACAAAACCATCAAATTTTATGTGGATGACATACTAGAAAAATTAAAGAAAAGACAGAACCGCATAACAGCCCTAAGTGACATATTTGACAGACTGGAGATGTATAAAGTCAGGCTTAACCCAAAGAAATGTCTTTGGGGTACAATCAGGGAAGCTCCTAGGATACATAGTGTCAATGAGGGGGATAGAGGTGGATCCCGCAAAGGTTAAGGCAATCCTCGATATGGAAGCACCAAGAACATTAAAACAATTCAGAGGATTACAAGATAGACTCTGGTCCATCTGGAGGTTCATTGCACAATTGGCGGACAAAAAAATTACCTATTTACATTTACTCCACAAGGGAGAAGCATACAAGTGGGATGAAAAATATGATCAGGCATTTAGCAAAATCAAAGAATATCTACTCACACCACCTGTGTTGATGCCACCCATTGTAGGAAAACCATTGATCCTATACATCTCAGCAACAATAGTAGCTCTAGGTGCTCTTCTAGCTCAACATGATGAAAATGGAACAAAAAGGGCTATCTATTACATCGACAGGACAATGGTTGGCCATGAGTTAAACTACACATTCATCGAGAAAGCTTGCTTAGCAGTAGTGTTTGCTTCACAAAAATTTCGACACTACATGCTGGCACATAAAATCAAGCTCATCGCCAAGATAGATCCCTTAAAATATTTGCTGTCAAAAGCTATGCTCATGGGAAGAATGGCTAAATGGGTCATGATACTGTTAGAGTATGACATAGAGTATGTGGAGCGAAAGGAAATCAAAGGACAAGTTATTGTGGACTAGCTGGAAGAAGCCCCCATCTACATAGAGAACCCGGTCATATCAAAATTTTTAGATGAGTCCATCTTTAATCTCAGCATAGCTGATCACTGGAAACTATACTTCGATGGTTTCCACACACAACATGGATTGGGAGCCAGTGTCTTCTTTATCACCATACAAGGGGATTGCTTACCAAGATCTTACAAGTTGGCATTCCCCTATACAAACAACATTGCAGAGTATGAAGCTTTAACCATAGGTCTCAAAATTGCGGCACAGTGGCAAATCATGGCATTAAAGGTCTATGGAGATTCATAGCTTATCATTAACCAAGTCAATAGTGAATACCAAACTAAGGATGATAAGCTCACACCATACAAGAAGGTGGTAGAAAGCCTCAAAGAATCATTTATTGATATCACTTTTGAGAAAATACCGAGGGCAAACAACAAAGCGATTGATGCAATGGAAACAATTGGATCATTGCTAGGTATCCCTCACAACGTCTTGAAACATGAATTTCTGGTAGAGAAAATTCTCGTACCTACTTTCGAGGTACCAAAGTCGGAATATGTGTGTAAACTCATTGGTCCCGATGATCTTTGGTATCATGAAATTTACACCTACTTAAGACTAGGAGTTCTCCCAACTGATATCACCTCGAACCTCAAATGAACCTTTGTCAAAAGGTCCTTACGTTTTTTCATCCTAGGGGAAACCCTCTTCTATAGAAGCATTGACGGAACCCTGTTACGTTGCTTAAAACCTGAGGAAGCCTCGACTGCTCTAACTGAGCTACACAATGGCACTTGTGGTTCACACTCGAGTGGTATGACCTTGGCCAAGAAGTTACTAAGAATCGGGTACTACTGGCCGACAATGGAAAGAGAGGCACATGATTTTTTCAGAAAGTGTCTACAGTGCTAGCAGCATGGAGACCTCATTCATGCGCCAGCTCAAGAATTACATCTTATTGTTACACCTTGGCCCTTTTCCCAATGGGGGCTCTATCTCATAGGTAAAATCTCACCCACCTCATCCAACGGCCATAAGTTCATCATCATCGCCACAGAGTATTTCACAAAGTGGGTCAAAGTAATTCCCATGACCTACATCACCGGAAAGAAGATATCCAAGTTCATCCTAAACTACCTTATTTGCCGATATGGCATCCCTCAATCCATTATCTCTGATAATAGGACACCCTTCAAGAATCAGAATGTCTGTGACTTGTGTGAAAAATTCAAAATCCAACATCGCTTTTCCACCCCATATTACCCACAAGGCAACGGCCAAGTAGAAGCTACCAACAAAACCATTCTGAAGATCCTTAAGAAAACACTCAATGACTCTGGTCATGACTGGCATCTGCAATTAAATCTCGCCTTATGGGCCTACTGCACCAGCATCCACATGCCAACAGACGCCACCCCATTCTCCCTGGTCTACGGATCAAAAGCCATCCTCCCTATCGAGATCGATCTCCCATCACTAAGAATATCATTGCAAAACCTCATCTACAGATGAGGAATACAGGGTTACAAGACTAAATGAGCTAGAGTTACTAGATGAAAGACACATGAATGCCCTAAATCATCTACAAGTCTACCAAAATCGCCTCATACACAGTTACAACAAAAAGATCAGGCAGCACACCTTCGAAGTTAGTGAACTTGTGATGAAAGAGAACCAAAAGAATATGCCAAATCCAAATAGCAAAGGAAAATTTAAGCCCAACTGGCTGGGACCGTTCGTCATCATAGCCAGCTATAAATCAGGAGCATATCAATTAGCAACACCAGAAGGCGAACCTCTGCAGGAGCCTCTAAACAACTCCCATCTCAAAAAAAGTCATGCCTAAGAACTTGCAAGGTATAGAACTAGAAAATACAAAAAAATCAGAAAAATTCTTGAAAAAATGGTTACCTTGATGAAAACCTAGCAAACAGGCGTCTTGGCAACAAAATAAAAAAAATGCAAAAATGCAAAAATCCAAAAAATTAGAAAAAGGATTGAAAACAGTAAAGAAAAAAATCATCCTCTAGTGAAAACCACTTCGGTGGCGCTTTGGACAAGTAACTTTGTGAAAACCTGGCAAATAGGCGCCAAGTGTAAATAAAGCACTCCCCATCCACCAAGATCTACATGACTCACTCATCCATTCCATCACATTTCATTAATCCTCCGTCCACCCATCCACTCACATCCATACCATAGCTTGAGCTGTTGACCATATCATATTCCACCATAGTACTAGTTGGCATATTCCTAAGGTTAGTTTGTCCTACTTTTATCGAAGTAGTCTATCGCTTAACGCCGGGGGCATGTCCTTGAAACTGGCGTTGGATCGGATTTGTGTATATTTTTGTGCTCTTCCCAATTCATCAAATAATCCAAAAACATCCAAATCATTCAAAAATCCAAAACATGTCGAAAATCTCAAAAAATCTTCAAAAAATTTATCATCAAGTCTTGTCAGTCTCTCACCTTGCCGAACTACGTCATCTCTGAGCTTGAACGTAGGCAAGGTTGATCTTTGATCATCCCCCAAGACATCTTAGGTCAGTCCTTAGGGGTCCATTGCATTGGCAATCCGTTTGTCCATATTTTTCACATTTTAGGTCAGTTCTTTAGGCGTCCGTCGCAATGGCAATCCATTTGCCCATCTATCTTATCATTGAGTCAAGTATGTTGTCAGTCAAACTACGTGGTCTCTGCGTGTATAACGTAGGCAAGGCTAATCTATGGATCAACTCCCGAGACCCCTACGATAGGTCTTTAGGTTAGTCTTTTCACCATAAATCTCGAAAATACCAAAAACATTTGTAAAACATCTTGAAAATACCAAAAAATAGCCTCAAAATATCTAAAAATCCAAAATGGTGCATCCATCTCATTTCGCTTTCACTCGCGATAGTCATCATTCCTAATAAAATCAATCGTTGCCTTCACCCTTTGGTGAGTCATTCAGAAGCAAGTCTAACACGTTCAGAAGTGAACACCCTAATCATCAGAGCCTCAAAATTCTAAGTCAGTAAGTCAACAAGTTGATCAACTCAGAGTATCAATAGCTTATCACCCAATTAGTCCCACCAAAACCCTGATCACTACATGTCCTAGGATGAATCCTTCCCACGATGGACATAAGCATCAAGTACCTCATAGTAGTTTAGCCTTGGCTAGCGGTATGAAGAACATTAGCTTGTTTGTTTACTTTTTCTTGGTCTTTGTGGACTTATCTTATTTTGCTCTCATTCAAAGGACCTCTCAATGATGCCTAAACAAAACAGGTTTAGAGAGAAAGAAATGGGGCAAAGATCGTTATCTCTTTTGTTTTCTATGCTTGTGGGACACACTTGTAAAATAAATTAGTTGCATATGCTTTGTTTGGTTTGTGGAGAGGATGTTTTAGATATCTTGTTGACCACATAAGAAAGCTTGCTTTCCTATGTTTTGGCCTGAAGTGTTTAGAATGTTTGAACCACATCCTGAATGAAGTATGCATGCTAAGTGTGAATAAGAATACTCCTATCTGATTATCAAGTCAGAGTCTATCACACTAGGTACAATGCCATCCTGGTCCTTTATACCTTGATGCATCGTACCTATGTGTGTTATCAAACATAAAGTAATTGGTCCTTTGAAAATCCCAACTTCAAGTAAGCAATACATCATCAATCATGATCATAACGTAGGATTGTGTGGATCTTCCTTCCAATTTTCTCATTCTTCTATCTTTACTAACATTTCTATCTAAAATCGGAGTGTCGTATCAAGATATACACGAGACTACCCATGGTCGATGACTATCTATGCATCATCAGATTTGTCTACATCAAAGAATTATCTTTTGTCCTTTGATCAATAGAACCACTCCTCTCGCATTATATCGCTATCTCGATCGGAAAATCAAATATTCCCGCTCGATCTCTTGAGGGGGCAATATATCAGCATAATCCTTTTGCTGAGGCGATAGTGGGGCGTTTGCAAAATTGAGAAATTTTGAACTTTGATCACAACAGTTTATTCTTTGAATTAATGCAACAAGTACATTGCTTCAAAGAGGGGCAAAATGTAGACATGGAAAATGTACAAATTCGGTTCGACACACTTGATCCTGATTATTCATGACATTTCGTCCTAAATCATACTCTCAGCTTTTCATCATATTCTGTCTCTTAATTTAAGAAATCATTGTTTATTTGATTAAGTCTTTCTCCTCCAGTGATTAAATTAATCAATTTAATCTAATTGACCTTATATTTTTGTTTAGTTAAATTAAAAATTTTATTTGATTAAAGTCTCTAAAGTCCTCTTATTAAATTAAATAAATTAAACCTTATTTGATTTAATCTAACATTATCTCACTTAGTTAAATAAATTAAAATCATTTATTTAATTATGCATTTCCTCTCAATTCTGATTTAAATCAATTCATCAATTTAAGTCAAAGTTGTCAAATCATCTAATCCCTCATTAAATTAATCAAATCCTTGATTAAGTTAATCCCTATCACTAAAATCTTCTAGAGAATGCAAGTTGCACATGAAAATAGATTTAATTCATTTATTAAATCTCTATTTTCCCTCACATGGCACTAAAAGGGAATATTTCCTCAAGTTTGAATTCAAAAAGTCCAAATGGACTTGTACATCCAACAAAGAATTCACTCCCCTTACATGTCCTTGTGCATTGAGTCAAGTGGTATTTATTTAATTCATTTTTCCCTCTCACATGTCATTTCTTCAAATTCAAATTCCACCTAATTGCATTTATTGGTGTTAGTGTAATTAATATTTAATTAAACTTGCATAAATTTACTTAGGTTGAGCTAATTTTAGGCCAACATTAGGGTTGCATACTTTGCTTTTATAAAACAAATCATCTCATTGTAATATTGAATTCCTAAATATATCATTTTGCACATTCGCATGCAAAGCTCTGCTTTTTTAATGTTTTCTCTTCTGTGGAAGGTGTTTAGGTTTGCATGTCTGATATAGGGTTTCTAACATGGTATCAGAGCCTTGACATGCAGCCCCTTCTCAAATTCTGGAGAAATTTATTGCAGAGTTCGTTCGGGGTTCCTCGAGGATTTCATGCCTTGAGCTCATCTATGCAGCCTTTTGGATCAGATCAGGCTTCACCATTGGATTCAGAGTGCTGGAAAAAGTTAGTTTTGGCTTTTATTTTGCAGATTTTGGCCATGATTTGCCAGATTTGTAAGGGTTTCAAGTTTGGTATTTTTTTGCAAGCTCTGGAGGTCGCCATTTTTTTGAAGCATTTTGAGTAGAAACGGAGGTCACCATTGCATTCGCAGTGGCCAAAAACCCTAAGATCACCCTTCATTTCATCAATTTTGGCGAAGTTCATCTGGAAGGCAATTTTTTTTTGCCAGAGAAACTGTATGACCTCCCCAACACGCATTTCGATGCAAGTTTTTGCTCAAAAATCGAGAAAAAAACACAAAATCTCCATCGGTTTTTGCACATGCAGTTTTAATGGTTTTGCCACTAGGCGGCCACCAGGCTGCCACTCGCCAGCCGCTCAGCAAGGCGGTGCCACCCCACAGCTCCGCCGGCCCCAGCCTTCAGCCCCTTCCGCCGAGCCCGGGGTCGTATGGAGAACCGACGGTCCCATCGTCAGCCCCCGCGGGCTCCATCTGCATCCCACATGGTCACATGGAGAACCAGGGGCTCCATCCCAGCCCCTGTCCGCCAGCCCCTGGTCGCATGCAGGACCAGGGGCCGAATTTTTTTTAGCCCCCTAGGTTGCCTGTAGGCTTTATTGGCCATTCTGGAGCACCTTTGACAAAATTGGGCGTAACTTTTGCGTACGGTGTCCGTTTTTTGCAAATGAGATACCGTTGGAAAGATGATTCCGATGCCAATCTAGTCAATATTTTATTTTTTCTAGATTTTGCTCCAGATTTATTTTACAGGTATTTGAACTCAGATGTTATTGTTTTCACTTCGGAGGGCATATCTTTTGACTCGGTGATCTTTTTTTCACCATTCTTGCGGCGTTGGAAAGCTGGTTCAGTCCTCTACACAAATCTGAGGTCTATTTTTATTTTTTGTTTATGCATGTTAGGCATTCTCTCCTTTTTCAGTCATTGGGGATTGTAATAAATGAACTAATATAAAGTTCCTTCGGGGGGGTTTTTTGCATAAGAATCTTCATCATGTTTTGATGGCAACTCGCATGGATTGTAATCTGGTTTCTTAGTTTCTTTTGGCCATATTTTGTCTTATTTTGACACATACCAGATTCATTTTGGTTCACACTTTAGATTGAGAGCCTATGGTTAGTGATCCACATCGGATCCATCTCAGTTTGAGGGCCACTAAATTTGTGGTTATTGTTCCCGAGTCTGTATGGTACTTTTTCCCATGGAAGAGTTTTAGTCTTAGTTTGGCATCGGTATTGAGATTTACGGCTTCCAGATTCTGTAATCATCATATCATCTACTGTTGCTCTATGATTCCAAGGTTGTTCCAGTTTGGTGTTTTCGAGTGTTCCGTGGCATCGGGTCTGCTGTCACATTATGATGATTCCGATATGGTTTCTTGTAGACAGAAGTATCTTTCCTTGCTTGCTAGATTGCGGTTCCAGTGTTACTCCACAGTATTCTTCCAGTGCTTCTTTGCAGTAGTCATCGCATTGTAGGGGGGGTTGTTCCACTGGGTTTTCCTTCTCTACCTCATTATTGCATTTGTACATGGGTACCTGATCAAGCCTTGTTGCCGGGACCCATTCATGCTTTCTTGCATTCATCTTAGTTTTAGGTGCATGCTTATTTAGTCTCCCTAAGTTGCACTTATGGGGGGGTGTTAGTGTAATTAATATTTAATTACACTTGCATAAATTTAATTAGGTTGAGCTAATTTTAGGTCAACATTAGGGTTGCATACTTTGCTTTTATAAAACAAATCATCTCATTGTAATATTGAATTTCTGAATATATCATTTTGCACATTCGCATGCAAAGCTCTGCTTTTTTAATGTTTTCTCTTCTGTGGAAGGTGTTTAGGTTTGCATGTCTGATCTAGGGTTTCTAACAATTGGCACTTTGGCCAAAATATGCACAACCATCAAGCATTCACATCTTGACAAGTGGCACTTGGCCATTGGATGTTGAATGGTCCCACATTGCTTGTTTTCACTCTCTTCCATTTTGGAAATCTATAAATGAGAGGTTTTTCTCCTCATTTGGTCATCCACAAATTTTGAGTAAACTTACTATACTCAAATTCATCTTCATTCCACATATTTCATGCAAGGTTACTTTCTTGAATTGAGATCCAATCTTGTTCACTCCATTCAAGCAGCTAATCTCACCATCAACAATCATCAATCTTACAAACAAGAATTGGTAAAGGGCTGATTTTGACATACCAATCAACACCAATTCCCCCATGGGATTGATAGTTGTTCATTAAAATAGGATTTATTTACTTTCATTTGCATTGTTCTTCACTTGTTTTCCTATATTAATGTTTCAATCTAATTTCATGGGGAATCCTCATTTCACCTTGCACATTGATCTAATGCTATGTTTGTTTGTTGCTTGTGTGCAGGTCCGAAATTAAAGGGTTCACAATTTTTTATGGGAAACCTATTTTAGTCTTTATTTTAGAAAACTTTCTATGTCCTTCAATGTATTATGCTTTATCTTTCTATTAGATTCTAGATTAAAAGAACCTATAATTGAAAATAGATTAATTCATCTATTTTTATTTTACAGTCCCAAATAGCTGGATTAAATTATTTTGTTGTTAAACAAATCTTGTACAATGTAATGTACCCTTTTCGAAATGAAACCAAATTTAAATTCAAAAGCTTATTGTTCATTTCCCATGGGCCTTGGGGATTTTTCTTTTGGAAAATAGGAGTATAATAATAACTCAAGAGTATCTTAAAGTCATAAAAGAGGCCACTTAAACTTGCTATCATAAAATGTAATTATAATAAAGAGGGCCTCAAGTAAATTGAAATTATAAATAAAGGATGTCTCTTATAATTGAAATCTATTTTAAATAATTCCTCTCAAATATCAGTAAAAGGTCATATGAAGAAAATTTTAAGAGTTATGTATTTGGAGGAAAACTCTATTTAAGAGAAGCGAAACATGGAGGAGGAGGCATAATGATCAAGCATTTTATTTATTTTTGATTTTTACTCGTTGGAGTTTTGTACTTTGGTTCAAATTGCTGCTCCTCCTTATTCACATTATCATCATCATGATCAGCTAGTTCATCATTGGAAAGAGAATCAGAGTCACTTGCATCATACCTTGCATCTTGAAGGCCATCATCACTGTCAAAGCCAATAGGGGTATCACACAATAACTGAGAATTATTCTTATGTGCACATTTCTGATATTGAGTGGTCAATAAATATGAAATTTGTTAACAACTCAATAGATCATTGCTCTGATCTATTCTTTCAACCACTTCCTCTTTTTGACCTTCACTTGAATTGAATGTATTATCAAATTACAAATCAAAATATGTTGTGATGTCTTCTTCATCAAAATCTAAGAACTCAATGGGTTGATCATAAACTGGATCTCCCTAATCATAGGAGGCATAATTGCTGACAACATTGTCAGAAGAATGGTCATAACCAATCACAATGAATAAACTGTCTACTTCTTCCTTCTTACTTTCTTTTGGGCCATCATAACAACAATCTACATCACTTTGCATTTCAACATCTAATTGGTGTCTTCATTGGGCCTGTCACTTGCATCCTCTTGAGGGTAAACACAAATATCTTCACTGTCAGACTGAAAACCATCAATGGTTTCCTCACTACAGTTGCTTGTGGCTTATCTTTTAAACTGAAATTCATCACATACCTCTTCATTTGTAGCTGATACATTGATGTTCTCAAGAGCATTCCTCGAATCAGAAAATCCAAATGTCTCATCATGAATACTTGCATTAAAGCTACACTCAACATATGTAGGCTTGACTTGATCAATTGTATCACAACACTGCTGATCACATATCTCTTCTTCAAAGAGTAAATACAATTCATATTCTTCATCACGTTCTTGGCTTGGAAGACTTGGAATCCCATTGTTCTTCACAACATCACATTCATTGTTCGAAGAGACGGTATCATCAACACATTGTGACTTGAGATGATCATTCATAAAACTATCTGCATCATTGCAGCCTTCAATTGCCACATAAAATTTGCTCTCTATTTTTTTACCTTCAGAGGAGATAGAAGAAACTTCAAATGTTTCATTCATCTCACCATGTCTTTCATCATTTTGGCTGAAATTTTCATCTGGGTACATTTATTTTATAGGTTGTTCGAAAAAAAATTTCTCATTACTCAATGATACATCATTCTCGTCTTCAACCTTCTCAACTATACACTTGTCTGAAGAGCTTTGATCATTCACATTCACACAGTTGCTGATTTTATCAGCATGTTTGCCCATAATTGAAGACAACAAATTTTGCACCTATTCATTCCTTTGTTTCTCTAAATTATCTAAAACTGTATAAGCCATTTTCATACTCAATATTTTGAAATCTTTTAACAATGCACTAGATCCCTCTTCAAAGTCTTCAAAGTACATATGGATACAATCAAAAGTACTAGGTCTAAAATTTTTTGGGATTAGTGACAAGGCAACAACAAATCTATGGCTGAAACCAACACTTGACTCTTCATCTTGCTTTTTGATTTGTTTTAACCTCATGACAAGATCAAAAGGCTCTCTTGCAAATTCTTCTTTATAAGCATTCACTAATTTATCCCAACAAGGAAATGACTTCTCAAGAAAGCTTAAATACCAATCCCGAACTCTTGCTTCAAGAGATCTGACAAAAAACCCCATCCACATATCTTGATCTCTAAATGAATGTTTCTCCATGAAGCTAGAAATTTTTTAAACATGTGCATCTCCTTCACATACGGTATACCCATCAAATCTAGGCATCTCCTTGTAGACTTGAGCTAACATACTTTCAATTTCATAATCAAGCCATGACAAATCTAACTGAGCATACAATGGATCAAAGGAATTTACAATCAGTGCAATGATTTGGCAGGTAGGTATAGTATGATTGTCTCTTGATCGGGCTTGTTGAAACATTTGGTGCCTTTCATCCATTTCTTTAAGTCCTCTTTCAAATACATCATTCCATTTAGGACTGAACCTAGGCTTATTATCTCTTGGGTTTTTACACTTTGGGGTATTAGATGCTTGAAGATTATTATACTTTTGACACTTCTTGACAAGTTGAATCAAAGTATTCCCTAGTATAGCTACTTTACCTTGATGATCCATGGATATTATAAATTAAGGCTCACTAACTGTGCATAATTACAAGCATGACCAAATGATGGACAACAAGGATAATTACTGACATAATGACAACCCAGACTTGAAAATTATGACAATACAAATGGATGGAAACCGAGCTAAGATACACGAATGCATTCTAACCATCCAAACTAGCAGATATTTGAGCACTAAAAAAAATTCTTTAAATGGAACTACAATTACATTCAACAGATCCAACAAATAGGAGTGTGCAAATTCAATTTTATAGCTATTTCCCTCCGTTAGTACTAATTCACCAAATAGGGAACCAAAATTTCTTCTAAGCAGTTCAAATATGGTTTTCATACACAATCTTCTTGAAAACCAAAGGTGAATAATACCTGGAAATGTTACAGATTTGAAACTTTCTTCAAAATTTCAACAGGTTCTATTAATAGAGTCGCCACCTCTCTTCAAAAAGGACTGAACTTTAAGCAGTATGAAGTTATTTCACAGATAAATGTTCTTTTGAGTTCCTTCCACCACCAAAGCACCATAGATCATTGAATTTTCAGGTTCACTTCAACAAATCTTCCTCCAGGTATGAATCCTTTAGTATTTGAACTAAATTCAAAATGGTAAATCATTTGACTCTATGCAATGACTCTTAAGGTTAGATTCTGCAATCAGAATTTTCACAAATTCTCCCCAGCAGAGTCATCATTCTGTGGTGTTTTATTTTGCCAGGTAAGCTTTGAAACTCTCTAAGAGGTAGCCAACCTCTATGTTTAAGAATTCTCAAAGTTAGTGGCCAACTGACAAGATTCAATCAAAGACTGAAATCTCCTACACTTCTGGCCCTGCAGGACCAAGGTGGGTCAACCTACACAATGTCTAAAACTTAATTCAACCATATACACTGACATTTTTTTTTATAACAGACAATTCTGAATTCAATTAAACCACAGAGAGCACTGACAACTTCAAACCTGGATAAACTCTCAATAAAGCAATACTCACTCAGCAATTGAGAGACATAACACAATATTAAACCTCAATCGAACAACAGGGATTTAAAATGATTTTGCATTTAAATTTGTTTCTAAGATGCATAAAAATGAATAATAGATCAGTGCCAATTCTGGGCCATGGAGTTAAACACATAAAATAAATTCATTAGCAAACAGACTTCAACCAGTGGATTTAAATTGCTAATGCTTTGCATCAACTGTTAATGTCTTGTACCAACAATCCCTTTCTTATTATCAATCAAATTCTCCTTATCAAATTCAATCTGCACACTTGAAATCACTGTTATCTGCTCAAAGTATTTAACCATTTCTTTGAAATAGATCCACAAACAAATAACACAATCTCATGAAATTTGAGATGACAAACCCAAAAACACTTGGTATTATTGAATTCATATGATTTAACTGCACAAGTATGGAGACAATATGAAAATATTCATGAATGCACAAACAACTTCATGATTTTATTTGCATAAACTAGTTGTATTTGCTTATGAAATTAGAAATTACAGCTTACGAACTCAAGAAATGACTCAGAATTTGCAATTCTCTATCTACCCAGCCCAACACAAAAAACGCGTAAACCCTTAACAATAAGAGAAAAAAAGAAGAAATAGAATAATGGAAGCAACCCTAAAACTGATCTGAAAATGTCATCTAGAAGCCTCTTTCCCATTGATTAACAGGATGTAAAGCATCTCTCATCTCTCCTCCTTCAACAAACTTTGCCTCCAAATCTGCCTTTGCATTCACCTTTATTTTGAAATAGAAAATCTGCCCATGTGAAAAATGCCTCTTCCCATGAAAATATTCATATTTCTACTCATTTTACCATGCTGGAGCTACACATTATATTATTCTTTCATATATTAAAGTTTTACAACTTTAATATTTATGCCTTGACTTCATTTCTATTATTTCACTTAAAAAACCTAGCAAAATATTACTTCCTAACGACACATAATATTTAATCACAAAGTGAATATTAAATTCACTTTACATTAACCTGAGTAAACAAAATATTTACCCGTGCTCCTCTCTTCACATTTATTAATTCTTTCACTTTCAATAAATTTCCCTATGCTCCTTTAAAAATATTACATTTATCGGGCAAAATATTTTACCCCTACATCCGTGCTTTCTTTATTACCACCACCTCATAAAAAATATGCTATTCACTAAAAGTGAAAAGCATCAAAAACATTTAGAGGGCGCCAAATTTATTTCACCATTTGTGCTTTTCACCCCTTAATTAAAAATCTTTATAGGATTTAAATTCACTTCACACACTTCAAGGTAAAATAAATTAAGGGCAAATAAAACACTATGCTATTGGGCCCACCTTACTCCACATGGTGAAACCTCACACACCTCGCAACAATTTCCTTGACATCACCTTCATCTTTGCGAGGCCCGTGAGGTAGGAATTCACTTAAAAATCATCTAGCAACATTATAATTCTTTCTTTTATTTAAAATATGAAAGCCTTTTGAACCTTTGACAGTGCCTTTCAATTTATTCACGTGCCCATCAAGTTCTGCTCACACACCCCGCAGGTTTTGGGAAATAATTTTTTTAATGTGGCGAGGCTGGCGGGGTGTGGCTTGGATTTGGCCACGTCTCTCATCTTTTCTCAGCCGTTTGTTCCTCTTAGCTTGCCCTAAACTCTCCATTGCAACTTCTCTATTTGATCATGGTGGCAACAAATGAGCATTTACAGTACTCAACATGTAACTGCATCTTCCATCAAAGCCAAGTGCCAAAATAGAATCTCATCAAACAATTTGATATGTTTTGTGACTTTAAAAAAAAATGTTGGATCCCGTTTTTCTGAATGAGAGGGCATTTTAATAATTGCAGGCACCCGAAAAATGGCGAGAACAACGGTAAAAGCATTCCCAACATATGTGGATAAGTCCAGACCTCATTTGAGAGGTGGAAAACACCATTTGCAGCATGCAAATAGCTTCAAAAATCTACCTCAAATCCAAAAACGTGAATAACAACTTCTCCCAAAATTATCTCCTCAAATCCGATCGAAATTCGTGAGACACCTCAATGGAGAGGGAAGTGCTTCAATCTTGATTGCAAATGGAACTTGCTGATGAAAAATAACCCTCTCACCACTCTTCTCGCACACCTCGCAAGTTTCTATAGAAGCTTATTTTAATATTGCGAGGCTTGCGAGAAAACACAAGAAATTGAGTTTTATAAAGTTTGAACTTTATAAAAACATTTAACTTGCCCTAAAATGATTTTATTCCCCTATATTTTTCCTTTTGTAAGATTTAAAATATGCAAGATATTTTAAATATGTGCAATTTGAACATTAGGAAATGGTGAAAAAATTAGTTTCGACTGCGATCCAAATAGAAAAAAATAACTGTGAGCAAACCAAGACACCTGAAGCCGAGATTTTTTGCGTGCGACCATAATCAATTATTTAGAGGAAACCCATTTCCTCCAATTTTTTCCATCCATTAAAATTTAGGTACCTCTTTTGTAAACTGGCCTTCGGGATGTGTTAGCCATGAAAAAAATACATTAAAATAATGTATCATATGACCTTCGATCTTGATGAAAGTGGAAATGTAGAGGTTGCAAATCAAAACAAGAAATGGGTTGTCCTTAGATATGCAAAACTTGACATTTTCTGGAACACCATTTTCGGTCCCTTCACAATTAGAAAATGATTATATAGCCCATCAAAACTTATCCTGAGACCTTGAAACTGAGCAAGTATGCACACATTTGATCCAAGAATGCAATTCAAAAGACGGATTAGATAAATAGATCATAAGGTGAAAGTTATAAATTATCAAATTTGCTCAGCTAAACTTTTTGCAACAACAGCCTGTTCTGAACCAATAAAAACTTCACCCAATTGCCAATTTGAAAAAATAGCAAATCAACTCCTGGGTGGCTTTCACAGGGAACATAAACACATTTAGGTACCCTGAGTATGTGTGCAAAAGGAATTAGTCTGAATCATCATTGATCAAAAGATATTAGGTGTCAAAGTTGACCACCCTGAAAGGTTTAAGGAAAAACAGGTGCAAAACTGAACAAATTGTGTTTGGTTTTGATCTATTAAAAATAGCAAATCTTGTCATGAAACTATGAAACCTAATATACAAGCTCATTTAGGTGGGGAGAATGCAGAGCAATATTCATTTTAGCATGATGATCCATCAATTGCAAAATACAAGCTCAATCGGGAGGCAAATTTGCAAAACTGAAAGTTTGCAAACAACAAAAATGTGTCAAAACCCTCCAGCTTTGCTTTTCGAAACCCTGAAAAAACTCATTGTGGGAAGCTAAAAATTGACATGCATGTTCACATATGTCAATTGAATATGTTTGCAACTGGGTTTGACTTGAAAATCAACAGGATTCAAATTACAAGCCTCTAAAGTGGGTCACTTAGATTGATTCATCAAGTGCACCTTTGAAAGTGCAGAGGCAAAATTTTGAAATGGGCATCTCAAATTTGTAAAATTTGAGAGTGCCATCAGAGACAGTTGGATATCGCCAAGGCAGAGTCGCCAGTCTTATCGATAGCCCAATGAAGGATGTTGAGAAGTAGTGCCTCAAATTATTGACCTGTATTGGAAATTGGGCATCGACATGTCGATGGTCACGTGTTAAGTTGTTTAAGCTTTAGATTTTTTACTTATTTTGCTTTGGAGTATTGGTGATCGACAGTTAGATGGATCGGTGATCGAAGTTCGGTCATTGAAAGTTCTTAAATATTGCATAGTCTCTAACATCCTCGACCTTCGATAGCTCCGATGGTGCCTTGGTTTGACAGTCGGGTATTGACATATTGAAGATGTCAGGGGTTTGAGTGGAAAGTCTAGCAATGTTTTCTCGATGCTTGATCCTTTGATGCTCTGATAGCTCTGACACTCCGATGAGCTGATAACAATGAAGAGTCAATGTGACTTTGCGGTGATGTCAGCTCAAAGACAAAAGGTCAATATGTCGACACATAGTCTTTTTTGGGCGGTTGTATTTAAACCCAGACCAATTCATTTACTTGGTGCATGTGGGATAATGAATATCTTGTGAGTGTGAAAGGGAGAATGGTTGAACTTCTAGTAACCGAGTGGACAGAGTTCGATGGAGATTTAAAAGACAGCTGAGAACTTTGTTGGGTGTGTGTGTGGTTTGATTGTGAAACCTCTCTCTATGTGAATATTCTTTGTATACTGTAAGAGTATTATAATAGTGTGAAGGTTGTAATGGACAAAGAGGTTGATCAGAGAAATATAAAACATGAGAGAGGGAAAGAGAACATGGTTATGCTATTGGATTCTCTCCAGATGGAACAAGAAGTAAACTCTATAAAGGCTTAGAGCCTAAATTATATTTGTAACTATTTTTTTGTTGAATAATACAATGGCAATCTAGGCTTTTGGAGTGTGGGGTTTTTTACCTGAAAGGGTTTTCCCCATGTAAATCTATGTGTTCATATCTTTTGTTCCATCTTTCATGTTTAGTGGTTTTGCTTGATTGAATCTGTTTAATGGTGTTGTTTGGATTTGGTTTAATTAGCATTAAATTTTCTCTAAGGGTCAATGTGGGAAATGAACTATGTTTGATTCTGCTTTGTGGCATAGTAGTACATGTCTTTGAGGCAATCTAAATGATATTAAAGTTACTAAAGGTACTACTACTCTCAAATGTTCATTCTGGGATGACCATCATTTCCTTACAAGTGGTATCAAAGCCTTCTCCTAGGATTTGTTTTTGCTTGCATGTGCAGGTTTGTGAGTTGAATGTACTTGCATGTGTGTTGCATAGACTCACATGTGGCTTGCTTGTATGTGCTTGCATGTAAGAATTCTTGGTGTTTCTTGATTCTGTGGATTCCTTCTGTGAAGATTTCTTAGCACATGGCAAGCTTGAGGAAATATGAAGGAATCGGTTCATGTATTGATCCTTTGGTGAGTAGAAATTCTTTCTCTTTTGTTTAAGTTTCAAGAGACAACACGTAGCATGGAGGATGGTGAAGATGGAGAAACTGGAACTGGTCATACTAGAATGTTGTGATTTGACGTTCTTAGTTGGGAACAGTATAATCTTGATGCATGGGGTGGAATATTTTCCTCTATGGTTGTGTTGCAAAATATCTTTCATATTGGGTGTCTATGTGAGGGGCTTCCTGATGGTATGGAGAAGCTTGGATTATTTCTTAGCTATGGAAAAATGTGCTTATGCTGGGTTTTTTTCCTGGTATTGGAAGACATAGTTTTTTTTGTTACCCTGATTGCATGAAGGCTATTGAGTTGGTCATTGAATGATCTAAAAGCTCTTGCAATATCTTGTCTCCCTTAGATGCATGTACATGTTGGTGGTTAAGGAGTTGGCCTGAAATGGGCCTGGATTTTATGACTTCCTTTTTCCTCTCATGGATGTTTTGTACCTACATGGTTTAGACTGATTCTTTTGGGTCTGAGAGTTTTTTATAGGTTTTCTTAAAAAAATCTATGGTGATGCTCATTCATGATAATCCATTTTTTGCTTTAACTATTATGGTGTTTATGTTTCTGAATTTTGAGTCATCCAGATGTGAAGTGGATATGGGTGTGCATGGGTGTTCTCAAACCATAGTGGTTTTGTAGGTTTTACACGGTAAAAAAAATTCTTGTGGTTTTGTGGAGCTACTATTAAACTATTTTCTGGACCTTGGTTCTTTTGGGGTGTTGCTCGATGAGATAGTTGTAGTTCTACATGCATGCATTGCTTGTTCGATTCCTAGACTATGGTTCTTGAGTTGTGGACACGATTGGAAAATTGGATTTGGTCTTGATCTGGTGTTTAAGTCAAGTTGTCTGTGTGGTTATTCTCTTTGAGATCTCAATGTTGTTGTTTCTAGTGTGGTAATGGGTTTGCACGTTCATTGTGATTGATCTTCAAGTAATGCGGTTGGTGGATTAGCCACCCATTGGTTGCAGTGAGATAACTTGGAAGTGGACTATCTATATCCACGAGGTTGATTCAGTGTTAGTGCAGACTTGTAAGCTGGCCTTGTCTATGGTCACTTGTGCTTTGGTGTGGTTGCTTTGAGATGAGATGATGGATGGTGTTGAGTACTTGAATAGTTAGTTAAGGAGACCTATAGCATGAGTATCACAATGTCATGAATAGCTTGATGCACATTTTGGTGTAAGGTTTTGACAGTGATGGTGTTTTTTTCTTGGTTTGGAGATCTTGCTGTCATTTGATATTATTATTAGATGGACATGTTGTTGTGTGGACCTGAAGGATTTTCAGATTAGCATATGTTCACTCATGATGCTTGGAGATATTTGGTGTCACAATTCAATGGGAGCTTTAGCAATGACTGTGGATTCATCACTTGGTGGTGAATGATCTTCTTTAGTGTTGCAGATGTTACTAGGAGGAGCTCTTAGATCTTGTTGTTTTTGAAAAGTTAAGTAGCATTTACAGGGTGTCGAACCCTTCACAAAGGGCCCAATGGGACAAAGGACAACAAAGTTCAAAACAAAATTTGAACAAAGGAAAAAACATAAACAGTTGACTGACAGTTGAGGAAAAAAAAGGAAAATGAAAGGAAACAACCTAGGATCCAGAGGGGACCAAGCTAACTCCCTGAACTCAAGGCTGCAGAGAAGCCATAGGTCGGGGGAGTCCCTTTTTCTTTCTCAACACAACCGACCAAGAAGGCTCAGAAACGACCCCTGAGCAGGGCGAGGGGAGAGGATCACCAATAGCCACCACAGGTGAGGAGCTGGGCGCTAGAGGCGAAGAGGAGGAGACCGGATTGATCAACGAATCAGCAGAGTTGATAAGCGAGGGACAATCAAGAATTGACAACACAACGTCCGCAGATCGGGGCAGCAAAGGATCAACCATAGTGGTAGCCAAGAAAGGAGGGACAAAAAGATCACCTTCCTCAGAGGAAGCATCAAAAGAGTTTGAAGAGTCCGAAGAGGGAGAATCGATAGTGAGGTGATCCGACAGAGCATTCTTCCACCAAGTAGCAGCACCCTTAGGGAGAGCAAGAGAACAACCCGAGGCCAAATGGCCAGTAGAAAAACACCACCTGCAATGAAAAGGGAGGCCCTCAAAGTCCAACAGCTGTGACCAGGGTCTATCCAACACCATCAGAACCACCTCGCCATGAAGTTTTTGCAGAAGGGTTCTTTCACGTTTTCATGGACACTATTTGAGGATGTGTAACATCTTGGAACCATGGAGGATTCTTGGATTCTTTGGTTGAGGTGTTGGTGGTGCTTGATAGGTAATGGTTTAGATTTTGTTTGTTTTATGTCATGGTATACTCTTGTTTTTTGTATTAAATTCTTGGAATGATACATTTCTCTTGAGACCATGGTATGTTCACTTGGAGCATGGTACCTCCTAAGGGGGATGGTAATATCATGATGTCAGGATAAGTTCCTGGTACAATGTTTGGAGCTTTTGACAGTGGTATGGTAATTCTTTATGTATTGGGTGCATTGATCATATTCTTGAGAACTTCATGAAAATGCAGTGGTGTAGATTGGAGTTTAGCATGAGATGATTGCTTGCAGGTGCTCATGGATACATGGAGAGTAAGGTGAGGCTATAATTGTCTTGAGATGAGAGAAGCGTTGTTGATGGTTTCTCTTGATGAAGTTTTTAGGAGAAAGTCTGAGGAGCTTACACCTTGGTTGGACGTGAGTTCAACATAGACCAATGAGGAGATTGGTCTTGGAGAAGTCATGAGGACTCAATTACCCTGGAGGAAGAATTCTCATTCCCACTCTTGGTCTACTTGGTAGATTATCGCTTGAGAGGTATTGCCCATTGTTTCTCTCAGGTTTTTTATGCTTTCTTTCATGAACATGGATCTTGAATTGCTAGTAGATGATTCTGAAGGATTCACTATAAGAGATGGATAGCCTGGATATCTCTTTGGATTAGTATTTTCTTTTATGATGATCATAAGGGATGGTATTGGGCTGATTTCCTGAAATGGGAAATGGAGTAGTTTGATCTTCTTAAAGAATCTTACATCCATATAATTCCATGATATATATGTTTTGTTTGATCTTGGAGGTTTAACCTTTGGGTGTTGTAATGTTGTTCTCTTTGGGGTGTTGTAAATGAGATCTTACTCGACACTTTGGCACTTAGAGGTGTATGTAGGAGGATTTTCTATAGGTTCATGATGTGCAGAGATGCTCTCTTTGGTCTTTGTTGTCTTCCTAGATGTTTGGTTTCATATTACATTGGTTTGAGGTTTGGTCGGAGCTGTAGTAATCACTAGCTTGTGGTCGTGTGTTTTCACTCATGTTCTTGGGTGATGACATGGAGGTTCTTCATCTCTTTCCTTTGTTGGCTATAGAGATCTTGGGAGAGTTATGCAGACTTGTTTTGAGAGCTATATTTATAGGTTGTGCATATCATTGTAGATGTTTCCTTGGTACTACATGGTTACACTTTCTATGTGTTTCCATTGGTAGAATCGTTATGCCTTGTTCTTTTATATTTTACATTACCTATGTAATGGGAGTTCCTGGATGTGTTTTTTCTTCTTCGACTGGTTGGCACATGCTGCTTTCTTTTGCAGTTGATGGGTTGGCTATGTAGGTGACATGATTTTTCTGATGAAGATACCTTGGAGGTATGTGTGATTAGATGGAGTAACACTTGTTGTGTGTGCTATTTTCAATCATGTGGGTTGATCAGTTGGATGGGAGCAGTCAGTTTCCTAGTTGTTGTTCTAGCTGATGTTCTATCTTGTTTTTGGAGGGTGACTTCCCGTTGTGTTCTGGTTTGGGCTTTGAAGTTGTTGCTTCTGTATGGATTATTGAGCATAGTGGAGTGGTGGTAGTGTGTTGAAGCTTTTTTTGTCCATTGGTTCTATTGTTGTTGTCTCGGATTAGACTGGTGCATTTACACCATGGTGTGTTTTTTTTCCTTTAGAGGATGGTTGGAATTGTTGCCTGAGATGGTGGACATTATAGATGTTGTTGTAGGTGTCCTGGGTGATACAAAGATTTCATGCATTGATTGATAGGAAGTTTGTTCTTCGGCAAGTGGGAGAATGTTGAGAAATGGTGCCTCAAACATACTGATGTTCAGGTCTTTGGATTATCGCTGAGACATTTGAATATTGTCGGGACATAGTCATTAGTCTTATCGATAGCCCAATGAAGGGTGTTGTTGAGAAGTAGTGCCTCAAATTACTGGCTTGTATCAATGATTGGGCATCAACATGTCAACGGTCATGTGTTAAGGTTGTTAAGCTTTAGACTTGTTGCTTAGTCTGCTTTGGAGTATCGGCGATAGAAAGTCAGATGGATCGGCAATTAGAGTTCGGTCGTTGAAATTTCTTAAATGTTGAGAAGTCTCTGACATCCCTAACGTCTGATAGCTCTGATGGTGCCTTGGTCAGAGTGTCGGGTATCGACATATCAGAGATCTCGAGGGTTTGAGTGGAAAGTTTGGAAATGTTTTATCAGTGCCTGATCCTCTGATACTTTGATAGCTCTGACACTCTGATGAGCCGATAACAATGAAGAGTCAAGGTGACTTAGCGGTGATGTTAGCTCGAAGACAAAAGTTCAATGTGCTGACACATAGTCTTTTATGGGCAGTTGTATTTAAACCCAAAATAGTTCATCTACTTAGTGCATGTGGGATAATGAATATCTTGTGAGTGTGAAATGGAGAACGGTTGAATTACCAGTAATCGAATGGACAAAGTTTTATGGAGATTTAAAATACTTATGAGAACTTTGTTGGGTGTGTGTGTGGTTTGATTATGAAACCTCTCTCCATGTGATTTTTCTCTGCATACTGTAAGAGTATTATAATAGTGTGAAGGTTGTAATGGACTAAGAGGTTGATCAAAGAAATGTAAAACAAGAGAGAGGGAAAGAGAACAGGGTTATGCTATCGAATTCTCTCCAAATGGAACAAGATGTAAACTCTGTAAAGACTTAGAGCCTGAATTGTATTTGGAATTATTTTGTTGCTGAATAATACAATGGCGATCTAGACTTTTGGAGTGTGGGGTTTTTTACCCAAAAGGGCTTTCCCCACCTAAATCTATGTGTTCATATATTTTTTTCCATCTTTCATGTTTAGTGGTTTTGCTTGATTGAATTTATTTAATGGTGTTGTTTGGAACTGGTTTAATTAGCATTAACTTTTCCCTAAGAGTTAATGTGGGAAATGAACTATGTTTGATTCTGCTTTATGGCATAGTAGTACATGTCTTTGAGGAAATCTAAATGAAATTAAAGTTACTAAAGGCATTGTTGTTCTCGGATGTTCATTCTGGGATGACCATCATTTCCTTACAAATAGAGCCAACAAGTATTATCAAAGGGAACTTTGAAAAACTATTCATTTCTTGAGAAACAATTAAAGTTGCACAAAGTGAGTCAAATGCAAAGAATTATTATGTTGAAATTTCACCTGGAAATTAGAATTATTTTACAACTTTTCACAATGAGAGGAGGGATCCAAAGAATGAGGCAACACATCTTGAGAAGGATAGAGAGCTGTATTGTAAAGTGTTAGTAGGGAGACTAGGAAATTTTTATGCTGTGAATGGGGCAGCCATTGTGCTAGTTGAAAGGGGTCAATTTGATATTGCAAAGAAAATTTTTATACATGTACAAGAAGCCGCAACATGAAACATATTTGATCAGATGCTTGACCTTTGGGTAAATCTAGCACATGTTTACTTTGCATAAGGACAATTTGCACTTGCAATGAAAATATATCAAAATTGTTTGAGGAAATTCTATTTTGGCACTGACACCCAAATTTTATTATATTTAGCTCAAACACATTATGAAGCAGAACATTGGAAAGATTGTAAAAGAACATTATTAAGAGAATTATATTGTAACTACTGTAAGTTGCTAATTAGAAAGCTATAGATTTTGTGTTTAATGTAATGAGGGTTTCGAATTACCTTTAAATTCGATGTAGAGAGCATCCCCAAATCTAACTTCGTTGCAGAGGGCACCATTGACATAAATTTAATTGTAGCAAACTCTAAATTCCTTGCCCTTGCCCACCATTTTAGAAGTCTCCAGATCTTCTCTGAATCTTTATCACACATGCAAGTAGTTTCTATAATTCATCAAAACGCTTCAGTGCCAAGCATATTCTGCAACTAACGAACAAATAAAATGAGGAATTCTATAACTAACGAATGAAGCAAGCGAGGAATTTTGCAATGAACATGAATAAATTTGAATAATGAATCGTGCCAATACATTGCTCCAATAATTGGCCAATTTTTTTTAAAAAAATAGGGTCTAATTTGTATTTGGTGACTTACTATTTAGTCATTTTTATTTTTGTGACTAAATAATTTTTTAGTCAATGACCAAATTAGACATTTATTTACTCATTTATAGTTGAGTTGCAAAAAAATATTAGAATTTAGTCATTTTTAGTTGATGTGACTAAAATTTTTATTCACCTAGTCATTTATTTGCCGAATTCTACTAGTGTATCTAGCCCATTCAGCCTGTTGCTTGGTTTGATCGACATATTTTATTTTGGTCAAGGTGTTTTGCACATATTTTGCAAGTTTTTTTTTCTTTGGAGGATTTACTCTAGCCACTCTTCTCACAACCTCCCACACAACAGTATATTCAAATTTTTTGTCTGGCCTCCATTGTAATTTGATGATTTTGCAGGCTCCATTTTATCTCCAATCCTTAGCATTTTCAAGGCTCATTTTCCCTTAGTGGTATGTGAAGAGTAAATAACCTACATAGTGCTCAAGCTTCATAGTCATCATGGCCTGCAAAGGAGATTAGAGACTCGAGTGGCGAAGCATGAGAAAGGGGTCCTTTTTTATAAGGATTAAAACATGCTACACCTTTATTAGTGGCATCTCTAAATTTTTGTGGCTTTGAAGTCGATTATCTATCATTGTGTGAAACAATCTATCCCTATGATATGAAGGGTGTATGTGCCTTGAAATGGTAATTTGTGTAGTCCATTATTTGAATTTTCCAAGATTCATCCATATTACTTAGTCAACCACCTGCATGCGACCCACATTTGAAGGAAGTGTTTTGATATATATTGATAAATAGTATTATTTTGTAAATTTGGGTTATTTTATTACATAACCTTCTATTCACCTACCATTTATCCTCTTTCCCATGTTCAAGCACCATTATAAATTCACCCTATCCACTTATTTGTTATTTCCATTCTTGTGTGTATTCTTATTCACATGGTATTCATTACAATCTGCTCCTTTTCCTATCCTTGGACTAGATTACAGTTGTGGGATCATCCTCATGGCTATAGACTCATCTTAATTCAATTCTAACTTCCCAACTTTATCCTTCCTACCCAAGGTTGATTAAACCAAGTTTGTGTGATATGTTTCTATGTTCTTTAATTTTAAGGAAAGTTTAATGCAATAATTTTATTTATCTAAAATTCATCAAAGAAAGAGAGAAATCATTCACATATAAAAACTTCAATGGGTGCTCTAAAAGGAATCTAGAATTACACAACCCTTCTACCCGAGCATTTGCATTATTGAAGGGTGGTTTTTTATATATTTTTAATTTGAAAGGGTTGATCAAGGTACAAATCTCTCACAAGTTGGTTATGGAGAATCTAAAAAAGATATAGATTAGTACTATTATTCCCTATAGATGCTAATATATCTAAAAGAAATCAAGGTACCTCAGATAAAGTGAAGAAAAAACTCTATAGATCACATATATTAAGTTTTCCAAAACAAGACAAGTTCATGGTTGTATATTCATCTGTAACAATCAAACTCATTGTTACATAAATTTGATAAAAACTCTTAATTCATAGGTGATCATAGTTTGATACTAGTTGTTCCTAACCTCAAGACTTGTTAGATCCATATCTTCTTCATTATTTGAGTATTCATCAATCCTCAAGCTAAGTACATTTATTTTATATTTATATTTTCCACATTATATTATTACAAATTATCAATTTATCTAGCTATCACTCACCTGTTCACCTAGGTTCATTTATCCTTATTTGTATACATTTGATCATATTAATCTTGGTCATACTTTAAGGAAATTTTATTTTCCTTTACATTTTTGTGAACCTACGCATCCCAATCTTCTTCTAGGAATTATAATTTATATTTTTAGATCTAATATTACTTTGATTTTTCACATATTTTTACATCACCTAGGGTTTAATCTTATATTCTTATATCTCTTAGATTAGGGTTTTTTCAAACATAGTAATTTATATTTTATCCCATTCTCCCACTCTAGTGTTTCTTATCCTTATGAATCCTCTTAGATCATTTCCATAAGATAATATTCAAGAATATATTTTATAACATATTGAAATCCCTCTTGATAGGTTCTTATCTTTTATAACATGTTGACATCTCTCTTTCCATTTATTGTCAATATACATTTTTAGAAGGATAAATATGTGTTATTTATGGATGGTATTTTCTATCATGTTTCATATTTTCCTTTATGGAGTTGATTAGTATGTATTTATGCTTTTTATATACACTTATGTTATCTATGCATATACCTAATGATGATCATTTGGATTATGGTAGTGATAAGGGCATGCATAGTGATGATCTATCTTGTGATATACACCTTGTGGGATGGACATAGATGACATAGTTTTACCTCCACATACTAATAATATATTATCTAGATAAAATGTTGTAATTCATTTAACATTTGCATCCTTAAGTTGTTGGATCTTAGCATTGTTTTTTACTATGTATTAGGGGATGCATAGGTTGTTCTTGTGCTTATTGATTTGGGTGTTTATCAATGGGTTCAAGTTCACCCTTTTCATTATGGCTTATACTCTTGCTTAGCTTGGTGTGTTTGGACCACCCACATGTTTTGAAATGAGGTTCCTAACATGTTGATTGTTGGTGTTTTCTATACATGTGTAATGCTTATATGCTTGATTTTCCATTTTGTTTTAATTCATGAATATGTGTAGTAATATTTATGCTATGAATAAATGGCATCATTCAATTCGATGACATACAAATGCATTGATTTATCGTATATGATGTGGTACCTCTTTGTTTATTTATTTTATGCTCAATTATATATATAGTGAGTAGGTACACTTGATAGGTGTGTTGAATGGTTAAGGGTACATGGTTATTTATCCACCTGGCTACAAAGATTTGGGTTATTCCCTAATGGTGGTTATTTCATAGAAGCCACACTGGGCCTCCCTTTTATGTTATTCTCTAATGATACTCAAATTGAGTATAGTGTGTCATGTTTGATGATATGTTAAACTAGATCTAAATTAGAGGCAGTTCTAGAATTCATCTTGTAGTGTAGAAAATTATATGCTCTTCTTAGAGATGGTATGATTTCACACTTAGTTAAGACCCATTTTAGTGCCCTTGCATTTATGAACCTTTAAATCATCATTAATAGGCCCCTAAGACCCTTTATCTTGGATCTCAAGGCTTATTTTAGTTGAAATCCTAATAAAATCAATAAAGGAATTCAATTTTCTAACAATCCAACATTTTCTCACCCCAAAAAACTAGGGTGGGACTCATACACCACCTTGGGCATATGAGTCCCGTGTGGCCCCTTTTTATGGTTTGAGTGTGAAATTGAGGATTTTAATTAAAATTTTTGATTGATGTCAGTATTTGGAATCTAATAAATAATAAATTAGATTAAGTGCCTATATAAACAAGGTTTCAAATCATTATTTCACCTAGAGAGAGATTGATTCAAGATCTAAGCATTCACAAGCACTCAAGCATACTTTCACAAGAGAATTCAAGAGAAAGGAGTGAATAAAGTTGAAGTCTTGGAGCAGCATTATAGTGTTTTTGTAAGTCTCCAAGCTCACTTTTAATTCAAGATCTAGCATTGTCAAGGATTGATGATGGTTGCCTATGGAGAATCATGATGGATTCTAGGTTGGAGAGATGCAACTAGCCATCAAACCAAGCCTAATGACTTGTTTCCTAAGTGATTCCATCCTCGATTATCATTCTACTTTCAGCCTAAAGGAAGGTACATACACTATTGTGACTTATTAGGGTGATCAGAGATCTCCCAAAGTGAGTCATCATCTCTATGTCTCATTCATGCATCTTATTCTAGCACATTAGAATAGGGTTTCATTGCATTTTAGATCTCATAATCTTTGATACACTTAAGATTAGGACTTGCATTCATATTTACCTTTAAGATCTCCTATTTCTATCAAGGTTTAATTACCAAACTAGGGTTTGACCAAGGCAAACCCCCATAAGAAAATCAATACAACATTATGTTTTGTAGGTCTTTTTAGTAGGTTCAAATCTAGAAATCAGGTTTGGAAGGAAGAGCATAGTTAGCAGAACAAATTCATATCTTAATTTTCTAAAAATGTAGAATGATACTAATACACCACTTGTGGCATATGATTCTTGGTATAGCAGATTTTCTATATTTTGGAGGATTCAGACTTGTCACTACCAAATTCTAGCTTTTGCCCAAAAACCCTAAACTGGGACTAAATTGCCCCTTCTAACGTATGAGTCCCAATATGCATTAATAGTCAAATTTTTAGGATTTTAGAGCTTGTTTCGAGCATATGTATCTTTCTAGCTGCACCTCTATTCTTTCTTAGTTTATTGTTGTGATTTTAATTCATTTTTAGGTCATATCATTAGGTTTTATACGTTACTTGTCTTTTCAAACCCTTGCTTGGTGGTGAACCCTCTCATTAGCTTTAATCATACCTTAGGAAACCTTATTGCAGATCTCTTTCCCTCATTCAATCCTATTGGAATTGTGTGCCTTAATCCCGCTGGCCTAAACCTCTGAGAGAGCGATTTGGGTGTGACTACTGAGATGTCTGGCTGATCTGCATAGTGATCCTGAACTGTCTATGAGGTCGGTGTGACTCAGCCCGATCTGCGTTCTCCTTGTGAATTTCCTTCTTTGGACATATCGGTGTGTCCTAGCGATGAAGGTGGTTAGCATGACATGAGATATCAGTATGAGGTTTTTAACTCACGTCAATAGAAGAAGTCCGATTGAAACGTTATATCGATGTAAGTTTAGCCGATGGGACTTTGTCGGGGTAACATTGGTCTTCGATTAAACCTGAGAATGTTGAACCAAAAATAAAAGTTTGGCCGATGGGGTTGGGATCAACGCGAGTCTTGCTGATGGTTCTTCATCGGTGTGAAGTATGACTTTGAACTAGCTTTAAGATCTTCATCTGATGGTTGAAGTCCGGCCGATGGGGTATGGTTGGTGTGAGTCTTACAGATGGCTCTTCATCGGTGTGAAACATGACTCCAGTCTAGCTTTGAGATCTTCATCTAATGGTTGAAGACCGATTGATGGATTGGGATCGAAGTAAGTCCTACCGATGGATCATTCCTGAGTGGCATCAGTGTAACCTAGGTCTTCGACCTAGATTTGGATTATCGTTTCGACTGTATTGGTCTAGTCAATGGGTTGTGTTCGGTGTGACTCCTGTCGATGAAAGGTTTTGAACTATAGTGAGTTGAAGACCATCGGGGTGACTTGTGAACTCGATGAGACTTGTTGATCTCACCCTGATAGTGTTGTTCTTGTGGATGGTCTATTCCAGTTGGTCTTCGATGTGACTCTTGGCGAAGTTCGTGGTCGTGATGGTTCTCTTGCGACATCGGGGAGACTTTGGTGATCGATGTCTCTTTCTAGACTATGACTGATAGACAAAGTCAGGCTGATGGATGTGAAGGTAGACCATGGTTGAATAGGTACTGACTTGGTTGGATTGCTGAGTTGTACAATGGAGCAATGAATTGTAGGGTGGTAAGTTGCTCACTTCACATCATTGTTGTGAAGTGAATGGATCAATATTTTGGTAACTGTACAGTTTTATCATAATCATTTAGTTTGGTTGGAAGTTGGAACGATAGCGGTTGGGAAGGTTGTGAAGGAAAAAAAATTGAACAATTCTGAATTGGGATAAAAGATTATTGTACAAAATTGTTCAAAGGTTGGAGAATGAGATAGTTGTTCTGAAGGAGGTGACTCCTCTCTCTCTCTTTGTGTTTCGATTCTGAAACCTCTCTCTGTGTGAATCTTCTTTGTATATTGTGTGAGAGTATTGTGATAGTGCAAAGGTTGTAATGGATTGAGAGGTTGATCAAAGAAATGTAAAAAGGAGAGAGGGAAACTCTTGTCATAGGGTTGCTTCCAGTTTGTCTCTACAATGAAACAAGATGTAACTCCTGTAAAGCTTGTAAGCCTGAATTGTATTTGTAACTATTTTGTTGCATGAATAATACAATGGTGATCTGGGCTTTTGAAGTGTGGGTTTTTTTACCCAAAAGGGTTTACCCCACGTAAATTTGTGTGTTCTAATATTTTGTTCCATCTTTCATGTTTATTGGTTCTACTTGTTGAATCTGTTTATGCAAGTTGTGGAAACTGAATTTGCATGAGCTTGTCTCATAAGGTTTAATGTGGGAAATGAAATGTGTCTGATTCTGCTTTGTGACATAGTTGTACATGTTTTTGAGAAAATCTAATTGAAATTAAAGTTACCAAAGGCACTACATATCTTGGATTCTTTTCTGAGATGACCAAAATTTCCCTACAAGCGGTATCAGAGCCTTCTCTTGGTTGTCGGTTTGGGTATTTCTCCTGTGAAGATTTCTTAGTCTGTCAGGCTTGAGGAAATCTGGAGGAATTGGCTGATGTATTGATCCTCTGGTGAGTGAAAGTCTTGTGGTATTCAGAGACAACACACAGCTTGAAGGATGGTGAATATGGAGACAATGGAGTTGGTCATGTTGAATTTTTGTGATCTATGTCTCCTAGTTGGCAATGGTATAACCTTGATGTATGAGGTGGATTTCTTTCCTTCGTGGCTATGTAGCAGTAAAGATTTCATATTTGGTGTCTGTGTGAGAGGCTCCCTGGTAATATGGAGAGGTATGGGTTGTTTCTCAACCATGGAAGAGAGTGCTTATGTTGGGTGGTATTTCTTGGTGCTGGAAGGCATTGTTTTATGTTAACCTTGAATGCATGAAGGCTATTGAGTTAATCATTAGATGATTTGAATTTCTTTGAAATAGCCTATCTCTTTCTTAGATGCATGTGCATATTGGTGGTTTTGGAGTTGGCTTTAAATGGGCTTGGGGTTCCTAAATTTCTATTCCTTTTTTAAGGATGTATTGTACTTCCATGTTTTTATGGTTTTACAAGTTTTACATGGTCAAGAAAACTTGTTGTTTTGTGGATCTGTTGAAGAGCTATTTTCTAGACCCCTGCTTCCTCAAGGTGCTACTAGATGAGATAGTTTCAGCTCTACTGGAATGATTTGTGCATGGTGAGAGAAGGTGTGATTCTTTCTCTGCATAGAAATGTTTGGTATGTGATTAACTACTCATCGTTATATGGTAATGCTTGATGGATTTCTAGACTTTGGTGCTTGGTGTGGACATAATTGGAAAATAAGATATGTACTTGATTTGGTGTTTGATTCAAGGTGTCTACATGTTTTTTCTCTTGTGAGACCTCATATTGTGTAAGAAATTGATGTGATTTTTAGTCTTCATGTTTCATTAATTGGATCTTTGGGTTGTGCAATGTTGTGGGTTGTCTTTACCCATATGTTTGCAATGGGATAACCTGGAAGTGGACTGCCTATATCCACGCGATTTAATTTAGTGTTTATCAAGACTTGTGAGGTGGCCTTGTTTGTGGTGACTTGTGCATTGGTGTGGTTGTTTTGAGGTAAGAGGATGGATAATTAGTGAGCTTCTAAAAAGTCGATTATGGAGTCCTGTAGGATGGTGAATCTTCTTACTTTTGAGGTCTTGGCAGTACTTTTATATGTTTATGGTCCTGGGAGATTCTCTGTTTAGTTTTGGAAATGGTTGGTCATGATGCTTGGAAAGCTCGATATCACTGTTCAGTGGGAGCTTTAGCAGTGACTGCTAAAAATTTCTCTTGTTTAGTTTGCTGATGTTTCTAGGATGAACTCTTTGATCCTGTTGTTGCAAAAGGGTTCTTTCGCATTGGTAGGGACACTATTTGGAGATGGTTAGCATTTTGAAACCATGGAGGACTTGTGTTTTCTTTGGGTTGAGGTGTTGTTGGTGCTTGATAGGTGATGTTGGTTTAGAGCTTTTTTGTTTTATGACATGGTATACTCTTTCTTTTGCGTTGGAGTTTTGAAATTGTGCATTGCTCTTGAGATCTTGGTTTCTTCACTTGAAGCATGGTATTTCCTAAAAGGGGATAGAAAGATCATGATGTCATGTTAAGTTCCTAATACTATAGTTGGAGCTTTGACATTGATCTTGATAAATTCTTTGTGTATTGGGTGCTTTGATCATTTTCCTGATAATTCATGATATTGTTGTGTTGTATTTGGAGTTTGGAACGAGGTGATTGTTTGCAGGTGCTCATGGATACATGGAAAATAAGAAAGTCTAAGGAGCCTATACCTTGATTGAACACCAGTTCAATAGAGACCTATGAGGAGATAGTTTTTGGATGAGTCATAGTGATTTGGAAATCCTGGAGGAAACTGTTTCATTCCCACTCTTGGTCTTCTTGATAGTTTATAACTTGAGAGGTAGCGCCCATTGTTTCTCTCAGGTGTGTTATGTATCTCTTTCATTGGTGGATCTTGAGCTATGGTTAGATGGTTCTGGAGGATTCACTATGAGAGATGGACAACTTGGTTATCTCCTTGATATGAATTTTTCATTTATGATGTCATAGGGGATGGTAGTGGGTTGATTTTCTGAAATAGGAAATAGAGTAGTTTGATCTTCTTTGAGGAGCTTACATTCATGTGGTTTAATCAGTTGGATGTTGTTAAGGCTTTTTTGTTGGGGATGTAAAGAAGATACTACTTGGAACAACTTATACTTGGAGGTGTTTTGTAGAAGGATGAGCTACATGTTATGATTTGCAGATTCTCTTTGGTCTTACTGATCTTCCTGAATGTGTGGTTTCACATAACATTGTTTTCTTTGTTGGATATGGAGTACATGGAAGAGTTGTGCAGATTGGTTAGAAGAGATTTTTTTCTTACAGCATCTTGTTTGCAAGTTTTGCATATCAGTGTAGAGTTGGGTCCTTGGTACTACATGGTTACACTTTGTTTGTGTTGCAGATTGGTAGACTTGTTGGTCCCTTCAAAATTGTTTCAATTTTTGGCATGACTCATGTAGTGTGAGTTCCTGAAAGAGTTTTTTTTTCATCAACTTGCTTACATGTGGAGCTTGTAGTTGTAAGTACATGGGTTGGTTATGCATGGGGCATAAGTTTACTAATGTTCAATACCTTTAAGGTATGGATGATTGGATGATCTAGCACTTGATGTGGGTGCTATTTTTCAGTCACATGGGTTTGTCATTTGGATAGAAGCAGTCAGTCTGATTGTTGTTCTAGCTGATGTTTTTTATCTTGTTTTCTAGAGTGATGGCATTTTCTTGTTGTTGATATCATTGGGATATTTTTCTTGTGTTCGTTGGACTAGTACATATTCACCTTGTCTTGTACCTTTCTTCCATAGGTGGAATTTTGGAGGATGACAAGGATTGTTGCCTGAACAATGGACATCTTAGATGTTGTTGCAGAAGTCTTGATGGAGCATGAGAGCATATTTGAGATCTATGTGGTTTCATGGAAGGTTGTGATCGATTGCAATGTTGGCCAGTTAACTGCAGTTGGATACTTGATTTTGTTGTAGATTATTTCATAGATTATTAACTATGGAAACGTTTTGGTTGGGTGTCCTGAATGTTGCTGAACAGAGACTTGAACAGAGTAGGGTATGAACTGGTGGTGCCAGTGTGATCTCAATAGTTCCTGAGTGCTTTGGAGGTGCGAGTGTGATCTTCATCAAGTGGGATATTGTTGGAATTGTGTGCCTCAATCCCACTAGCCTAAACCTTTGAGAGAGTGATTTTAGTGTGACCATTGAGATGTCTAGCTAATCTACATAGTGATCTTGAATTGTCTATGAGATCGATGTGACTCGGCCTGATCCGATTTCTCCTTGTGAAGTTCCTTCTTTTGACATATCAGTGTGACCTTTGGTGTGTCCTGGTGATGACTGCGCTCGACGTGACATGTGATATATCGGTATGAGGTTTTGAACTCATGTTGATAGAAGAAGTATGACTGAAATGTTATATCGGTGTAAGTTTGGCTGATGGGAATTTGTCGGGGTAACATTGGTCTTCGGTTAGAGTTGAGAATGTTGAACAGATAGTAGAAGTCTGGCCAATGGGGTTGGTATCAGCGTGAGTCTTGTCAATGTTTCTTCATCGGTGTGAAGTATGACTTTGACCCAGCTTTAAGATCTTCGTTCGATGGTTGAAGTCCAGTTGATGGGGTATGGTCAGTGTGAGTCTTGCTGATGGTTCTTCATTGGTGTGAAACATGCCTTTGGTCTAACTTTTAGATCTTTTTCTGATGGTTGAAGTTTGACTGATGGATTGGGATCGAAGTAAGTCCTGTCGATGAATCATTCCTGAGTGTCATTAGAGTAACCTAGGTCTTCGACCTAGCTTTGGATTATCATTTCGACTATATTGGTCTGGACGATGGGTTGTGTTCGGTGTGACTCCTATCGATGAAAGCTTCTAAACTGTAGTGAGCTAAAGACCATCGAGGTGAGTTGTGAACTCAATGAGACTTGTTGTTATTGCCAATGGTTTGTTCCAGCTGGTCTTTGGTGTGAATCTTGGTGAAGTTCATGGTCATGATGGTTCTCTTGTGACATTGAGGAGACTTTGGTGATTGATGTCTCTTTCTAGACTATGACCGATAGACAAAGTCAGGCCAATGAATGTGAAGGCGGGCCATGGTTGAACGAGTTTTGACTTAGTTGGGATGATGAGTTGTATGATGGAGTGATGACTTGTATGGTGGTATGATGCTCATTTCACATCGTTGTTGTGAAGCAAATGGATTGATATTCTGGCAAGTACACAGTTTTCTCGTAATCGTTCAGTTTGGTTGGAAGTTGGAACGACAGTAGTTGGGAAGTCTATGAAGGAAAATGAAGTGAACGGTTTTGAATTGGGATAAAAGTTGATTGTACATAATCATTCGAAGGTTGGAGAATGAGAATTTTGTTTTGAAGGAGGTGACTCCTCTCTCTCTTTGTGTTTTGATTTTGAAACCTCTCTCTATGTGAATCTGCTCTGTATACTATGCGAGAGTATTGTGACAGTGTGAAGGTTGCAATGGACTGAGAGGTTGATTAGAGAAATGTAAAAAGGAGAGAGGGAAACTCTTGTCATAGGGTTGCTGCCAGTTTGTCTCCAGAATGAAATAAGATGTAACTCATGTAAAAGTTGTAAGCCTGAATTGTAATTTTAACTACTTTGTTGCATAAATAATACAATGGAAATCTAGGCTTTTGGAGTGTGGGGTTTTTTGCCCGAAAGGATTTTCCCCATGTAAATCTATTTGTTCTAATCTTTTGTTCCATCTTTCATGTTTATTGGTTCTCTTTTTTGAATCTATTTATGTAAGTTGTTGAAACTAAATTTGCATGAGCTTGTCTCAGAAGGTTTAATGTGGGAAATGAACCGTGTCTGATTCCGCTGTGTGACATAGTTGTACATGTTTTTGAGGCAATCTAATTGAAATTAAAGTTATCGAAGACACTACAGATCTTGGATTATTTTTTGAGATGACCAAAATTTCCCTACACATCCATTGATTGAGATCTCTAAGGTTTCCTTGAGTGAAACTTATAGAAATATGGTAGTTTTATCTCCCTAAACACAACCAACTAAACTACCTACCATTTTTTAACGTTTCATTTTGGTGAACCTAGCTTTTTTCAACACTTTATTTCTGATTTGGAGTGCATCATAGTCCTAGATCTAGCTTACATTAAATTTACATTAGGTCTTGGATGATCTAATTTGCATCTAGGGTTTCTAAATCTTACATTAGTGAAAGTGCATATAGGTTGCATTTTTACATCTTGCATCATTGAATTTCATCTAAAATCTTTAATTAAACTTAGTCTAGACATAGAATACAAACCAAAAACTCTAACATTCACTCATAATTTTTTGAAGTTCATGCAAAAAACCTAATCTAGGACTCATACACCCCTCTGGGCAATTTAGTCCCAATATAGGCTATTTTTCTTGGTTTTTGGGTATTTTGTGGTGATTGTTATTCACTTTTTTGAATGCTTGAGAAAACCTAATTGGGACTCATACACCCCTCTGGATGATTTAGTCCCGTGTCAAATCTAAAACTGCATTTTACAAGATTAAAAACCCCCTTTATGTGCTCTTGTTTGTTGTTGTTACATTTTTGTTTAAGTTTAATGAGTTTTTGTTTTATGCATTTCATTAAATACAACTTAATTTAGTTTCATTTAAATTATGGATAGAATTAGACTACTACAATTTTCATTTCCAACATTAGTTCATAGCTCAATAAGCTTAGATTACATTTGTCATTCACTAGAAAACAAAACAAAAACACCTATAAACCGATGAACCACTTGGAGAAAGCATAGTTATTTGAGTATGTCAAATATCTCTTTCCAAGTTAACCTAACCCTCAATCCTTTTAGTAGTGATGAATTTGACATGTTAGATGAAGTCCCTGAGGATTTCATCTCACAAGGTTCATCCACTAAGTCTTGTTACAACAATCCAACCTAAAACTCATCCTTTACCCACCCTTCACACAAACCTAAAACTCAAAACAAACCCGTTTTCACCCTCGAACCACCTAAGAATAATGTTTCACAACAATCAAGTTATAATACCATTTCTTGTACATATAACACTACAAACAAATTCAACATCCTTACCTTTTCTTGAACCCATCTTTCCTAGTGCTCCTCGTTTGCCTTTGCATAATGGGAAGGAGTATTATCTTGTGGAACAACTTAAGAATACTCTGGAAAAGATATTTGTATGGGACCTAATTCAAGATTTTTCTAACTATCATACTATGGTTCAAACAGCCTTGCAACAAGTTGTGATTCCCTCTAATACAAATGCAAGTGATGTAGCGAAATTAATTCAAGGAATGAATGTGGTTAATATAGATATTACTTTTCATCAACATGAGCTACCTCCCTTGGAGATGAGAAAGAAAAATGATGCCTTCATGATAATAGCTAGATTCAATAGGATAGGAATAAAAAGAACCCTTGTTGATAATGGCTCTGCTCTTACTGTCTATAGTGTGAACCTTTTAGATAGACTTGGTGTGGATAAATCAAGATTTGAACTTGATTCCTTATCGATTCAAGGATTTGATAACTGAGGAAAGCAACCGCTTGGTGCGATCACTTTACCTATTGCAGTTGGAAAGGCTACCTTACAAACTCCTATTCATGTTATGCCTCATGACGTTTCATTCAGTCTTCTTTTAGGAAGACCTTAGATTCATGAGATGCATGTGGTTCCTTTAATGACTCTTCATCATATCATGAAATATGTCTACAACAATAAAATATACCAAGTTGAAATAAACCTCAAGCCTGAAAGTTGCTTACAAGTTGAAAAAGGAAAGACAAATCCTCTAAACACATTAATTCCAATTTGAACATAGAACCTATGAAACAAGAGAAACAAGAGATAAAAAAAGTGATGAAGTTATTAGAATATGATTGGGGTTCTTTAGACTTCACACCAACATTTATGGGAGAATACAAGATTACAACAAAAGAAAATAAGAAACAAAAGCAACCAATGGTAATGTCAACAAAAAATTCAGAAGAAAACTCACAAGAATCTACGTCATCTACTCTAGAAGAATACACAAGCTATATAACAAAATTTGATGAGATATAATATCAACAACCACCAAACCCGAAAGAGATGGAAATTTTTTATGGAAGGAGTTATGAGCTTATGAAACAACTTGGCCATAGTGGAAAAGGATGTGGGAGGAAAGAACAAGGCGTCTGTGTTCCTATAGAACGTAACACACAAGAAGAAAAAAGTGGTTTGGGGTATTTCCCTTCTAAAAATACATAAGAAACAAAAATACCCTCATTAAACATAAACACCATCATGTGTAATCCTAAAACAACTCTAACCTTGAAGCATCCCGAATTGATTGATACAACTTGTGAAGTATCATTAGAGTACTTCAAAGATGATGAAGCCTTGAAAGAAATGTTAGGAGTTTATGATAAACCATTTACTCCTAAGAAGAAACGGGTTACATGTGTTATGATTAGTTCTAAGCAAGAAGGAAAAGAAAGGGAAAGTAAAGAGATTGATATTGACAACGAAGAATGAAACTTTGAATTTCTGAAATAAAGTGCACTTCCTTTAGGAGATACACTTGACATACCGATGGATATTAACAACAAAGAGAAAGTGATTATGATAGGAAAGTGCCTTGACAAAGATGAGCAAGAAGACCATGCAACTTTACTTCATGACTTTCGTGAAATTTTTTCTTGGACTTATTTAGATATGCCAAGAATTGATGCTAAGATAGTGATACACAACATAGTCTTGTTGATGGCCAAATTGACACAACAACATGTAGGAAAGATTCAATCACCTTACCTCTCCTGAAAAAGACAAACAATCATTAAATCGATCACCTTCCAAGGTCTTAGATGTTGGGTCACAACATTGCTATTTTGTTGAGCGGTCAATGAGGCTATAATGTTCAAGGGGCCTGCTGATTATTGAGCTTTTTGGTTGCTACAAGATCAAAATCCAATCTAAACCTACTCTAATTGGGGTATAAAAAAAAAGGAAAAAGATAGATCAGGGACATAAGAGAGAAAAGAATGTTGATTCATCTAATTAACCAAACCTTTTACTCTTTAAGGAATTCCTAAACTAGAACTACAAAACAAATCAACCTGTAATCAATACAAAGATGAAAATTCATTCACAGTGCAAACTTTAATAGTAGATCACAAATCACAATTTGAACAAAAGAAAAGATAAAACTTCATTCCTCAAAGAATTCCAAATCAAATGATTAACATAATGAATATCATTCCAGAGAACAACTTAAATCAGGTTTAAATCTAGCTGCTTCTACTATTGCAAAAAAGATAAACAACATTTACAAATCTGGCAAGTTTCACCAATGCACAAAAACCAATGTCTTCAAATTGACTCGATTAACTAAAATTGCAGAAAACTTCATTGTCTATTCTACTGCTAACTCTAATAAGCTCTAAGAAAAATGTCTATTTATTTTTCCTAAAATTTAACCTCCTTGAATGAGCTTGATTTTACAATAAATAGCTCAACCATTACATAATTTATGCTCAAATAGCTCATCGAAAATTGTATCTTTCGTGCACATGCAATTATTCACAAAGATAACTTTTTGTTTTGGATTCTCTTGACCTCAATTGACTCCAGTGAGCTTCAGTTGATAATTTGCAATTTGTAGTTTCAACTCTAAGTTCCTCTCTTGCACAATGGGCAATAGTGTCTTTTCCTATAAATCACGTCAAACAAGGACCACCAAATATTCAGTTTACTTTCAGATGATAATCTTTCCAAAAAATTTCTCTTTTGCATATCAGATTTGCAAATCATCTTCGTCACTATCTACTCCAATCCATTAAAAAAGGAACCTGTAGAAAATAAACGCACACTAATCAATTTAGAAAATTATAAATTCAGATAATTTTCAATTAATTGATTTTGCATTTCAAAATATTCCAATGAAATAAATATAATAAACTTCAATGAACTTAATTGAAATAATAGTAGTAAAACCCCCTTTTAATTTATGATTATTTTAAAATAAAATAACATTAAAATGATGTCATGAGTGGATTTAAAATCCCATTGCTTCTTGTTCCTCGATCCACAAGGTACCTATAAAAATCATGAAATGAAAAGTTAATTAATTTACCAAAATAGATAATCCCATTAACATTGAATTAATTAACTTTCCTTGTTCATTCAATCCTAATTTTGCAAGATCAAATTCCACTAAATAGGAATCAAAAGAAAATTAAGAATTTCGAAGGAGTTGCTATCATCATCTATCCTCAACATCATCAAAAAAATATCACTGGGTCCTCAAAATTAATTTCATCCCCCGATACTGAAGGTTCCATATTTTACATGCATGACCATCAAGGTAATTTTGACTTCAAATATATCTACATATCTCTCTATCTTTAATGTTTTTTTGGATGACAATATTCTATTCCAAAACTCTTACTCGGTACTCTGCTAAAGATTACTCAATACATTCACTAAACATTCACTCTGCACATTTCTTGAGTCATTATCTACAACCATGGATTTCTCCAACCCATTTCTTGACAATTCAATGAGATGATCACACTCTTCAGCTGTAAGGAAATTCTTGTACACAAAGACCCTGAAGACAATTGAATTACTCGAATTGGATCAAAACCATAAGGTGGGCTAAATTTCAAAATGGAAAATTTAGAGGCATCCTTATTAGTTCTCAAAGGCATCCTATACATTTTAGAATCTTCAACAACTCAGAAGAAGTTGTGAGATTATAGCCTATTCCCCTGTCTTGACCTTAAAATCCATCCTATTTATGATTATGCATTTCCTTGAGGCATTAGATCAAACAATTTATTCGATTTGTCTAAGTTTCCACGTTTTGCATCCATTTGAGGTATTAATAATTTCTTTCCATGAGACTACATTTTTTTTTAAGTGGCTTTTCTTCAAATAGTTCACTTGCCATGTCTCTGTACCCTTGCTCTTGAGTTTAAAAGCCTTTCCACCTCTACACTTATTGCATTCAACACAGTAATGTTTCGTTGAGACATTCAACAAAGAGCCCACAGTGAGATCATGCCTACAGTTCCACATTTTACATGCATCATTTGAGAATTTCAAAATCCTTTTTGAAGGAACCATTTTGTTCCGATCTTGCAATATTTCAACAAAACCATTGAGGCATTTGGATTTTTGATGATTCCTCACTTTCCCACACATGCTCTACAATCATGGTGTTCCATGAACTCCATTTCTTTGAGGTAGTCCATCGAACACTTCATGTATTGAGATCCCCTTGGGTCATTTGGTCAAACAGTTTACATACCGTGAACACAACTCCATGCTTGCACATTTTGCATGTATTTTCTACTAGGGTGATTATGAATTTGTCCATTCTTTGTTATTGTTGCATTCCATTAGAACTGTCACCTTCTTGAGAGGAATTCGGTAAGATAATTCATGTGCCCTCTCTATGTCTTCACATTGGCGAGAGCAGAAACAAATCAATTTGATTTGAAATATTTAACAATTTTCAAAATTCAGCCATTTTGTACATATCCTCAATTAATGCGTTCCAACAGAAGACATCTCTTTCATGTTATTTTGTTGATCAGTTCACTCTACTTTGTCTATGCTTCAAGACTTCATGGATGAGATTATCATCTCATTCCATGGATGAGATTTCTTTGAGGCGATCTGTCAAATAGTGCATGCCCTTTTGTGCTCCCACATTTGCATGCATTTTCTTGAAAGTTCAGTTATTTTAAATACTATTTTGATAGCTCCCATTTCAACCTAGGTTGGAGAATGCTAACAAGTATAGATTTTGGCTTTTCATCTACAAATTGCATTTGCTTAAAAGTTTCTGAAGTTTCTTTTCAACAAATCAAACTCATGTTTCTACATTCATGGAATTTTGAGCAGTAGTTCATACACCATGTCTTTGTTTCCACCATTGGCCAAAAGCAAAGGATTTTGGCGGAGATTTCAGAATTCGGTCCTATATCCTCACATTCACATAAGCTTGAAAGTTTCAAAGACCTTTATTTCTCAAAAAAATCACTTTGTATTTCTCTCCAATTATCATTTCATGAGATCACGCCTCTTTGAGGAACTTGATTAAACAATGAATGTGCCCTCTCTCTGTGTTTCACTATGCCTTCACAATTTTTGTATGTGTATGTCTTGGCTTCCACTGTTGGTGCTAGCGAGGAATTCGGCTTTACATCTGCTAATTCGCATACCATGCGACACATTTATTTGATACCTCTGTGAAAATTTTTGTTTGCATCATTTATACAATAGTTCAACAAATCCATATTGTGAATACCCTACAATTGGTGCCCTTGTAAACATAGTGTATGTAGTTTTTTTGGCTTCCACTGTTCTTCATTGGCAGGATCAGAGTTGGGTTCAAGCTAGCACCAGAACATTTTTAATTACATTGGGTTTAGTATCTACTCAGGACCCGATCTCGATTGCTTGCATGTGGAGGCAGAAACTGGTTGGGAGCAGGGTTTCTCACTATTCACTGGCAGGAGCAGGAACTTGTTCAGGATGGGTTTCGGGACTTGTTCAGGAGTGGGTTCAGAAATTGTAGAGGATATGTTTCGAGTTTCGGGATATTTCATGCACCTACACAATACAAAATTTGGTGTCAAATTTTTATGGAGTTTCGATTCCTGAAACCCAAAGGGACACTGAAAACTTTATATTTATATTTATATTGTATTCCTTCCCTATGCCTAAACGGGTCAGGTTCTGAATTTTACCCAAACGTGAATTGAATGGTAAATTTAAATTTCTGATTGGATACATTTCATTAATTATTTATTACCATTCCTTTTGTTTTTAAAGTATTTTCTATTTTTTTGTGTTTTGTATTATTCTATTTTTTTAAATTTTTCAACTCTAAAGACAAACGATGAAAAATAAGACAAAAATGAAGACAGGGAAAATCGAGATTGAGATGACCATGCGACACCAAAAATTGAAAACGAACGACACTCCAAAGAATGAAACGAGATGACAAAAAAAATATGACAACAAAAAGATGGGGGTGAAGACTAATGAAAATGACCAAAACAAATGAATGACACAACAAATGAAGACAAGACAAAGCAAAATGGGAAGGACATCGGGATCGGGAACAAAAAAGGAATGTGGACCCAAACAACACCTGAAGGTAAAGCAAAAATTAGGATCAGGAACAAACTCGACACAAAAACCTCCAAAGAGTGCAAGGTTCCAAGAAATTTCTGAAATCCGAACTCGATGGGTGAAAAACACAATGAACGTGGGAATCAGGATCAGGACGAAAGTAGGAACAGGAACCTTGGAAAGGTCCCTAGTTCTGGTGCTAGTCTGATACCAATTTTGAACCAAACAGAAGAAAACAAAGAATTAGAGATCAAAGTTTGGATGGAACCAGGACTTGAAACCTCGAAAGGGGTTAGGTGTCGATTCCATTCTAAAACCTGATTCTGACAAAACAAAGATGGAAAGCAAGCAGAGATCAGTTTCGAGACAACACTTGGAACCTGAACCCTCTCTCGAGGATAAGTACAGGTATCATTCTGAAATCCAATTCTGACAAAGGAAAAAAACAAGGCACGAGAAATGATGAAAATAAGAACAACACAACGTGACCACAACAAAAAAAACTAGCGAAATGAAAGAAAATAGAGGGGTCCTCGACTTTTCCAAGTGAAATGTTTGGGCGTGTATGCAGGGCATAACAAATGGTGACTCAGTTGGGAAAATTCTCTAAGAATTTTAAAACATGTAACCCTCCAAATACCCAAAATCTCAAGTTTATGCTTATTCAAAGCAATCTAAGAAGTGCAACCAAATCAAAATTAGGGCAACATAGAGGTTTGAGATGAAACTGAAATCTGTTTGTGTGTGCAAATGATTCATTCCCCTCCATAAGCATTATTGTCATCAAAGTGGAATAGACTCTACCCAAGCTACATAGTTGTGAGTTATATTTCTGACGTGCAATGATATTTTGGACATAACTCTACTGCTAGACAAGCGTCTATAGCCCCAACAAAGATACCTCTAGTTCTCTCTAAGCATTGCTCTACAAGCAGGCATCTATAGCCCCGGTAGAGATACTTGAATTACCCTTGCTGATTGAGTTCATTTTCAGATTTTCTTTCCTTTCCTTTTTCTTAGATGTTGATTCTTTTAAAGCATATTTTCTCATTTCCCTCAATCCTCAAGTAGTGAAGCTTAAGTAGTGGGTTGAGAACCACGGTGGAAATCATGAAAGAAATGTAATCCTTTAGAATATTTTACTTGGAATAGAGTTACCCCACCTGATGTAAACTTACTGATGAATTTCTTAAGATGTGCAAAGTGTGATAGACTTTCAAAGACTCCCCAAAAAAATCATAACGTACCGAGTCCTAATCCATGCTGGCATTCCCCAGTTTGAAATGGATGAAGCTAAATCAAAGTTTTCAAAATAACTGACTGATCAAGTGTTTGAAAACACAAACAAAAAAATCTCAGTAGATTCACCTTATGACATAACTTGCATACAACAACTCACACTGATACATTTTGACTCAAATTCCGATGAAAGGTCATCGAAATTTTGACGAACTTTTGTCAGAATTACTTCATCAATTTTTTGATGAAATTTGAAACGTCAAAATTTTGACCCAGCATCGTCGGCTGGGTTAGAATTTCGACGTTTCAAAGTTTGTTGGAAAATCGACGAAATAATTCAGACGAAAGGTCGATGAAATTTCATCGAAATTTGAGTCAAAATGTATCAGTGTCAATTTCCATTGTCAATGAGAGGAACCCCCAACAGAAAGACAAAAGAAAAGAACAAGGAAAGAAAGGAGCAAAAGAGAAGAGCAGACAGATATGACAAACCAAAAAAACCAAAATAGAAAAACGAGAACCAAAACCAACAAAAAAACAACCAAATACCAAAACAAAAGAAAACAAACAAACGAGGACATAAAAAAAAAAACATAACGAAAGGAAAAAAATAAACTAAAAACTAATACTAACCAATCCTAATCCTAAACTAACTCCAAAATGAGCTCTACAAACATAAAACTATAAAAATTTGTACATTCACCTACCTAATTTTTCATTATGTGTAGAAGTCTTAATTTGCTAGGTATGGTACTGAATCTAGCAAATTCATCTTTATACTTAGAAATGTAAATTTCATGTACAATAAATTCATTATGTGGGTATAAATTTTGAAATATTAACAGTTGCAGGTTCTCAGCCTTATTGTGATTTACTCACAAACACATTTTATTATCCCCAACATCATAATCAAACTGAAAATCATTAAAACACATAGGGTAATGAAAAGACACCACCTGATTTAGAAGACCTTAAGTTGTTGTTGGGTGTTCATGTCATATGATCTCGTCTTCACAAGGTCTCATCTCATGAAACATCATTCCATTTCACTCCAGTATATGCATTTCAACATAAAGGATATCCATTAGCAATGTATCATTAGCATTCAAGAAATCCAAACCTAGTTCAAAAATTCATGCATATCATTATCACAATCAACACTAGTTTCGAACAACAAACTAGTGTGTTTGATTTCACAGGGACCATTAGCTTCAATCATGTTTTCCAAAATAAAAACATCATCAATTAAATATTTACCTTCGTTAGCCTCTAAAGCAATTTGCTCAACATCTTCCTCACCTGACCTGGCAATCTTTCTGGATAGCAAGAGATCATAACAACTTACCTCAAAATGTGAACCAAAAGGAAGAATCCTACATGGATCACCTGAAGTGAGATTTATTTTGCAGCTTGAAAATGGATGTATCAACATTTTTGTATTCCATTCCAATGCAGAGTCCCAGATTCCTTCGATCTCATTAGATGGACTAAGCAGAAAATCATCTCCATTATCAACTTGCAAGGTCTGCAAACCCACCTCCTCTTGAGATGAAGCATTTATTTCAAAACTCTCTTCAAATATTTCACCCACTAGAGTTTAAAAATCAGCATCTAGCCCATCGCCATTAATGTCAGAGATACTGATATGTGGTGAACAAGGATTTTCTTTGAACAACTCATTCAAATACACAAAGTCAATTTCAAGAATACACTTCCTCAGTTCATGTTTATGCATATCATTAACAAGAATGTGTGAGTCAACATCAATTTTACCACTATTAAGGTCAAATTGAATAATTCATGACAAACAAGGATCTTCTTCAAAAAAATCATTAGAATAAAATAGAATCAAAACCAAGGAATACTACCCTATTTTATTCTCTTCATCATGCTAGAGTGATTCAATTTCGGAGGCAACCCTTTGGTAATCCATTTGACCTTCTTCTATTTCATTCAGCTTAATCTCATCATGCATTCCTCGCTGCAATAAAACAATAAACAAATCCATGTCAATATTTTGATTAACATTGAAATCCAATCTATTTTCTTGACATGTATAAATCTGGTCTAATCGATCATCAGGCAGTACTTGGTGAATCTATATATCTACTTGACCTTCTTCTTTTGAAAATTCATTTTGGCATTCAAGTCCTCATCCTTGTCCATGAGATTTATTTTCAATTTCATCTAGAAGTATGTTGTTCTCTATTTTAATTTGTTCATTATTCAAATTACTAGAATCATTTTCCTATGTTAACTTGTTTCTTCCTTACCCATCGCCATGAAAGATTCTATGAATGCATTGATAAATTCATTTTCCACATCGAGTGGATCTGCATAAGCTAAAGAAGCTTCATCAATTTTTGAATCCATCTTGATGCAAGGATCAAGCTCCTCATATGATGGGGAAGAGCTTAAAATATTCTCAGAAATACTCTCATCGTTGTGGATGGAGTCATTATCATTTTCATGTGCGCTGGTTGTTTCGTCTTCCTCATTGAGTGTACAAGTATTCCATGGATCTTCCATAAGTATTCCTTCAATAGTGATCAACTATTTAAAATATAACTCCATCCTACCAAGGAAAACATGGCAATCCATCTAATAATGTTGATTTGTTTGATGTATCCTACATCCATTTGGCCTAACAAGTTTTGATAGCTTCGAATCTCCTAATTATTCCAACTTCTCCATTATTCAATTTTGAATATGTGGTATATCCAACCAACATGAACCATGCTACTTTTTCCATCCCTCATCTTGTTGTTCATCTTTTTCAAAATAAATTTTTAAAGTGTTGGAAGGAGATTCTTTAGTTGTTGATTTCTCATGACAACAATCTTGTGTTAATACCTCATCTCTTTCAGTAACATTGTTAGTATTAATATTTCCAACAAAACTAGATTTTGACATGATATTTCTATTATGCTTTGAATTTATATCCGTTTTATGCTCTTTGTCAAATAAAACATCAAAATGATATACTTGCTCATAAAATCTTTCACTTATAACTTCATTATGATGTAATGGACTATGCTTTGGAATATGACTAAAAATAGATGATATAGTCCCAACTTCATTGACGGGTAGAATACTTGCCTCTGTGGTTGGATTTTGCAGAGATAGATTCTTCCATTGGTCTTGTGTGGAATTGAATTGATATGAAGCATTGGAAAATGTGGTGTTCAGAGGATTAGGAAGGTTGTAGCTTCTTGGTGAGAATGATTGCATCTGGGTAGGGATGGTGGGTAAACTAGCATAAGGTTACAAAGGATGAAAGATTGCAAGCACACAGGTATTACAATCCTGATTATGGATACTTGAAGTTAACATGTCATGTCCAGCCTATGCCAGTAAGAGAGCTTTGTTCAATACATCATGTAGGGATTTAATCTCCCCACAACATCTAATTTTTTTTGCAAACAAAGAATTCAAACCCCAATAGTAATGTTCCTTTAGCAAACTAGATTTAAAGCTTGAACTCATTGTACATCAAAAAAACCCTATGATTGAACTGGTAAATTGATTCCAATGGTGTCCTTTTTGTAGTTTCAAATTCAAATGATGGATCTTGTGTTTGTGCACAAGGTTCAAACTAATCCACGAATACAATTTCTAACTCCATCCATGAGCAAATAGAATTTGATGGAAGATTAACATACCATGATGTACCTTGAAGTGCTTTGATGAATAGTTGACACATTGTATCTTCATGACGAATTTGGTGAAGACCCATCAAATCCTTGAAACTCTTAACATGATCTTTAACAAATTGTCCATTGTTAGGAAAAAATAATGGAAGCTTATTATGAATATGATAAGGAACTTCGTTAAGAATCCCAGGAATACACAAAGGGCCACCCATTAGAGTTAGGTTTTTGAAGATACAACCCGCTCTAACATGCACCTGACCAAAAAATTCCCAGTCCCTCTTTCTAGCGCTAGTTTCGATGTGAGAAAAGATGAAAACAAGAACAACAAAGCATGACCACAACAAAACAAACCAGCGAAATGAAATAAAATAGAGGGGTCCCCGAATTTTCCAAGCAAAAAGTTGGGGCGTGTATGCAGGGCATAACAAGTCCTTGAAGAAAATGCTAATGAAGTTAGAAATAGATACAAAAGATTAATCCTAAGATAGCCTTATTAGTTAAGGCCAAGATTGAAAAAATTCTCAAAGCTGGCTTTATACAACCTATAGATTATTCTCCTTAGATATTGAACATTGTTATAGTCGTGAAACCTGATAATCATATTAGGATGTGTATGGACTCGTGATTTAAATAAAGCATCTTTAAAAGATTATTTTCCCCTTCCTAATATTGACATGATAGTGGACTTGGTTGTGGGACATGCTTTGTTTTCATTCATGGATGGATTTTTTGGATATAATCAAATATTCATCAACCCTCAATATCAATACAAAATAACATTTACTATAGTTTGTGGAACATTTTTCTGGGTAGTCATGCCTTTTGGATTGAAGAACGTAGGAGCAACATATCAACGAGTTATGACATTAATATTTCATTATTACATACATAAGATTTTGGAATATTATGTTGATGATATTCTCGCAAAATCTTTAAATCAACAAGACAATGTGAATATCCTTCACAATATCTTTGACCGAATGCAAAAATATAACATGAGATTGAATCCAAAAAAGTGTGTCTTTGGTGTAGATAGTTGATTTTTTAGGTTTTATCGTATCTTGTAGAAGCATTGAGGTGGACATGAAAAAATTGATGTTATAGATAACATGTCACCTCCTAGAAATATTTCACAATTGCACACTTTACAAGGAAGAATTCAGCCCATCCGTCATTTTGTAGAATCCTTGGCGGACTGAACATTACCCTTTACACATCTCTTTAAGAAAGAGGTTCAATTTAACTGGAATAAGGATTGTAAATAGGATTTTGAGAGTTTGAAATATTATCTTGCTACTCCTCCTATTTTACAACCTTTTATGCAAAAAAAACCGTTCATCCTTTATACAACAGCATCATCCAATGCTCTCGTAGCATTGTTGGCTCAATAGGATGAAAATTGGTAAATAACATCCTATTTATTATATTAGTCGAACTCTAATTGATTATGAAACACGATACACAATGATAGAAAAAAAAAAACTTGGCTCTTGTATTTACTACTAGTAAATTGAGACATTAATTATTGAATTCAAAAATACATGTGATGAATAAATTTGATCCTTTAAAATATCTTTTTGCTAAAATAGATTTATCAGGATGTTTAGCTAAGTGGGTTATGTTGTTAACATAGTTTGACCTTAAGTTTATCTCGCAAAAGGAAATTAAAGGAAAAGCCTTCATCGACCAATTAGTTGACACTCCTTCTCCCCTAGCATTACCTAATAATGATTCATTCCTTGACAATAATGTGTTGACAATTGAAACTAGTATATGGGAGTTATACTTTGATGGCTCTAAGTGTTAAAAAGGATTTGGTGCAGGGATTATAATAGTCCCGCCTACAAGAAAACCTATTCCCTTATCCTACCTCTTAAAATTCATATCCACAAACAACATAATAGGTATGAAGCGTTAATTTTTGGAATATTTGTTGCTTTAACTCTGGGAGGTTGAGACATTAAGATATTTGGAAATTCACAATTAGTTATTAAACAAATAAATGGAACGTATCAAGAAAAGCATGACAAATTATAAAGATATAAGGATCTCACAATGAATTTGTTAGAAAGATTTGATTTATTTAACATTGATAACATCCCATGAAAATATAATCAACATGCAGATGCAATGGCAAGTGTGGATTTCCTTATATCTCCTCAAGATCCTTCAAAATATTTCACATTTATTTTCCATACAGGTATGAAACCATGAATAGAAAATACAGTTGAAGAAGTGTTATCAACCATCATGGAAACCTCTAGTAAATGATACACACCAATATTTAATTATTTAAAAGAAGGTACCTTTCTTGAGCTGACAACTATGAATACTCGAGACTACCTTAAAAAAATCACGTCTAGATATATAATCCTTGCTGATGTGTTGTATTGAAGGTCCTTCGATGGTATTTTACTTAGATGCTTGAAACAATCTGAAATCCCCATAGCACTTGTGGAATCTCATGCAAGTGCTTGTGGAGGCCATTTTGGAGGAAGATCATTAGTTCAAAAGCTAATCCATATAGGATACTATTGGAGACATATGGAAAATTATTTCTTTGAATACGTTAAGAAATGTCACAAATTTCAAGAACATAGTAATTTTATTCACACTCCTGATTCTGAGCTTCATGCCCAAGCTCCTATTTGGCCATTCTCAGTATGGATTTTGGATATTATGGGAAAAAAATCACCTCCTCCACTGGACATACCTTCATAATCACAACAATAGATTATTTCATGAAATGGGTAGAAGCCATTCCCCTTTGTTCAACAACCGATGATGTAATATTTAATTTATATTGAAACACATTATTGCTCGCTTTGGACTTCCTTTTGCATTAGTTTCAGAAAATGGGACACCATTTAAAAAAAATGACGTGAAAATTTTCTTAGAAACATTTAACATCGAACATCGTTTTTCAACACCTTACTACTTGTAATCTAATTTTCAAGTTGAATCAACTAATAAGACTCTTGAAAAAAACTTAAGGAAAATAGTAAGCAAACATAATAAGGATTGGCACACGTAGTTGATTTATGCATTATGGGCTTATTGTACTAGTATTAGAACATCAACTGGGAATGCTCCTTATAACCTTTTCTATGGTACCAAGGCAATAATGCCCTTGGAGTTAGAGATTCCTTCATTAAGAATCACTCTTCAAGGATTTATTGATGAGAATACTTATAAAGAACAATGATTGTATTAGCTTGAAATGCTTGATGAACAACGCATTAACGCTCTTGAGCATCTCCAAGCTTATTACAAAAAATTGTAACATAGTTACAGTGCTCATGTTATCCCTCGTGCATTTACCAAAGGTGATTTAGTGTTATTTGAGAATCAGTGTAACGCCAATGCTGCCCTAACTCAAAAAAAAAATTCAGCCGTAATTTCTGAGGACCTTACATAGCTGATGAAAGCTATGGGTCTAGAGAATAAACATTAATAGAAATGGATTGTACACCTCTTAAAGAACCTATTAATTCCACACCAATCCTTGTATGCATCTATTGCACCAACATTATCAAAATTGGAGACTGGGGGCATGTCGAGATATGAGTCATCTAAATCACTAGATACAACATCATCCATTGTTATTTGTCTTTTATCTCCTAGCCTCCAAGCACTCCGTACTGATCGCCTATAAAAGGGTCATGCTACTAGTGGTACCTGTACTTTTCTGAACTATCTCATGACATGATTATAGTAGAATGGTCCTACTACGTAACTGTCCCTCCTCAGTAGAAATCTATGCATCTGCATCCTCCTCAACTGGCAGGTGTCATTTGGCCATTGTGGTATCAACTGATATGATCTCCACAAGATCTCTTCCCGATCCAAGTGGTCAAATATAACTCTCCAATATAAAAAAACTCCAAACTACCACACTCATCTCAATGGATAGTTGAATGTGCATGGGTATCCAAGGATGTGCATAGAAAATAATCCTATTAGCCTGGTGCATGTGATATGCTCTAGGAACCAAATCTGTAGAAGTTTACAGTGCACCATTCTCTCGACCTCATGATATGTGAACCATCCTAAATCATAGTATGGAATTGCAAGCATGTTGTGACCCTATGCATAAAAAGTCTTGCAATGCTCCATCTCTCATATCATGTGAACTAGGCCTACATCCATATGTGCTACTTGACCACCTAGAACTAGTACTAGTGCTAAGATGAACATCATAATACGCCTCAAAAGTGGTGATTGTGCGTAGAGTAGCCACTATAGCTCAATACATGGCCATACAATCTAATCCTGAATCAACCCTCCAAGAAAATATTGTACATCTAGTCTCATATGCCTATAGGAACAATCCTCTGCAAAATGGACGATATCGCCTCAAATGGGAACTCGAAGGATGCAATGTACATCCTCTAGAGTGATCATCATATCACCTATAGGTAGAAAAAATGTGCAAGTGCCTGTATCCAATCTCTTTGCTAGTGCCATTAGCATGGCATCGTGGTTCCTCATGGGAGGCATGAGTTACAACCAATATAACCTAGTAGCTTGTAAGGTATGTCTTTCATCCTCTGAAATTTTTGTGATGAGGTCTTGTAGGTGGCAACATAGTTTGTCGATAAGACGTTGTTGTGATCATAGAGGAATCTAACAAAAGAAAGCAACCCTATGTCCTATAAGCATTCGAAAATCTCAAATCCATACATCAACAGTCAAAAAGTGTGCTAAAGTTGCTCGAAGGTACTTTTATAGGGGTCCTAGACACTTTATTCCTTTTTTGGGTTCCAGGGTCCTAAATCTATATAGAAATACGAGCAGGTGCATGGAAATGGGTAGCAATTCCATGGACACCCTAAAAAAAAAGTTGGAAAACCATAACGCGCTTGCGTTATGTCTCCATTAAGCCTAGACTAGGTCTCGGCAACTACACAGACATAACACGAGTGTGTTATAATGTGCTCGCATTATTGACTATTAAAAGCAAAAAAACAAATACAAATATCTCATTTATATTTCAACTGGTTTTTTGGTGCACCCGCAGCAAAAACCCCCACAATATCTCGCTCGTGTTCTAGGAGGAGAATATCTTCACCAACAATCTATATTTCTTCATAGCGATGGTGCCATGACGAGGAGCTGTGAGAGGTAAGGATTCTATGGTTTTTGTTTTGAAATTGTTAGTTTTAGATTGAATTTGATATATATTGTTTTTCAATTTTTAGGAGATGCAAATCAACTTGCAAACCCTCAAAATCCTCAACAGGAAGACCAACCAAATCCTCAAGATCAAAATCAACCACAACATCAACCTCCTCCACCAATCACTCAACCCCCTCTTGGCACTCAACAAAATTTAATGAGTGAAATTGAGAACAACAAAAAACAAATTAAGGATTTGATCAATAGGTTGAGTGATCCAAATGGTTCAACCACAGAAAGAATCACCCTAGCAAATTCATTGAAAGATATGTTAGAAAACGTAGATTCAATTAGCAAACAAATAACTGGATGGGAAGATAGGAGGCAGGTAGCTAGGTACTATTATGCAAATAAACTATCATACAAGGATGTGAAAGATTTAAAAATTACAAAAGGTGATTTGTGCTCATTATTCATTGACCCACACACAAATCAAAATCTTACCCTCAATGTGAAGAGGTTTCCTATCCATTGGTGCCACCACTGACAGATTAGGGACCGGTTTTATGATAGGTGGTACATGGTCTTCGATTATCCACCGTGCAACAATTGTGAGGTCCTGCAATATTTCCTTAGGAAACTATACAGTGAGTTCATATTGAACAAAATCCCAAATTATTTTGATATGAGGGATTTCTAGGGGAGAGGTGGGGGGTCAACTCAGGATAGACCTGGTGCACAACTGGATCCTACACGGAAAGGTAGACGAGCTCTCGCTAGGCCACCTCGTGAGCACATTGTTATGCCTTCTGTCGTGAAGGAAAGTGCTGACGTAGAGACATTGCAGGCAATCAACACTTTGACCCAGAGTGTCATCCATCATACTAGCCCTATTCTACAATGCCATCTGGGGGAGTCTTCGAGTGGTGGCCTTCAAACACATGTGTGTCAATCTTGCAGGGCTACTTGTTCACATGACTCCACCGACCCTCAGGAGACTGGTACGCAGGATCTGTCTATAGATATGGAGATGGAGAGGGCAGCTGACATTTTTCATGAGGCATATGGCATTGATAGTCAAGTAAAAGTTAGTGCATGTGTTCATTGAATTTAATTTATTTAATTTCGATTTTGAAATGTAAGATTAACTAAAAATATTTTATGATTTTAATAAAATTGCAAGGTCACAGTGTTGAAACTGGATATACCGGCCCCCCACCAACCTATTTCTGTAGTACACCTATCACTAGGGTATGTAACTAGTAAACAATTATAAATTTATTGCATGTTAATGACATTGTTTTACGAATGGTAATTTAATATGCAATTTTGGATGTTGAACAGACTAATATTGGAGGTTTTCATGGAACACTTCCCAGTGGCGGTGGATTTACTCAAACCTTCACGCAGGTAATATAATAAAGATTTTAATTAATGAATCAAGTACTTAATAGATTTTTGTAGTTTATGCATGCACATCGTTGATTACGTTGAATAATTTGTTGTTTTATTTTCAATTGTTGCAAGACTATACACCTCCAAATGTGACGAGGGCAATGGATATTGGTGTGACATCTGCTATACAATCCTCGATGGCTCTGACAAAAGAGGTATGATGCAAATTAGTAAATTTAAATTTACATTTGTTGTTATAGATGTTAGTTAGTGAAAAATCAAACCATTATTGATTCACGTAGTTTAATTTCTATTTGTATGGTTTATACAGGGCTTGAGCACGCCTGAGCATGGGTGTGAGAATATTTCCATCATGGAGAGAGATCGTGAGATGGCTGTAAGTGATTATTTTGTCAAATATATCATTTTTTATAATGTAATTTCTATATATTCATGTCTTTACTTCTTATTGTAATAGTTAAAACTTCACCATGAACTAAACCCTAGGAGGAGTAGCAGGAGCACTCCACGAGCACAGAAAAAATGAGTGACAGACCTATCACCATCCGAGTGAAAAGGAAAGGGAAAGATTTTATTTCCAGGGCATGGAGAGCAATGACTTTTGATTCCAGAGTCCTTTGTTGTATGCCTGCATGGCACTTTTGTACATATTTTTTATTGGACATATTTGACATTATATGCCTAGATGGCATTCTTGTAAGCCTATATGGCTATTTTTTACATATATTTCATACTTATATCGACATATATTGATGTATGACTACATGGCTATTTGGTTAATACAAATATTTTTTATCTATAACTGTCCATATTAGCATTCTAAATTGATGGTTAAATAGATATGAGTTACATGTATTCAAGTGTATACTTTACAACTTACATTTATACTTTGTGACTTACGTGCATTCAAATGTATACTTTGTGGCTTACATGTTTTCATGCATATGCCTTGTATTCATGCATATACTTTGTTTTAATTTGTGTATACTATGTATTCATGTGTATACTTTTTGAGGCTTATGTGTTTTTGAGTACTTGTACTTCCCTTATTGACATGTACATGTTTGACTTATTCACATGTATAATTATTAATTGGTTAGCCCAAGCATTGATCTATGTCATCCTCAATGCATGATCCTTGAGATGGAGTAAGAACACCCTCAAGGTCAAAAGGAGTTTCACATGCATTCTTCATAGGCTCATTTTGGTAGTGAAACCAAAACCCTCTTGCATCATTGAAATAATTTTTTTTTTCCTTTATAGTAGGTCTGAAGCCAGTATCATTCTCTATCAGTTCTTCATGTATCCACTCCCCATTAATGGTTGTCTCATGACCTTCATGAAACCAAGCACTTATCTCATTTGTGATAGAAGAAATGTATGAAGATTTATCTTCCTCCTTATGAACCATTCATTATCATGAGATATGGGTTCTTGTGAACCACTACTGATGAATCATGGTTCAATGAGTTTGACTTGTAAAACTACTCGATTGAATCCTGATAGCAATATCACAATATTTATATATTTATATATCTAAATGTGTTATTTCTTTCAGCTAAAATTTGTGCTTATACTTATGTGATTGATGTATGTTTGCGTATGGGATCATAGTAATTTCTATTTGATGATGCTATTTTGTCTTTAAGGTTTATTTATTAAAGGGTGCATGAAACAAGTTTTAAATCCTTAAAAATCTTTGAATTTCTTAGGTTTTTCTATTTGTCGAGTCTAGGCTTCGAGCCCAAGTCCAAGTCAAAAAATGGCTTGTGAAGTATGAGGCAAGTCCTAGTCTTGTAACACTGGTGTGAACACATCGAGGAATAATGTATATGCTGATGAAGAGAGAACCCATCCTTGTTTCTAAACAAACCATGGTAGAGATATGGTTGGTCGAGATAAAACATCACTCTTCTGGATAGTTCAAACCATACAAACACACCTTCATTACATGCGTGTTCTTGATCCTACTGAAGAAATGGTAGAACATGTTGTAGATCAAATATTGCAACCCTAAGTCCACAAGAAGGTTTCTTGTCCTAATTTCCACAAATGTCTTTAAGATGTTCATCCTTCTTGAGTAATGTGAACTATTGATGTCATCTAGATCTTTGAAACTGTCTGCAATCATGTGCAATCATGTAGAAGCTAGAGCTATATCTAATACTACAAATGACTGCTCAATGGAATCTTGATAGCAATATCACAATTTGACACATTGCAAAAAATACCTCCTACTTATAAATTGATGAGCTAAAGGGGCTCTATAATGATGTTTCATAAGGCACAACACTTGTTGAAGGTTTTGCAAATGGGGTTGTAGGCTAAGTGGGCTTAACCTTGGGGAAAAAACTTTGTGGTTAAGTGCTTGAGCTCGAGTATACTGGAATGGGTGACCTCTCAGGAAGGCCTTGTGTCTCACCTTTGTGAGCATCACCTAGATGTAATGAGTGCTAACAAGGCCATTCAATATGATTTCAAATTTGTTGCTTTAAGGAACTTACAAATTTGCAACTTTAGACTCCTCCAACCTAAGGGATCGATCTGGTGGAATATAGCTCGGAGCGATTCCACGTGTTTCAGTGAAAAAGAGGACCATGCCTAGCGTAAACATACCTATTTGGACATGTTGGAACAGTCCGCTTGGTCACACAAGTTGCAGAGAAAAATTTGCACCACTTTGCAACTTTGCATTGCTTGAATTTGACACTTTTTCCATCAAGTGAAAATCCGCCGCTATGAGAAAACCACTCCAAGATAGCCAAAACCGAGAGAGGTTTTTCTAGAGGGGCCCAACAACTTCCTGTAGAATTAGATGATAAGTTTCTAAGTATAACGGTATCCAAGTAATAGCATGTTGATGTTTGCAGCCATTTTGCACTTTGGACCCTTCAGGGATCGATCCGGTGGAACATAGCTCAAAGCAATTCCATGTGTTTCAGTGCAAAAGATGACCATGCATAGCGTAAAAATACATATTTGGATGTGTTGGAATAGTCTGCTTGGTCACACAAGTTGCAAAACGAAAGTTGCACCACTTTGCAACTTTGCACTGCTTGAATTTGATGCTTTTTCCATCAAGTGAAAATCCACCGCCACGAGAAAACCACTCCAAGATAGCCAAAACCAAGAGAGGTTTTTCTAGAGGAGCCCAATTTCTTTTAGTAGGATTAGATGATAAGGTTCTAAGTGTCATGGTATCCAAGTAATAGCATGTTGAAGTTTGCAGCCATTTTGCACTTTGGACCTTTAAGGGATCAATCCAATGGGACATAGCTCGAAGCGATTCCACGTGTTTTGGTGCAAAAGAGGACCATTCCTAGTGTAAACATACCTATTCAGACATGTTGGAACAGTCCGCTTGGTCACACAAGTTGCATAATAGAAGTTGCACCACTTTGCAACTTTGCACTGTTTGCATTTGATGCTTTTTCCATCAAGTGAAAATCCGCCACCACGGGAAAATCACTCTGAGATACCCAAAACCGAGAGAGGTTTTTGTAGAGGGGCCCAATGCCTTTCTATATGATCAAATGAGAATTTTGTAAGTGTCACAGTATCTGAGCAATAACATGCTGAAGTTTGCAGCCATTTTGCACTTTGGACCCTTAAGGGATCGATTCGGTGGAACGTAGCTCAGAGCGATTCCACGTGTTTCGGTGCGAAAGAGGACCATGCCTAACATAAAAACACCTATTTGGACATGTTGGAACACTCTGCTTGGTCACACGAGTTGTAGAATGGAAGTTGCACCACTTTGCAACTTTGCACTGCTTGAATTTGATGCTTTTTCTATCAAGTGAAAATCTGCCGCCATGAGAAAAAAACTTCAATATAGAAAAAAATGAGAGAGGTTTTTCTAGAGGGGCCAAATGGCTTTCTGTAGGATTAGATGATAAGTTTCTAAGTGTCACTGTATCTGAGTAATAGCATGCTGAAATTGTAGCCATTTTGCACTTTAGACCCTTAAGGGATCGATGCGGTGGAACGTAGCTCAGAAAGGTTCCACGTGTTTCAGTGTGAAACAAGACCATGACTACCATAAACATACCTATTCAAATGTGTTGGAACAATCCGATTGGTCACACAAGTTGCAGAGCGAAAGTTGCACTACTTGAATTTGACACTTTTTCCATCAAGTGAAAATCCGCCGCCATGAGAAAACCAATCCAAGATAGCCAAAACCGAGAGAGGTTTTTCTAGAGGGGCCTGACGCCTTCTTGCAGGATCAGATGAGAAATTTCTAAGTGTAATGGTGTCCAAGTAATAGCATGCTGAAATTTGCAGCCATTTTGCACTTTGGATCCTTCAGGGATCGATCCAGTGGAACATAGCTCAAAGCGATTCCATGTGTTTCAGTGCAAAAGAGGACCATGCCTAGCATAAAAATACATATTTGGACATGTTGGAATAGTCCGCTTGGTCACACAAGTTGCAGAATGAAAGTTGCACCACTTTGCAACTTTGCATTGCTTGAATTTGATGCTTTTTCCATCAAGTGAAAATCCACTGCCACAAGAAAACCACTCCAAGATAGCCAAAACCGAGAGAGATTTCTCTAGAGGGACCCAATTCTTTTTTGTAGGATCAAACGAGAAGTTTCTAAGTGTCACGGTATCCAATTAATAGCATGTTGAAGTTTGCAGCCATTTTGCACTTTGGACCCTTAAGGGATCGATCCGATGGAACATAGCTCAAAGCGATTCCATGTGTTTCGGTGCGAAAAAGGACCATGCCTACCATAAAAATATCTATTCAGACGTGTTGGAACACTCTTCTTGGTCACACGAGTTGCAAAATGGAAGTTGCACCACTTTGCAACTTTGCACTGCTTGAATTTGATGCTTTTTCCATCAAGTGAAAATCCGCCACCACGAGAAAACCACTCCAAGATAGACAAAACCGAGAGATTTTTTTCTAGAGGGGCCCAACGCCTTTCTATAGGATTAGACAAGAATTTTCTAAGTATCATGGTATCCAAGTAATAGCATGATGAAGTTTGCAGTCATTTTGCACTTTGGACCCTTCAGGGATTGATCTAATGGAACATAGCTCGGAGCGATTCAATGTGTTTCGGTACAAAAGAGGACCATGCCTAGTGTAAACATACCTATTGGGACATGTTGGAACAGTCCCCTTGGTCACACAAGTTGCAGAATGGAAGTTGCACCACTTTGCAACTTTGCATTGCTCGCATTTGATGCTTTTTCCATCAAGTGAAAATCCACCACCACGGGAAAACCACTCTGAGATAGCCAAAACCGAGAGAGATTTTTGTAGAGGGGCCCAATGCCTTTCTATAGGATCAAATGAGAAGTTTCTAAGTGTCATGATATCTATGTAATAGTATGTTGAAGTTTGCAGCCATTTTGCACTTTGGACCCTTAAGGGATCGATTTGGTGGAACGTAGCTCAAAGTGATTCCACGTGTTTTGGTGCAAAAGATGACCGTGCCTACCATAAACATACCTATTCAGACGTGTTGGAATAGTCCGCTTGGTCACACGAGTTGCAAAAAAATGTGTACAAATTGTTTACATTACCTTTATATGACCTTTTTCACATTGTTTACATTTCAAAATTCAAAGTTTGCAAATTTTCCTACTCAAGGCATTTACAGAACAAGGTGCTACTACACCAAACATGAACTCCAAACTTACAATATTTGAGTATATCTCATTATGTAATTAAATCTTATTACAATGCCTCTGGCACTTCATTCTCTTAGATCTTTTACAATGTCACCCATACATTCAAGATTCTCTTTAAATGTATGTATCATAGGTGCTCATTATGAGGTTAACTTCAAATGAGTAACTTGAGATTCCCTCGCTAAGCTTCACACAATCTCTTATAATGGCTTGAAATAAAAATTGAGATTTGTCAAAATCATCAAAATAAGTATGTTGCATTGCTTTTTTGGCTAAGATTCTCTTTGATGGCTCTTAAATCAGCAATTTCTACAACGAAAGATCAATCAATATTTAGTAGTTTACTTGCAAATACGCAAAGTAAAAGAGAAAAAGAAAGAGCGTCCAAAATGGAAATGAAATAAAAATAGATGGAAGGCACTTACAGATGTTGCATGTTGGCATCAAAATAAGGATGTTGCATTTCTTTTCTGGCTGACATTCTCTTGGATGGCTCATATATTTGTTTTTTTGCAAGGGGACACCAATCACTGTAAAAGAAGATGATAGCATTGGCATCAAACAAATTAATGTGCATACAAGTATAAATTAATAAGAACCAATGTGCATATACTTACAAATTAATCCAACGAACCATCCGGGTCTGCTCTACTCTTTATTGTGTCAAGTATTGCCTCATGGTCAGACTCACGGACCTTCCATAACATCTTGTTCAAAGGTCTACCCCATATTTGGTCAAATGAACATTTGATGCCACGACAAGGTTTGAGAAATGAAGAATCTTACAATGCATGTCAAAGTCCTGAAATATCCAATGTTTAACACTTGAATGTGGGTACCTTCTAAGCCATGTTCCAGTAACCACAACTGATCCTATAGGGTATTCGATGTTTTCTCCATCTATAACTGGGGCCTCCAAAATTTTTTTGGTCTCAAAACAATGACACAAGTAATATTATGTTCCCTCTTCATTGTCTTCATTTGCAATAACTGCATAAACATGCCCTGCATTGATATATGCAAAAAATCTCTTGAAATTTGTCAACATTACGAATACAGTACAAAGTAAGATAATGATATAGAATTTCAACAACTACGGAAGTAGATATATCACTTGGTTGAACTAGATCTGATACATGGTCAAAGTCGACCGATGATTCCATCTATGACAGTTCCAATGCCATTAGAGGGCGATATGTGTGAAGTGGGCTAAGATAACTTGTGAACCATTTGTCAAACCACTCACATGACTCATAATCATTCCAGGCTTGCATTGTACATGAAGAACAAAAGCATGCCATATTTTGTGTATCGATACTCCATGAACCTAAATTTGAGCTAAGGAAAGAGTGTACCTCACTCGATCCTATTAGTGTACAATAGTCTTCATATGGTGCAATGTTAGTTTCATCCATCAACCAAAAAAATCTATGAACCGAAGATGTACCTTCATTACCTGGACCCATCAAAGCATTACACCACTCAACAATTGATTTTGCATCTATCAACTTTGCACTGTCTTTATACTTTAACTCTTCTCATGCTAATGCTCTTTTCATGCATGCTCTTGCACCATCATGCTCCCCCTTTCCATGTCCAGCCTCAAAAAATTTCCACATATGTTGAACACTTGTAATGACATGCATCTTGCACAACTAGTAGAACATGCGTGAGTTCTTGAACTGTGCTACACAGTTATTAGACCATATTATATGTTGATCGTATTTTATGCCCCTCTGAGCCAAACCACTATAGAACATCTAGAAGCAACCTTGCACAAACTCTGGAGAATGTGTGCGATCATCACTAATGTAAAAGTGGTACTCCCTCAATACCTTCCTTTGCTCATCTGTACTATTAGATGCATGAATGAATGCTATGTGCAAAAATATTGAAACTTGTGTGGAGTTGTAATACTATGACTGCACCTCATGTTGTGGTTGTAGAGTGTAGTTCTCTACAAAGTCAACCACGGATACTATGCTTCCAACTGGAAAGGTGTCCTTGCATAGCTTGAACTACGTGTCCAACCATCGGGCTTTATGGGTATGCATTGCATACTCAGACAGTATACTGTCATGAAATGTGGTCATAAATTGGTGCACTAGAATCTTCTCAATAACCAAATCACACCTTTTTGCTTGAGACCCATCTTTTGTAGCATATGGCACTATTTTATACTTCCCGAACTCTACTAGTTTTTGTCCCACCTCATTTGTACTTTCCATATGTTGACATACTGGCATACGTTGGAAGCCACCACAATGCTTGCATGAACCATCCAAGCATGTTGTCCTATAGAATATCTGGCCATCCTCTATTTCACATAATTTTTTTGATAAGAACTCTCTTGAAGATTTTGGTGGGGCTTCTATGCCACAATCCTGCAAAACATCATTAGTATGCAAATCTAAACATATAGAATGATAAACATCATAATGGTTAGAAAACTTAATATGTAGTCTACAACAACAAGTAGTGCGTGTGTGATTTATCTTGACATAAAAAGGTTTAAGCATTTAAAAAAATACTTGAGAAATACTAATTTGAGGATAATCATTTTCAAATTTCTAAAAAAATTGCGTTTGAGTCATATCCAAAAAATGCTTTGGATGTGGCTCACGATTCCAACTACTGATTCTCCTTTGTACCACATCCCTTTGATTCAGAGATGGCCTTGTGTTATTCTTCCAATACTCTTCAATTAGTGTTCTCAAGGCTTGGACAACTTCTTTATCTTTTCATGAGAGTATCCCCAAGAATTCCCATAATTCATTTGTATCATTGCCCTTAATTCTTTGTCGCCTTTGAATGGCTCTTGATAAAGTTTTTCTACTAATTCCCATTTGTTCACTAGTCTTTTTAATTAGATGAGCTCTCTTTGTTTGACAGCTTACCAAAGTCGATGTAATGACATGTCGGGTGACATTACTATCCTTTGAGCGTGAGGTATTACCCACACTCTCATAAGAACCCATTAGATTCTTCACAATAGTGTCTTCACTCGATGCATTTGATGTTCTCAACCCAAGAGTCTTCATGATGTTCCTATACTTTACACCCCACATCATTTCAACAGATAGTTGACATCTTGCAGTCTCATTTATCCTTTCAAAGAACCATTCCCAAATCTTATTAGCATATCTTCTAAAGTGTGTCTTGAAATGTTACCTTCCATGTGCTGCAAAATCTCATCATCAATATTAATCAAATACTTTGGTTTTCTACGCAAAATTCTAGGTGGTGTTCTCCTAGGTACATACATCTCAACATTAGGAATTTCATCAATATTTAATTGAGGTGGGCTAGATTGCGTACCTTCGATCGAGGGTGGAGAAGAATACATACCTTGAGGTTCGCATGGGGATGATGGCACACCTTCTTCATCAATTCCGAGTGATGATGTACTGTCAACTTGAGATGTGTTGGATGGTGTCCAACATTATTCACTAGTGGTACATGGTGTCCCTCCATATTCACTTGCAGTAGATGGTGTCCCTCCATATTCACTTGTGTTATATGGTGTCCTACATATTCTCTTGTGCTTAATGGTGTCCCTTCATATTCACTTGTCATAGAGGGTGTGTCTCCAACTACGATATTTGAATCTGTCTTACGACGATGCTTTCACGTTTGTGCCTGTTGTGCTACCAATTCCCGTTCTCTTTTTGACGGTTGAGGTTCCTCTACAATCGGTTTTTTTTCAGAAATCATTTCCAATTTCTTCTTTTCATGATATGTCACCACTCGAACTCTCTCCTTTTCTTTCAAGGTTTCCTTCTCTTCATCTGTTAGTTTCCTCTTTGTCTTTTTCTTCGGCATGGTAGATAATTTTATCTGTACCATGGTAATGAGATGAATATTAGTTCCTCAGAAATGTATCCATTGAATTTAATTGAAAAATATATGTTATTGAAGGCTTCATTTAAATAATACTTACAATCATCGTGTACAAAAGTTAACCTAGCATGTAGACAAATGTGTACAAATTATGGAAGCACTAGGCTGGCCAAAGCAAATTCCTAACTAAAAGTGAATAACCATGATGGTGATTCTAAAAACTAATGAGTGTAATGGAATTGTGATTTTTTGATAAGTTTTTGGTGTAGGAGCACCTTGACAATCTATGCTTCCATTTTGAAAATTGATTCAATTTTGGGTATCTTCATGTTGTAAGAGGGTCATTGAAGACATTTTCCATGTACCGATTATATGAGCTTTCAAAGGTGGTTGTTTGTTAGTTATAGGAATTGGGGGGAGTTTGTTGTCATTGAAAAAGGTTTAAACAACCTCCATTGGCTCGAAGGGAGGATTTTTGTTCATTTTGAAATCCATTTTTTTGATTAAAAAAATGCTCTTTTGCAGAAATTCACTAGTTTTTTTGCACTTTCATGCACTTGTACGCATCTATACAGCCTCCCCTTGATAGAAAAATAATATAATATTGTAGTAACATGCATTAAATCTCTAATGCATCAGTTCTGAGGGCTTAACATTATGTTTGAAGGGAGTAATTGACAATTTTCTGAAACTGCTCATTTCAAGCCAGTCAAGGGTTTGAGTAGGATTTAATTATGAAATGACCATCCCACCTATTGTTATGACTTTTTTCTCTATGGGATGGCATGTACATTGTTATATTAGGGTATTTTATTGTTCAACATGCCTTGGAATGAAAATAATGACAATAGGATGCCCATTCTTAGCTCAAACAAGCACTTTTCCATGAGAATTTGAGGAACCAAGGAGTGATTTTGGAAAAGTGTTGAAGGATTGGTCTATATAATGAACTTTTGACCTTGTTCAGGGTATTTTGAATATGTTCAATGCTTTGGAATGATCTAGGAAGGCCTGTGTATAGGAATTTCTATAAACCCTCCCTCTTTGCATTGAAAAATGGGGGTTTTTGTATTGGAAGCCTAGTTGAGCGGGTAAGGTCCTAAGACCTAGAAATTATCTTGTTTTGAGACCTAATTAAAGACTATTTCTGGGTTTGGAAGTTTGGTGTGAAGATCTAAGGGTAGTTCCTTTGTAAAATTGGTCTACTTGGAGGCCTAAAATAGTGAAAAGGTCAGTTTTCTTAAATTTATCCCAAAGGAGTCATGTGATGGGTTAAGTTATGTCTTGAAACTCTAAAATTGGTGCTAGAATTGTTTCTTTTATTTTCCTGGTGTTTTGGAAAGTTTTGGAGTTAAGGGCCCAAAATTGGTTTTGCACAGTAACTAGATTCCAAGGGTGAAATGTGGGAAATAATGTTTTTGTTTGTTGTCCAACTTGGAGGAGTGTTGGGATTGGTCCATTATGCCTTTTTAATCTTATTAGATGCCTCTTGAAGGCAAGTTGACATCTTCAATGGTTTTGGGTCCTCTAAATCTGCATAAAAAAAGAGTATCATAGTTTGATGTGTGTGCATGGTTTGGGAGATACATGTGACAGTTTGCAGATGCTTGGCTACTAGTAATGTGGATAGTGAACAAAGGAACTAAGTTTCTATGTAAGGGAAGACTTCTAAAAGGTTTCATTTTTTTTGTACTAACTCAAACAAAGATTTATTAAGCAAATAATGGTTTGGTTGTGCCTCAAGAATTATATTTTGTGTTTGTAAACAATGGTGCTATTATGGAAGATTTAAGACAACTTGTGAATGACATAATCATTGGTTGATGTTTTGAGGAACCTAGTTTATTGTAATCAGTTATTTTCAAGATTTTCAAGGTGTTTTGAAGGTACTTAAGGAATTGGGAACTCTTAATGCTAATTTGAGTATAGGAATCAAATGTTTTGTTAAGGGAAATATAGTTGAATAAGTGTGTCAAGAAAGGTGTTGATTTCTTCCTTTGTACTGCATCAGTTTGTGCGGAGGTATTGGAAGGTGTTTGGATCCTTCAGAGGAATGGGAGAGGCTTGGAGTTGTCTTAAAGGATGAATTTTCGTGAATGGTTCTGAGTTTCTAATCAGCTTTATGCTATGTTACAATCAATTTTATGATGGTTACTCTATTTTTTGAGTCTGAAAAAAGTTGAAACCAAGTTATAATGTTTTGATGAAAAGATGATTGAGTTTGCTTGTTGATCTTCTTCAATTTAAGTTAGAGTCAGAAGTACCCTTGATGATTTATGGATCCTGGTAGATGCTCTGCATCAAGATTAAAATGGTAATTGGCAAGTGTATATAATTGTGTATATAATGGTAATTTAAAATGTGCATTGACAACCTAAGGTTATAATGACAAACAAAAATGAAATCAAGCCATAATAGAATGAAAGAAAATGTGTAAAGACTTCACATACCTTAAAAACCAAACTTTCAAATGGAGGAGTTCAACCCAATTATGTAGCCTTAGCTTCTTCTTTCTTCAAACTCCACAACAATTTCACTTGTTCAAAAGCTTGTTCCCTTCCACACTTCAATTGTATATCAGTTTTCAATGGAATTCAAACTTCAATTGATATTATATGTCTTTCAATGTGGAAACTCTGCTATTTCATGCAAAGGTGGTAAAAATATCATGGAAAAGGTGATGGAATGTGAAAAATATGCTTGCACACTTCACAACATCATCAAAAAGCTATTTTTTGTTGGAGCACATGCAAAACCAGGGGAATATGCAGACTGTGGGCCTTCAAATCATGGGTATATAGATTTTTTTACCATTTTAGTGGAGTAAATAACACGTTCACGTTATAACACAAGCACGTTATGTGAAATTTGGTTTTCTTAGTATATAGAGAGGGAGAGAGGGGGAGAGGGGGAGAGAGTGGGAGAAGGGGAGAAGCAGAGGGTGGGAGACCGAGAGAGTGGGAGATAGAGAGGGAGGGAGAGATGGTGAGGGTGGGAGAAAGATAGAGTGGGGAGTGGGAGAAAGAGAGAGTGGGAGGGAGAGAGGGGGAGAGTGGGAGATAGAGAGATGGAGAGAGAGAGTGAGAGTGGGAGAGGGGGGGAGAGTGGGAGAAGGGGAGAAGGGGAGAAAGAGAGAGAGGGAGATGGAGAGGGAGGGAGAGAGGGGGAGAGTGGGAGAGACTGGGAGAAGGGGAGAAGTGGAGGGTGGGAGACTGAGAGAGTGGGAGATAGAGAGGGAGGGAGAGATGGTGAGAGTGGGAGAGATTGGGGGGAGTGGGAGAAAGAGAGAGTGGGAGAGAGAGAGGGGGAGAGTGGGAGATAGAGAGGGAGGGAGAGAGAGAGTGAGAGTGGGAGAGAGTGGGAGAAGGGGAGAAGGGGAGAAGTGGAGGGTGGGAGACCCTCTTAATCCCTCAACCCTCAATCCTCAATCCTTAAACCCTAATCCCTTAGCCCCTATACCCTCTTAATCCCTCAACCCTCAACCCTCAACCCTCAACCCCTAAACCCTAATCCCTCAACCCCTCAAACCTCTTAATCCCTCAACCCTTAAACCCTAATCCCTCAACCCCTATACCCTCTTAATCCCTCAACCCTCAATCCTCAACCCTTAAACTCTAATCCCTCAACCCCTATACCCTCTTAATCCCTCAACCCACAACCCTTAAACCCTAATACCTCAACCCCTCAACCCTTAACCCTTAAACCCTAATCCCTCAATCCCTATACCCTCTTAATCCCTCAAACCTCAACCCTTAAACCCTAATCCCTCAACCCCTATACCCTTTTAATCCCTCAACCCCTATACCCTCTTAATCTATCAACCCTCAACTCTCAATCCTCAACCCTTAAATCCTAATCCCTCAACCCCTATACCCTCTTAATCCCTACACCCTCAAGCCCTAATCCTTCAACCCTCATTAATCCCTCTACACTCAACCCTCAACCCTTAAACCCTAATCCCTCAACCCCTATACCCTCTTAATCTGTCAACCCTCAACTCTCAACCCTCAACCCTTAAACCGTAATCCCTCAACACCTATACCCTCTTAATCCCTCAACCCTCAACCCTTCAACCTTAATCCCTCTACCCCTATACCCTCTTAATCCATCAA